>SJXQ01005525.1:0-327420 GCA_006408695.1 Aepyceros melampus | reverse complement strand
ATTGGAGGGACAGATGTTGAAGCTGAAACTCCATTACTTTGGCCACCTGATGTGGAGAGCTGACTCATTTGAAAAGACTGATGCTGGGAAAGATTGAGGGCAGCAGGAAAAGGGGACGAGAGAGGATGAGATGGCTGGATGGCATCACCAATTTGCTGGACATGGGTTTGGGTGGACTCCGAGAGTTGGTGATGGACAGGGAGGCCTGGCATGCTGTGGTTCATGGAGTTGCAAAGAGTCAGACACGACTGGGTGACTGAACTGAACTACTAACATTTAAAAGATAGTACTAACTGTATACAACTGCTTCCAGAAAACAAAATAGAAGCAGCCCCCAACTCACTTGATGAGACCTTAACATCAAGATAACGAAAATATTTCAGGCTATTGGTAATAAAAATGGGTCTGAAACTGAGTTAGCAAATCAAATCTATCAATATGTAAAAAGGATACAGTCACGATCAAGTGGGGTTTATCCAAGTGCATAAAGGCTGATGTCATATTAAAATCAATAAATGTTACCTCATCAAATCAATGTTCTAAAAGAAAACCCACATGACTAACTAAATAGATGCAGAAAAAGTATCTGACAAAACTTAATTGAAGCTTTCAAACTGTGGTGCTGGAAAAGACTCTGTAGAGTCCGTTGGACAGCAAGGAGATCAAACCAATCAATCCTAAAGGAAATCAACCCTGAATATTCATTGGAGGACTGATGCTGAAGCTGAAGCTCCAATATTGTGGCACTGTGATGAGAAGAGCTGACTCATTGGAAAAGACCCTGATGCTGGGAAAGACTGAAGGCAGAAGGAGATTGGAAAGCAAGAAATAAAACTGTCCTCATTTTTTATCACTTAAAAAAATAAAAAAAATTATTTTTTGGCCATGCCATGCGGCTTGTAGGATCTTAGTTCCTTGACCAGGGATTGAACCCAGGCCATGTCAGTGAAAGCGCCAAGTCCAAACCACCAGACCACCAGGCAATTTTCATGTCTTCATTTTTTAAAAAAATCACTGTCTATGTAGGAAAATCTCACAGAATATACCAAAAAAGTATTAGAAATAAAACTGACAAGCTGATTCTAAAGTTACAAGAAAAAGCAAAGGAAAAATATTAGCAGAAACAATTTTGAAAAAAGAAAACGAAGGTGGGAACACTCTTAAGACTGGATTTCAAGATTTAACTTACAGCTGTAGTAATCAAGGTAGTATGGTACTGGAGACACATAGATTATTAATGGGACAGAACAGATTCTAACATATTTAATCAATTGATTTTCAACATAGTACAAAGGGAATTCAATGGAAAAAGGAGAGACTTTTAAACAAATGACCACAGAGCAGTTGGATATACATAAAATTAACAGAAAATGGGCCATAAACATAATATAAAACCAAGAATTACATAATTTCTAGAAGAAAACACAGTAAAAAAAAAAAAAAAGTATTTGTGATCCTAACCAAAGATTTTTTACCTACAAGAAAATAATAATTAATAAATCCTGATAAATGGAACAGATCTTCACCAAAATAAAACATTTCTCCACTTTAAGATACTCTTAAGTGGATAAAACATAAGTCAGAATGTGGCAGAAAATATTTGTAAAACCCATATCTGATAAACGATTTGTACCTACAATATATAAGAATTCTCAAAATTCAGTAATAAGTGAAACAAAACAACTTAATCAAAACATGAGCTAAATATACGTATAGAAAAACAGAAATAAGATTTAAAATGAGCACAGGAATAGATGATTAGCATCACTGGTAATCAAAAAATGCAAATTAACATCAAAATGAGATAGTGCTATTCACACTTATGGTTCAAAAAGAACAAAACAAGACTTCAAGGGGGGAAAAAAAAAACCCTGACAATCCTAAGTACTGATAAGGATGCTAAACATCTGGAGCTCTCACACTGCTATTGAGAATGCAAACGATATAGCCACTATGGAAAATACTTGGACAATTTATTCTAAACATACCCTTAACATAAACCTGGTGAGCTTACCACCAGATATTTACTCAAGAGAAATGAGACCATATATTCACACAAAATCCTGCATATGAATGTTTAAGGCAGGATAGTTCACAATCACCAAAAACTAGCAAAACCTAAATGACCATGAGCCAGGGGACAGACGAACAACTTTGATAAATTCTGAAGGAATACTACTCAGCAATAAAAAGACCCAACTACTGATTTACACAACAATGCGGATGAATCTCAAATCCACTATGTTAAGTTAAAGAAGTCAGCCTCAAAGACCGTATACTATGTGATTCCTAGATATGACATTCTGCAAGAAGGCAAAAGCATGGGGAAAGAAAACAGATCAGTGTTTGCCAGGGACTGGGAGTGAGGTAGCAGGATACCAAGTGGCATAAAGGAATGCTTGGGGGTGACAGAACTGTCTTGTATCTTAACTGTGATGTCAGTCTCACAAATGTATTCATTTGTCAAAACTTACAAAAGTGTTTTTAAAACAAAACAACTGGCCCCCATATAGACTTAGTTAGGCTAAGCCTCAAATCATCAAAAGTGAAAGTGTTAGTCACTCAGTTGTGTCTGACTATTTGCAACCCCATGGACTGGGGCCCACCAGGCTCCTCTGTCCATGGGATTCTCCAGGCAAGAATGATGGTGTGAGTTGCCATTTTCTTCTCCAGGAGATCTTCCTGACCCAGGGATCAAACCTGGTCTCCTGCACTGCAGGCAGACTCTTAACCATTTGAGCCACCAGTCCTAGAATGGAATTTTAAACCAATCCTCAATACGTGCTCAGTCATATCTGACTCTGTGAACCCATGGATCACCAGGCTCCTCTGTACATGGAACTGTCCAGGTAAGAACACTAGAGTGTACTGCCATCTCCTCTTAAAAGGGATCTTTCCTATGCAGGGATCCAGCACATGTCTCCTGAGTAGGCTGCACTGGCAGGAAAATTCTTTGCCACTGCAGCCACCTGGGGAAGCCCCTTAAATCAATCACGAATTGTCTGATCAGCACAAGCTAGGTACTCAGCCTGATAAGACCCCTGTTATTCCCTAAAGAAAAGTGACTGCAATAACCAACCTGCTTTTCTGTCTAGTGTGACTTTCTCATTACCATTCCTTTCTACCTACAAAAGTCTTTCATTTTCTACAGTTCCTCACAGATCCTTTCCATCTTCTAAATGAGACAAAGTCAATAAAATCTTTAAAAGGCATTCAGTTGAATTTTGTTTTTTAACACTGTTTATTATAACATGTATATTTTACTGCATGTTAGAGCTCTGGGGAATATAAATTAGAATTAAAAAGTCTTCACAATCAAAAGTGAAAATAATTTTGAAAATTGTTTGCTAAATTATTTGATATGCTTGTGTTTTGACTTTCCAAACAGCTTTACTTAATTACTTTGAAATAAAAGATTAAAATTTCATACTATTAGAATACATACAAAGTCCTACCAATACAAATGGACTAGAAAAAAATCTCAGTATTTTTTGGCTTCAATTTTTTTAAGTTTTTAAAATAATTTTAAAGAAACTGTTTTGGTTAGGTTCTTCTGAGGCTTCAAAGAAATTCATTTCTATGAATATGCTGTTTTATAACAGCGACTCCTGGGGTAAACTAATCCTTAAGTATTCAAATTGCTAATTCAAGGATAAAACTGTATTGATAGAACTGATAATGTTAAAATTTACATGTAAAATAGGCTCGAAAATGGGATATCCTGTTTTGGAATCCAGAGTCAAAAGAGAGCAGACTCTACACTCTCTGGCCCAGCAATCCTCAAGACAGTGACTTTTGGCACTGGCTCAAACACTGGCATAGTTATTTAAATGCAGATCCCTGGGCTACACCCATTATTTACATAATCAGAATCTTCGGGATGGGTCCCAAGAATTTGTCCGTTAACAAGCTCCTCAAGAAATTCTTATGCACCTAAGCACTTGAGAACTCTTGACCACATCAAAGTACTACTGCCTAGATAAGGGGATTTTCCAATATCCCCCAAAATGGTTGAGAAGACAAGAAATTTTGTTGCTGTAAGCAATTATGCTCTTTTCAAATTTACATCCACTCGGAAAAACAGGTGGTTAAGCTAGTGAATATAAATCTATCTATCTTAGAAGGAAATACACACATAGACACATTTTTAAAATGTTTGCTTTTCATAAATGTGAAATGTTTGTTGAAAGGTAAATTATATACATTTTTCATATGTTCACAACCTTCAAGTTTCTCAGTCACAGACTTGAGATCTTTGTGTCCGTTTGCTTTCAAACCTCTTAACCTAGGCTTTATGTCTTCACGGAGAATAGAGAGAAGATGTGACAATAATTTGAGTTTCAACGTTTTTCTTCTTCTACGTCACATCTGTCCAGCCTAAGAATCTTGATCTTAAGCACAAGATGGTTTAAACATTATTTTAATGATAAAAGATACATATTCCAAGTTGTTATAGAACTTGTGCAGATTCTTGAAACATCTTTAAAAACACTTGTAAGTTAGATAATCACTCCTATTTTTTCTTACAAAATTAGTAAGGAAAAACTTGAAATTGACCTAAATATAAATTTTACCTAATTTCCCCTGAAAATAGCTGTATTTTGAATATTTTATGAGTTCATTACTAAGAGAACTGCAGAGATATTAAAATAATGGTGGCTTGGCCTTCTTTTCATATTTTCATGGACTACAGTTCCCAGAAACAATAAATCTTGTCCATGCATACACCACAACTAACCATTTTAGTGGAACCTGGTCAAATAAAACCACAGGTTACTCCTATGAACCACGTTTACTACTCATAGGGCCCACGTGGGGTCTCACTGCTAAGATGGCTCATTACGTTAATATTGTAAACTAAGAATAAAATCACAGTGATCCTTGAGTTTGACCAAATTGCTCAAATGACATTCTGTTTTCCCACTGGCGCGCGTATCTTCTCAAAGCTGTGAGACCACCAGATTCCAGACCTCCGGCTACAGGACTCAACTACAGGCTAAAAATTACCCATCCCTTTAGAGAATTTTTCATTGGTGGGGTATAAGAAGGACCCCATAAGACAGGGAGGACAATGGTTCTCCTTAAGGGCCAGTCACCCTGGCCCTTAGAAAGAAGATACAAGAAAATAAAAGCTAAAAAATGTTTACTATCCATTTAAGGGTAAAATTCAAGAGATAAAATTTTATTTTCAAGATCACTGTAAATACTAGAAGTTATTATGTATTTTGATTTGGGAAGCAAGAGAACTAGATCTAGCCTAGCTTTGACATATCCTTGCCATATAATCACTGAAAGTCACTTTAACTTCTTTGAGTCTCATATTTAATAATAGTTACTAAAAGTGCTGAAACTTAGCAAGAACAAAGACAGCAGCACCAAACTGTATTAGTAATTACTGTATTTGTCACCTCCACAAACCCACAACTAACAAAAACGAAAAACTCACACTTTTAAATGATATCCTTCTAGTTTCAACACAACATTTTAAACTGCATAATACAACACAGCAACATTTGGAAGATCTGTATAATTAAATGAATTATAGTATTTTCCAAACTGGCAAAATGCATGATGTTACAAAACACAGGTGAAAGATCAACTGCAAGACACACCAATGGATTTTAGTGTAAGAAGTGTTTACTGATATGGTTTCAGATTCTACACTGTAACAAAGATGAATTTCTATAATTATCTGGAAAAGGTTATTAATATTTACTTCCATTCAGTTCAGTTGCTCAATCGTGTCCGACTCTTTCTGACCCCATGAATCGTGGCACACCAGGCCTCCCTGTCCATCACCAACTCCCGGAGTTTACCCAACTCATGTGCATCGAGTCGGTGATCCCATCCAGCCATCTCATCCTCTCTCGTCCCCTTCTCCTCCTGCCCCCATCCCTCCCAGCATCACGGTCTTTTCAAATGAGTTAGCTCTTTGCATCAGGTGTCCAAAGTATTGGAGTTTCAGCCTCAACATCAATCCTTCCAATGAACACCCAGGACTGGTCTCCTTTAGGATGGACTGTTTGGATCTCCCTGCAGTCCAAGGGACTCACAAGAGTCTTCTCCAGCACCACAGTTCAAACGCATCAATTCTTCGGCACTCAGCTGTTTTCACAATCCAACTCTCACATCCATACATGACCACTGGAAAAACCATAGCCTTGACTAGACGGACCCTTGTTGGCAAAGTAGTATCTCTGTTTTCAAATATGCTATCTAGTTTGGTCATAACTTTCCTTCCAAGGAGTAAGCATCTTTTAATTTCATGGCTGCAATCACCATCTGCACTGAATTTGGAGATCAAAAAAACAAAGTCTGACACTGTTTCCCCATCTATTTGCCATGAAGTGATGGGACCAGATGCCATGATCTTAGTTTTCTGAATGCTGTGCTTTAAGCCAACTTTTTCACTCTCCACTTTTACTTTCATTGATATTTACTTACACTATTTTAAAAATGTACTGCTTCATCTTCCTTCTGCTAGTCAGACACTAATGAAATTCATAAATATATAAAACAATGCCACTTGTCTCACTAATATTTTTGTTTCAAAAGTTATTTTTCATAAAAAATCATTAGTATGAAATGTGGTGACCCAAGGACAAAAGAGCAGATAAGACCAAGGAGGGTCTTGGAACGCAGGGACAGAAAACCAGGCCCTTTCCGCCCTTCCCTCTCCCTGGCTGCAATCATTAAGAGATTCCAGGTCCTTCTGAGCAGTATAACCTGTCTCCCCTCCTAACCCACACGGCCTTCCCCTTATTCCCTAACCCAGTATATGTGCCTCATCCAATCAGCAAACACCCCCCAAGACCCCTAGCCCACTCCCTGAACCATGAGTATAAAAGTGGACTAAGGACCACTGTTCAGTGTCAGTTCTCCCTTGAGCTGGCCTGCTATTCGAACAGTGTCTCCCATTCTAATGAACTTTATTTCCCTCTCATGCTGTCTCATGTTTGGAAATTCTTTTCCAACCCGCACTAGGAACATGACATTAACCTTTAATGGTTGCTTATATTCACATTCTTTATGAAATAATTATTTTTAAGTCTGTTTTCATATCTAAAACAATAAATATCATTATATCTAATAAATACCATTAGATACAATGCATAAAAGCTGACATAAATCAAGCTATCTGGGTCCTCAGTAATTTTTAACAATATAAAGAAAGAGGTCCTCAAAAGCTTTGAGAACCACTGATCTAGACAATAAACATCAACTGGAAAAGAACTGATCTGATATTTTTAGTATTTCTGGAATAGACTTTCCACCACAACTTTTCTGGTATTGCCTTCATTTCCTGGTTTTACTATTACACTTTAACCTTTATGATAATTCAGCTCCACTTACAATACTCTCACATGAGATGACTAGGTACTTTCGTAAACAGTGAGCTGTGCTACTCCACCCTTCATGGACAAATAATAGAAACTCACACTGACGATCAAGACCATCCCCAAGAAAAAGAAAGGCAAAAAGGCAAAATGGTTGCCTAAGAAGGCCTTACAAATAGCAGAGAAAAGAGAAGCTAAAGGCAAAGAAGAAAAGGAAAGATATAAGCATCTGAATGCAGAGTTCCAAAGTATAGCAAGGAGAGATATGAATGCCTTCCTCAGTGATTGATGCAAAGAAATAGAGAAAAACAACAGAATGGGAAAGACTAGAGATCTCTTCAAGAAAATTAGAGATACCAAGGGAACATTTCATGCAAAGATGGGCTTGATAAAGGACAGAAATGGTATGGACCTAACAGAAGCAGAAGATATTAAGAAGAGATGGCAAGAATAAACAGAAGAACTATACAAAAAAGATCTTCATAACCCAGACAACCACAATGGCATGATTACTCACCCAGAGCCAGACATCCTGGAATGTGAGGTCAAGTGGGCCTTAGGAAGCACCACTATGAACAGAGCTGTTGGAGGTGATGGGATTCCAGTTGAGCTATTTCAAATCCTAAAAGATGATGCTGTGAAAGTGCTGTACTCAATACCAAGGGAACATTTCATGCAAAGATGGGCTCGATAAAGGACAGAAATGGTATGGACCTAACAGAAGCAGAAGATATTAAGAAGAGATGGCAAGAATAAACAGAAGAACTATACAAAAAAGATCTTCATAACCCAGACAACCACAATGGCATGATTACTCACCCAGAGCCAGACATCCTGGAATGTGAGGTCAAGTGGGCCTTAGGAAGCACCACTATGAACAGAGCTGTTGGAGGTGATGGGATTCCAGTTGAGCTATTTCAAATCCTAAAAGATGATGCTGTGAAAGTGCTGTACTCAATATGTCAACAAATTTGGAAAATTCTGCAGTGGCCACAGGACTGGAAAAGGTCAGTTTTCATTCCAATCCTAAAGAAAGGCAATGCCAAAGAATGCTCAAACTACCACACAATTGCACTCATCTCACACGCCAGTGAAGTAATGCTCAAAATTCTCCAAGCCAGACTTCAACAGTACTTGAACCGTGAACTTCCAGATGTTCAAGCTGGTTTTAGAAACGGCAGAGGAACCAGAGATCAAATTGGGAACATCCACTGGGTCATCAAGAAAGCAAGAGAGTTCCAGAAAAATATCTACTTCTGCTTTATTGACTATGCCAAAGCCTTTGACGTGTAGATTACAACAAACTGGAAAATTCTTCAAGAGATGGGAATACCAGACCACCTGATCTGCCTCCTGAGAAATATGGATGCAGGTCAGGAAGCAACAGTTAGAACTGGACATGGAACAACAGACTGGTTCCAAATAGGAAAAGGAGTACGTCAAGGCTGTATACTGTCACCCTGCTTATTTAACTTATATGCAGAGTACATCATGAGAAATGTCCGGATGGATGAAGCACACGCTGGAATCAAAATTACCAGGAGAAAGATCAAGAATCTCAGATATGCTGATGACACTACCCTTATGGCAGAAAGCGAAGAAGAACTAAAGAGCCTCTTGATGAAAGTAAAAGAGCAGAGTGAAAAAGCTGACTTAAAGCTCAACATTCAGAAAACGAAGATCATGGTATCTGGTCCCATCACTTCATGGCAGATAGATGGGCAGACAATGGAAACAGTGAAAGACTTTATTTTTTTAGGGCTTCAAAAGCATTGCAGATGGTGACTGCAGCCACGAAATTAAAAGACGCTTGCTCTTTGGAAGAAAATCTATGACCAACCTAGACAGCACATTAAAAAGCAGAGACATTACTTTGCCAACAAAGGTCCGTCTTCAAAGCTATTGTTTTTCCAGTAGTCATGTATGGATGTGAGAGTTAGACTATGAAGAAAGCTGAGCACCAAAGAATTGATGCTTTTGAAATGTGCTGTTGGAGAAGACTCTTGAGAGTCCCTTAGACTGCAAGAAGATCCAACCTGTCAATACTAAAGGAAATCAGTCCTGCTTATTCATTTGAAGAACTAATGCTGAAGCTAAAACTCCAATACTGTGGCTTCCTGATGTGAAGAACTGACTCACTGGAAAAGACTCTGATGCTGGGAAAGATTAAAAGCAGGAGGAGAAGGGGCTGACAGATGATGACATGCTTGGATGGCATCACCAACACAATGGACCTGAGTTTGAGTAGGCTCCGGCCATTGGTAATGGACAGAGAAGCCTGGCATGCTACAGTCCATGGAGTCACAATGGTCAGACCCGACTGAGCATCTGAACTGAACTGAACCCTGACAGAGATCTATAGAGTGAAAGTTCCTATAGTGGCTCTAAGTAATCCATGCTAACATAAAAAGAACCTGAAACCATACTAAGGAATTACATCATGTGCTACTTAAGAAATGTTTTTAAGGAAACAATGTCTACAGATTTTAAGAACTTTGAGTAGAAGAAGTTTAATTCTCTTAATAGTTAATGTATTTGAAATAAGTGGAGATATTTTATTACCTCTTCTTATTGCAGTGGATTTGACTTATAATAATTCTTAAAAGAGTACAAAACATTCACCTCTGGCCAACAGTAGTTTAGAAAAAAGAGAAAATGGAAATTACTTCTCAAAAGTATTACTTGGAGCAGGCAATTTAAAATCAAAGCTTGGTGTATTAATCAACATTAACGTCCAAAAGTAGGCTTTTTGCACAGGTGCACAAGTGATGACAGTACTAAAAACTCTCCTTAATAAGGAGGACTAAAACTTAAGGACTTTAGTCTAATGGACTAAAGCCCTGGGCAGTAATAAAGCCAGGGTTTACAGTCACTGTACTATGATATGACTAGAATGGCCTGTGACTAAAATTCCACTCTAGGACATTTTAATACTCTTGGAATGTGGTGACACAACTCTCAAATTACTGATTAACCAAAGTATTATAAGAGCCTGAAACTATTATAAGCAATGATGGAGCTGAAGGCCTAAAACAAAGAGGTTAAGCTCACACTCTGCATGTGTGTGTATACATACATAAATACTACATATACGTCTGTATACATATACACACGAACATATATACATATGTATATAATTTCTTGTCATACACTGGTATATATGGAGGGACTGATCATCTTGTTGTTCACTCGTTAAGTCGTGTCTGACTCTTTGCAACCCCACGAACTACAGCACACCAGACTTTCCTGTCACTATCTTCCGGAGTTTGCTCAAACTCATGTCGATTGAGTCGGTGATGCTATTCAACCATCTCACCCTCTGTTGCCCCCTCTCCTGCCTTCAGTTTTTCTCAGTATCAGGGTTTTTTCCAATGAGTTGATTCTTTGCACCAGGTAGCCAAATACTGGGGTTTCAGTTTCAGCATCATTCCTTCCAATGAATACTCAGGGTTGATTTCCTTTAGGATTGACTGGTTTGATCTCCTTGCTGTCCAAGGGACTCTCAAGAGTCTTCCCCAGCACCATAATTCGAAAGCATCAATTCCCAATTGATTTACGAATTTTCCACAGTTTGCTGTGATCTGCACAGTCAGAGGCTTTGGTGTAGTCAATGAAGCAGAAGTAGAGGATCATCTCGTAGCATATAACAATGTTTATTTTTATTAAAAAGTCAAAGAAATACTAATCGACACACTTTTTAAGGCTAGAAATCCAATGACTAAACCAAAATCCTATCTTGTTTTCTCTTCATTAAATGTATATGCAAAGCAGATCTTCTTTTGACAGGCAAAATAGAGCAAATGAATGAACAAATGGCCACTTACGTAGACTCGAAAACAAGACATATAGTCAGTTCGTAAGTATCTGCATGTCCATCAAAGAGAACAGGGGGTTTTTGTCCATTTGCCCTCCATTCCCTGGTGCCTTCCTCATAGTGTTTCCAGTAAACACTTTACAGCTGCTGCTGCTGTGTCACTTCAGTCGTGCCCGACTCTGTGCGACCCCATAGACAGCAGCCCACCAGGCTCCCCCATCCCTGGGATTCTCCAGGCAAGAACACTGGAGTGGGTTGCCATTTCCTTCTCCAATGCATGAAAGTGAAATGTGAAAGTGAAGTCGCTCAGTCCTGTCGGACTCTTTGCAACCCCATGGACTGCAGCCCACCAGGCTCCTCTGTCCATGGGATTTTCCAGGCAAGAGTACTGGAGTGGGGTGCCATTTTCTTCTCCGCTGTTTACAACACCCACTACCTTTTCTAGATTTATCTCTTCTGTTTTCATTTTATTACTCCTCAGCAGTCTTAACTTGCATCCTTTGGGTCTCTGTCTTTTACTTACACCTACACTTGCAATCTTCGATGAGTTATCTGTGGGCCCACTTCCACTAACAGGTTGGGAATTTCTTAGTATCAGAGAGTCATTTTGGCATTTTCTATAATACATATCACAGTGTCTTATACAGTGAAGTTGCTATTCAAAATAACTGCAAACTGAACCAAATTTCTTATCTGTTATCCTAGCAATCCCACTTTTTTGTCAGAAAAGAACTATGCTTGGGGCAATATCCTCCATCATTACCATGGACTCTTCCTCAAGAGAATTTTGTTTCTAATGCGCACAAATGTGTGTGTGTACTCAGCTGCTCAGCCATATCCAACTCTTTGCAACCTCACAGACTGTCAGACTCCTCTGTCCATGGGATTTCCCAGGCTAGAATCCTGGAATGGGTCTTGTTATTTCCTTCTCCAGGGGATTTTCCAAATAAAGGGATCAAACCCACATTTCCTGTGTCTACTGCATGGGCAGGTGGATTCTTTACCACTGGGGAAGCCCCAAAGTAACATACAAATTTTACTAAATTATCTTTCAAATCCATGGCAGGTTTCTTGGTTTTTGGAGGTTAAATAAGGAAAATCTGATTATGCAATCAGATTGTGGCTCCTGGGCTCTAGACCACTTGGGCTTCAGTTGTTGAGGCACCTGGACTCAGCAGCTGCAGTTCCCAGGCTTTGAAGCACAGGTTCAGTAGCTTAGCTGCTCCACAGTATGTGGGGATCCTCCCCAACCAGGGATCAAACCTGTGTCTCCTGCATTGGCAGGTGGATTCTTTACCATTGAGCCACCAAGGAAGCCCCTGAATCTATTTCTTCCTTGCATGCATTATAGCTTTATGCCAATGATGGCTCAGAGACTTGCCAAAGGTTTATTTTAATAACAGAAGCTATGCTTCTGGAATAGAAAGAACTGATAAATGTGCTCAGTTTTACAATACATCAAGAGAGGCAAGGCAAAATGTTTTAAAACTTGTGGATTGTAGAATCAGCCACCTAAATAATGGATCTCAGCTCAGACACTATAAATTCAGATTATATGGAGAATAAGGGCTCAATTTGGACTGACCACTGCATACTGCAAACATAATTTTTCAGGTATCTCATGGTGAACTAAATAATATGCTCAGCTCCTAAGTGCTGAAAGCAAGTACAATGTGGGATACTTACAAATGGAATCTATCTATCTAAATATGTTTATAACTGGTTAAAGGAGATTCATGTTATGGTGTTTGCTCAATGAAAAAATGCAAGTAATGAATGCCAGCTGATGGACAAATATAATAATTCAGCACCAAAGAATGAGTGCTAGGTACTGTCATGATTTAAATATTAGCTAGTGGATATACCTGGTGCTTTCTTTTTGCATTAATTTGCTTTCTTTGGAAAACAAGGTCAGTGGTACTCTTTAAGAGTACGATACTTCTTCCCTTTGAAAATAAAGAAGTTAATACGGTACAGCACAGGGAACTCTACTTAGTGTTAAGTGGCAACCTGGAACAGACAGGAATTTGGGAGAGATCAGATACATTTATATGTATGGCTGAGTCCTTTTGCTGTCCACCTGAATAATTACAACACTGTTAACTGGCTATGCTCCAATATAACATCAAACAGTAAACATATAAAACTTAGCTCCCTGCTACTGGCTACCCAACTCTTCCCTCACAAGGGCCTTGAAATATTTATGTGAAGTAAACCTTTTGAAAACACTATTTTATTCATCTGGAGCAAGGGAATAGAGATGAGACAGAGGACAATGCATTTATTTAATGCAATGAAGTATGAAGAAATAAGGGTTGTACCAGGGCAGTCTGTGGAGATAAAGATTAAGAGGCAATACACTTCAAAATTATCATCTAAGGAATACAATAGCTGAATGTGAGGACCAGAAGAGTGACTCTGTAGCAGTGTTTTTAGGCATAAAGTACTCACATGTCCTGAAACTACTTGTCCAGACATCCCCACAGCAACGTGGTTCTAAGATATGTTATACCAGTTCTCTTCTTTACTTGAAATATTTTTAGGATGAAATCTACTTTCAATCAAAACTCTTCTTACAGCATAAAGGTCTTGACTCCCTTCTCTTCATTCAGGACAGTTCCACTTTGGCCTATCATATTCTATAGACTGGGGTAAGCTTTTGTTTTATTCAAAAATTTTACAGCTGAAAAGTTTGAAAACTAAAATACACATGAAGTTTCAGTGGCTCAACCCTGTGAGTATCCATCTATTTTGTATACAACAACCAGACACTACTGACATGTCAGGCTGGATGTATCTTTGTTGTGGGGCTGTTGTGTACACTGTAGGATGCTAAGCCTCTACCTGGCCTCTACCTGTTACCTACCAGTAGCATCCCTCACAGATGGTCTGGTTGTGATAACTGAAAATATCTCCAGACCTCGCCAAAAGTTCCCTGGGAGGCAAAACCCTCCCCTCCCAGACTCTAATCTGTTTGTGGCCTGCTGCTATTTTATACTAGCTTCTCCTTTCTCTTCTAATACCATGACAATGTTAAACATGAGCTAATGCTACATAAACTGGTGATTTGTTTTTTAATGGGTAGAAAGAGAAAAGAACGCAGGCTAGTGATTTTAACACAAATGTGGGTATTAGCATGTCACATTTTGAAATTAACAGGAGAAAAAGGTTGCTTGGTTACCTGAAACACAAGGCATAAGAAGTTTCTAAGTAACAGCATAGGCATTTCAGGGCCTCAAAGTAAAATCTATTCTCTACAGATACATGTTATTTCAAAAAAAAAAAAAAGCAGGGCTATATATGTTGGACTCAGAAGTTGGAAACTTCCATAAACAACATAAATGACTTCTATTAAATTTAATATTAGGCTCAGGTGAAGAGGGAAAAAGGACTTTTAAAGTGAATAATAAAATACTGAGAATTCACTATGAGAGAGTAAAAACAGGGGGCTTTGAAATAGGACAATTTGCATTTGAATCTTAACTCCATCTGCTTTACTTTCTTATCTTGGGTAGACATTTAATCCCTGAGTTCAGAATAAAAAAAAGAAAGGAGTGTATGTAAGAGTTCATTTCCTTACATTGCTTGAGGAAAAGGGCAGTTTTAATCATCTGTATTTCTAGCACCTGGAAAATAATATAAATGTCTATAAATGAGTTTTAAGTGAAGAATATCAAGACTCCTTCTTCTTTAAGACTTATACAAATCACTTTACATTTTTTAAGATTTCTTGCTTTTCCAGTAACTTTTAGCTCTACACCTAAAATTATTTACAGTATTCATACATGGCTTGGGACTGACCGGGAACAGTAACAAATGGTTTTAATTTATCTTTGGGTTTTTATTTTCCAAAAGTTAAAAACAGGGCACTTGAAAAATGAGGGATTTTTTTGTTTTTGTTTTTTCCTGGCCTTGCCTTGCAGGGGTCTTACTTCCTTAACCAGGGGTTGAATCCATGCCCTGGGCAGTGAAAGTGCAGAATTCTAACCACTGGACCACCAGGGAATTCCTCTTGAAAAATGAGGTTTTATAAAAAAAGATTTAGTCCTTTTCTGAACCACAATTCTTACATCTAATAGTAATCTTAATAATGATTATACTATTCAGGTGTCAAGGGAGAAAGAAGTCTGTCGCAGCACCACAACAGCCCTCCACCAGGGAGGAGCAATTTCTTGCTTTAAAATCAAAAGATATGAGCCAAAATGACAGGGAAATCCTGGTACAACTACGCTGACTTCTGATTAAGGGGCAGAGTGTAAAACAAGGAATGCAGTTCATCTATTGCTTTTACAGAGATGAGAAGCTATAAAAAACTAAACATTATAAGCCTTTCACTTTATTTCTGTAAAGACCTAAAGCTTTATATATCCAATGACATCTAAAATTATCCTATCAAAGGGTAGTACTGTATCAGTATCCCATTGTTCACACATTACTAATAGGTGACAGGCATTTTATCCCCTTCCCCTCACAGCCATCCTCCCGTCTCTCTAGCAAATACACAGTTTTCAACTCTTTCCTCTTTTAACTCAAGTTCAGACATCTATTCAGATGGTCCAGGGGTGTTTGCAATAACTGGGAGAAACTGTCGTAAAGAACATGCTTATACAAATCCTGCAGCACATCATTTACTACAGGTGAAAGAGAAACATGAAAATATTTTCTGCCACTTACAAACACCATACAATTTCTGCTTCCCATGAATGAAACAAAGAAGTTTGAGGAGTTTAGATATCAAACTCTTTTTTTTCTTGAATCTAACATTTGATATCAGACCTTACAGACAATGGATATTTGCTAGATGTGCATAGTTTTTGATGATTCACATGCCAAACAAATGGGAGAAAATCCTTTATTTTCCCAATATTCAGAATATTACTTAATTCTAAAAGAATTGTTACTTATAAACAGCACCTTCTCCTCCTACATTTTATGTTCTGCTGAACATTTCTTTATGTACCTCATTGGCTTACATAATCTATGGCATGAGACAGACAAGCAAAACAATGCTCAACATTTTAACTGAATGTAATATTCAGGGTGCTGGAAAAGGAATCTTTACACAAAGACACATCTAGTGTCAAAATAAACTTCCTATACAAATCTTAACAAAGGACAAATTTAATTTATAAGTGATTAGACTGAATAAAACATCTAAAATTTCAAATAAATTATGCTACTTTAATCTTTTATCAGTGGATTTCAATCCTTATAATATTGGTCAAGTTTTGATATGCAGAGACAACAAAGTATACATAGGTGATTTATACTCTTCAGAACACTCTCAATCTTGGTTTGGAGTTTGAAAGCTAGGCTTTCTAAAATGCCTAATGTAATCTGAAATTCACGATACTCTAGGCCAGGCATGTTGACTTCCTAGATAACATGTTCAGACCTTGTCTTAACTAGCAGTTTCTTAAGTCTCTCAGAAGCTCTATCACTGTTTTGAATTAGTTTGGGCTTCTTTATTACTAGAGGTCTTCCTTCAGGCTTAAAGTCTTGTTACCTGTACTTTGGTATTTGTACAGCATTGTATTTCCTTCATTCTGCACTCGTTGTTAGCTATTCTATGGATGACTTCATCTGTTTCAGGGTGATACAGAACAGCAGCTCCTTTCTAGCTCTCATCTCGAAGGCCTCTGAGTCACAACTACCAGTACTAGCAGCATCACCACGAGCTTCCCTAACTTCAGTGACTCCAAGACAGGACAGAGTTGCTGACCTTTGGGTCCATGTGTCTACACTCAATCATTCTTAGGTTGTTGTGTTATAAGTTCTCCAGAATTAAACATAAGACTTGCTACTAATACTGTTTCCTTTTACTTTTATTTTTAACTGAGTCTTTTGTTTTTCTAGGATTTATAGTATGCAAATTCTTCTGGAGCCATAAAAATATTAAGACCATAAGCAATACACAAAATAGTGAAAATTCAAGAGCTATGTATCACTCAGTTCAGAAATTCTACAGCAAGTTATACCATCTGGAAAATGTGTAATTGATATGACCTTTTACATGTTGGCACATTCAATGAAGATAAACATAAGAGTGCAGCACAAATTAAAGATTAAAATGCAGATAACGGGTAAGGAGCAGATATTTTTCAGTGATTTCCTTTGTTATAACGTGAATCTATTACAACTCTATGGCTATATAAATACTTATTACCTATACTTCAAATACTTTTAGGAAATAGTACTACAAGAGAAAAATGGAGATTGGTGATGAAATCTCAAAATACCCTTATATTATAAAAATCTTTTTAAAAAGACCTGTTGAAAATACAAAAAACTACAAATTTTGTGTTAGGTCTATTAACTAAAACTACATGGTTAATTGTGAATCAGCATCTAATTTTGATGGTAGGGGACAGTTAATTTATTCATGGAAATCTAGCACTGAATAGTATAAACAGTTGCCAAATTTCCATATTGCTAATTTGGGCCAATGAGCATAAATTTTAAATTTTCTTTAGATGTGTTTTCTTTGGGGAAGAAATGCTAGAGAATACAAAGAAAAGGCTGGGAAACAGGAGAGAAAAAAATGTAGAGCTATTTTAAAAGGGGTCAACTATACCTAAAATAAATACTAAAAATTTGCTCTAAAAGAGCAATACAAAAATAAAAATTCTAAAAAGCTGAAGTTAGTTTATCCTTACTTGAGGTTTTTAACCTTCAGTATTAAAAAGAAGCATCTTGAGCAAACTAAATTGCCCAAATTAAAACATTCAAAGCTGTTGTTCTCAAATAAACAAATTACCCCATAGCTTGAGCTAAAAATCCACAAAAAAGTTGACATAAATTTTCAAAATAAATTAACAGCAAAGGTTATAACATACTTATTATTTAGACTAACCTTCCAAACTTTAATTAACATTTCCTCCCAAAAAGGAAGAGGGAATACATTTAAGGAAGATGTCAGTACCGAATAGCTAAAAGGAAAATAAAGCAACAATGAACAAATGCATCCAAATAGCTCCTATATAAATTATCAAATTAAAATTCATAATTGTCAAAACAATATCACACATACTGATGCTAATTCTTATATTTAAAATGATCAGTTTTCTCTTTCAGGCAGCAATTACCCTCCAATATGGCCCTTACTCAGCTGAGCCAAAGGATGTGAGGAGGCAGCATCAGGATATACATAAAGCTGATAAAAGAGAATCCCAACATTACAAAGGAAGGTAAAGGACAGAAAAATGAGAAACAAAGTCTAGTGTCTTTTCGTGTAGATGCAAAATTTCAAAGGAATGAAATTATAAGTTATCAATCTAGTGATTTACTCATGATACTCAATTTAAGCCATTTCAGTAATCTTCATGGGTCCAATTAAAAGGTTAGATGCTTTTAAAGATCTCCCGTGGTAAAAATTATTTAATTTAGTAAATAAAATAGCAAATATCATTATCTTGTCATTGGGAGATAGAATTTTTTGCAAAATGAAAAACCCTAGTCTCATTTTTAAACAGGATGCTACAAAAATGGTGTATTATTTACTTAGAGAAGAAGGGAGAAAGGAATGATGAATCTCCCTTTTCAATCTATTTGCCTCACAAGCCAGGATGCAGCATGTAAGATGAAATTCTAGTCCACATGGAAGAATGGAAATTTTTTCTCTATTCCCCCTAATATTTATCTGGACACAATTTTGAAAATCAGGAAATGAAGTAATATGATACTGATATTACTGTGAGGTAATTAAGGAACTTAACTTACCATTTTTTGGGCTTTGATAATGGTTTGTACTTGCTGTATTTTACACGCCATTCAAGAACTTCTTTACAACGCTGACATACTCCATCATGAAGTTTTGCATTAATTTTCTTAAAAAGAAACAGAAAAACAAATGGAGAATTTCACTAGTGAGTCAGCATTACAAACCCCAAAAGGCATATGAGAAATTTAAGCTTTTTTTTTTAAACAGCAACCTAAATTTAACCTGCATAACATTTTACAGTGTACTATGTGTTTTTATGTACAGCTTCAATTTGGCTCTTTATGAAGGCAAAGATTCTTAACTTGGGATGCAGCTCAGAATCATCTAGGGAACTTTTTAATCTCCTGGCAGGAGTATTTCAAGCACATCATCCCCACTGATTCTGATGCATATTCATTTTACAATTCAAACTATATAGTTAAGATACATGCACTTTACTGTATGTAAGCTACATCTCAAAAAAAGTAGAAGAAAATCCAATCATATTTTAAGCCTAGTGTTTTGACAACTCAAGTCTTACTACTGAGACATGAGAAATTAAACAGATTTTAGATAATCCTGAATTGTAGTCTGCAGGGGAGGGCAGAGACTAAGCAACTTGAGAAAGGAGAGCCAGGGAGAAGCAGCTGGAAGCAAGGAGATATTTAATTATCCAATTTAATCTTTCTGTATTCTCATGTAAAGATGTCTTAGAAAAATTACCTTGATAACCTGGTTTCTTCAAAACAGAAGTATGTGCACATGACTGACAGAAAACGGGCTTTATGAGGAAAAAAAATTTTTTTCCTTATAATATTCCTCTCAAAATGTGCTGGGAAATAAGAAGGAAGGAAAACTTAAATGTGCCATGTGTTCTCACAACAGCTTTGTATTTTCTAACAAGTTCATTTGATTCATGACATAGACTACATATTTTCATTAAGTACTCTGAGAGTTCTTTAACTTGTTTTGGTTGTGGATGCCTGGTCTTTGCCTACTGTTGAAATAATGAATAAGAATAGTTTAAGTTCTCGTTCTCTTTGCTTCTTTTCTTTTTTAAATTTTTCACAAGGAGAAAAACAAAGCATCTCAAAAGATGCAGGTTCTTTGGAAGGTTATTTGAATACTGAGTTAAAAGCACAATGTTTAGAAATCATCTGAAAGAAAACAAAACTTCTGAACAGCGCTTGATATTTTTTAATGCTCTAAATAAGAGGGTAAAATAATGACAAAACATTTATTCAAAGAGAAAATATTTCAAGGGTATTTTCAAAAAACCGTAAATTGAGCTGTGACTACATTATGTTTGAATTTAATTCTGTGGTAAAAAACATATTCTATTACTTATGAATTGTGTATGGGTATTCTTTTCTTCCTGATCTAGATGGAGAGTCCCTGGGAAAAAAAATCCTGCATGCCATTATGTCCCCTCTTTTCTGTGGCTCATTGTTGCCAGAAAGAAGGAAATCTGCCTAATACCAAATTCCTCTTCTTATCAACCTCAGCACCTAGTTATCGCATACAGGGTTTGCTAAGAAGTACCCAGAACTAAGGTTCACATTTCATCTTTCACTCTCACTGCCCTCTGTTGCCTAGAATATCTTACCAAAAGCACTGCTTATATTTTCCTAACTCCAACAATAATAAAAAATAAACTAATGGTGATCTATGATTATAGTATGAATGTGATGTAAACTTTCTAGTTAGCATGTTCTTAGAATGCACACCATTTCATTACCTGCAATTTTATTATATACAACACATTTTACTTGTTAACTGGCGAGCCTTATTTGGTTTCTCGCTTGCTTCGTATCCAATCTCTGACCAGTTCATCCTGATTTACAAAGCTGTGCATAGTTTAGAAACTGGTTTCTAAAGAAACCACCCTAAAGGGTGGATCGACAGTATAACAAAACAGGTCTTTGTGGGAACTTGTCCTGTGAGTGGCGTGTGAAGTGGTATAAATGGAGATGCTGTACAGCGTTCACAGGACCAGCAGGCACTACTACAAAATTAAACTTGATTTTTATGTGTTAAGAATCATTGAGAAAAGAAATGAATGAATAAATGAGAATGAATAACACTTTCACTTAAAAATGCTACAGAAAGAAAATTGTGTACCTTGTTTTCCCTGTATTTTGGCAAACTAGAAAAAGTGAATTCCAAAGACATAAGTGAGGAAAGCTTAATCCTAGTTTTAAGGAATCACTCTGCCTGGAGCAAAGGGGGTGGCTGCTGCTGCTACTGCTGACAACCTTACATTACTCACAACTGTGTTTACAACTAACCCTGCCCATTTTGGCAATTCATTTTAGCATGTCCTTTACGGTAGAAAATAATAGGTTACTAAGGTTAAGATTTAAGTATGTTCAAATATAAAATCAAAACTTAGTTTTCTAAGTACAAAAGCCTTTAAAGATAATTTAGTTTAACAAGCTACTTCTCAGATCTTTAAAAGAAAAAAAAATCATCAGTGGAAGATTCCACTGGACTTAAGAATCATAGCTAAAGAAAGAAAACCTTCTTTATCAATGAATACTTCTTTTAAAGTTAGAATAAACATCATAAACTTATGTATCAGAGGACACTCCTATGTCATATATACACATAAAGTCCTAAAAACCGTCTTAGCCATTATTAATTCATACAACATATTTTACAGTGTTGTTTTAAACATCCCTGCTGTCCAATGATGCATCAGTGGTAATATAAAACATTAATCACCAAAAAGAACTACGTGATGTGAAGACATCAACTCCCAAGAAGGTAGCAAGAGCAAATTGTAAATATAACATCTGTATCAATATGCTGATGCTAAAGAATATTTTACAAAATATAAAGTATCATTTAATAGAAGGGAGATATTATTGTGTATGAAGGGGAAGAATTCAAATATCATTCAAGAGCAACTAATATAATTTTCATTAGGATTTTTTGTACGTCATAATCCTTTCATAAATGCTATAGATAAAGCAATGGCACATTTACTTCTCTTCATTTACTTCTCTTCTCTTCTCTTCAGTTAGAAAAAAAAGAAATTAAAAAATGAAATTCTCAAGAAAATGCCAATTCTAACTGCAGTTGAATTTCCATTTCCATGGAACAGAATAACCTCTTTCTCTCCCCTGCCTTACACCAAAATAAGATATTTGCTGCCAATATAGCTACAACCATGTTACTCCATATTTAATTATACTTAAAAGTATACATTTTAAAATTTTCTAGTAATACTCCTTTTATTCTAAATTTGGTTAGAGGATAAAGGATCTCTGAAATTAGGAGCAAGATATTATATGACTAATAATAATAAGTGTGAAAATCAGTATTTGGGGCTGTGACTTCGAAATCATTAGCTATATTTTCTTAAATCCTTAATATGGCTAGAATATTGTTGGACATAAAGTATCTTACAAAATAAACATAACCAAAAAATAGATGAGGGAATCAGATTAAGGGAAAAACTGGAGTTGGGAGGGAAAATCACAGAGCAGCCAGAAGTACAGCTGGGAAGCACACCTGCTAGGTATAGGCCACAAGTGAGATGTGAGTTCTCTAGTAGCCAAAAAAATGTTCTGCTCCCTTACCTGACTCAAGATCTGTAACACGCCAAAAATCCAGTTTATCAGAAGCAGCACATCTTTTCTTATTATTAAAACCTGAAGTTTCATTTTCCCAGAAACGATGCCATACGACACAGTAAACAATGCTCTCAAAAAACATCCTTACACTACAAAGCATTTCACAGAGCTGCTTTCTATCCTAGTTCTCAAATAGACAGTGTTATATAGTGCAGTCTAGTAAAAAGTTATTTTCAGGTGAAAGTGAAAGTGAAGTCACTCAGGCACGCCCAACTCTTTGGGACCCCATGGACCATATAGTCCATGGAATTCTCTAGGACAGAATACTGCCATGGGTAGCTGTTCCCTTCTCCAGGGGATCTTCCCAACCAGGGATTGAACCCAGGTCTCCCACATTGCAGGCGGGTTCTTTTCAAGTATTTTTCGGGTATGCAATGTAAATACAGATATCTGATATTCATAATATCTATAGAAATGCACTGCAAATCATAAGGCCATCTTCAAGAATACGTCCTCCCAAATGAGTTCTAAAAACACTCATCTCTATTACAAAAATATTCAAACATGCAGAAAAAATTAAAACAATACTAACACATAATCACATATGTTATCTAGAGACAACTGTTAACACTTTCCATCTTACTTATTCACTTTTCATGTGTTCAGTTCAGTTCAGTCGCTCAGTCGTGTCCAACTCTTTGCGATCCCGTGAACCGCAGCACGCCAAGCCTCCCTGTCCATCACCAACTCCCAGAGTCCACCCAAACCCATGTTCATTGAGTCGGTGATTCCAAGTATCAAGATTCTTCACCTCTCAGTCATGTATATCCTAGAAATAAGACTTTCTCCTACTTAACCACAATACAGAAAACCACACCTCAGAAAAAAACGAAAAATCACTAATACCATTGAATGTAGCCAGTCTACATTTAAATTTCCTCAATGATCTCTCACCACCCTACAGCCCAATCAGTACTCAAGTTCAGTTTGTTCTCTCTCTCTAGGTCTAGCGGGATCTCCCTCTTTTATCCTCTACACTGATTTTTTTTTTTTTCAATTATCTTCTTAAAAGTTTTTATTGGAATATAGTTGACTTACAATGTTGTATAAGTTTCAGGTATACAGCAAAGTGAATCAGTTATACACTGATGTTTTTGAAAATACCAGGCATGTTATCTTCAGGAATACTCCACATTGTATATCTGTCAGATTGTTTTATTTTGGTGTAATTTAACTCATTTCTTGCTTTATGTGTTTTTGTTTTCATTATCTTAACAATGTTTTTCTAAGAGAAAACCTTTTCAATTTCAATGAAGGACAATTTTTTTTTCTTTTTTTCTCTTATGGACAATGCTTTTAATGCCAAATCTAAGAAGTGTTTGAAGAATCATGATTTTCATCTATGTTTTCTTTTGGAAGTTCAGTAATTTTCGACTTTACATTTAGTCTATGATCTATTTTGAGTTTCATTTTTGTACATGGTACAAAATAGTGGTAGGAGGTTCTTTATAAATTATCTATGGGTGCCAATTTCTAGCATCACTGAATTGTATTTTTATCTTTGTCAAAAGTTAAATATGTGTGCCTATTTTGGACTCAATAGTCTATCATATTAATCTACGTTTACTTTTTCTTCAGTACTACCCTGTCTTGATTACTGGAGCTTTAAGGTCTTGAAATCAATGCTGTGCATCCCCTAAATTTATTCTTTTTCAAAACTATCTAGCTATCTTACTTCCTTTGCTTTACTGTATACATTTTAACATCAATTTGTTAATTTCAACAACAACAAAAAGCCTGTGATGATTGCACTGAGGATTATATTGAAACTATAAATAAATTTGGGGGAGAAGTGACATCTTAATAATATTAAATATTCCAATCCATCAACAGTGCATTCCTGGGATAAACCTCACTTGTCTGAGGTGTATTATCCTTTTTATTTATTGGTGAATACAATATGCTATTTTTTCCTGAAGATCTTTGTGTTTATGTTCAATGAGGAATACTGGCCCACAGTTGTTTATTTTAATAATACCTTTGTCTGGCTTCAGTGTTTAGTTCAGTTGCTAGAGGATTCAGGTACAAGGGTTAAAGGGACTTAAAATATAAGTAAAGATTTTCTATATGTTAGAAGAACACTGGACTATTAAAAATCTTGTAGAGGCTTCCCTAATGGTCCAGTGGTTAAAAATATGCCTGCGAACGCAAGGAACACAGGTTCAAAACCTGGTCTGGGAGGATCCCACATGCCAAGGAGCAACAGAGCCTGTGCATCACAACTGCTGGAGCCCACGAGCTGCAACCCCTGAAGCCTGAGAACCCTACAGCCTATGCTCCCCAAGAGAAGCCACTGCGATGAGCCCACGCGCCACAGCCAGAGAGCAGGCCCCTGCTCTCCACATCCACAGAAAGCCCGCACCCTGAACCAGAGACCCAGCGCAGCCAGAAATGAAAATACAAGTCCTGTAGAGTAAGCTCAAGTCCTTATTTTTAAATAATCATAAGTACAATTATATGTTTAAAAGCGGTTTTTTTGGTCACAAACGAGAAAAATTTTATCCTAACTAAATGAAATTAAATTACTTATACTTACAGCTGGCCTTTGGTTTATTATATTACATAACACTTTAGGAAATAGAATTTATCACTCACTAAATATGAATGGGGCAAGGGAAAAGACAAAGTTCAAACTTCACACAGAAATCTCCTTTTTTGTATTCTGTCCAGCAGTCTGTAAATTTTGTTCATCTCCTTACCACTTGCTTTTGAAACTAGTCTTTTCCCTTTAATACTTTTTCCCACTGTGTATGAACAATGGTATACTCTATTATATAAATCTCTTATGCCAAGAATTTATTATTTTCGTGGATGGAAAATAACTTTACTGATCAGTTTTAAGATTTAAAACTATATGAGCATCTATATATAAATATTCAATTATAGAAATTTTTATAAAAGTTAAAAAGAGGATAAATCTTATCCCTCAGAGATTCTATACTTTTCAGCATCTCAAGCATATATATTTATAGAAATTTGTATTTTTATGTACATGGTGTTTTATAACTTCTCATCAATTTTTTTTATATTAGTATATATACTTTTAAGACATGTTTTTATTGACTGTATATTATATTCTTTCAGAGTAATACTTTCACTTAACCTATTTTCTGATAGTTTGCTTATTTCCAACTTCTGACTGAATACATATGGCTTTCAATGTATTATGTTATAAATATCAGAAAACTTCTAATGAACATGCAAATTCTCATCACATTATATTTACACATAACAACTTCTGATCACATTTCAATAAAAGAGTAAAAATAACGGGAATTTTACCAGAGGTGAAAACTCATGGTAAAGAATAACTATCCCCTTCTTAAATTAAGTACAGTACATAATTATTTGGACATTAAGGCAAATATTTCTTAGTATTGTCTATAAAAATTTGCTTTGTTTTCTTATCCTGGCAGTTAAATTTTTAAAAAGAACAGAAGACACTGCCACTTTTCTTTTCAAAAAGGGAATTAAAAATCCTTCTTGCCAGGAATTCCCTGGTGGTTCAGTGTTAGGACTCAGCACTTTCATTGCCATGGGCCTGGGTTCAATCCCTGGTCAGGGACTAAGACCCTACAACTGTACGGCTCAGCCAAGAAAGAAAAAAAAATCCCTGCTATCATCAACAATACCACAATTACTAGAGACAGAACACTACTATATGATCCAAAACATTAATACTGACTTCTAGTCACTTAGAACTTCAAACATACAGACTATTTCAGTGTGATAAGAAACAATAGTTTGAATGTTTATCACTCTCAGAAATACCTTATTTGGACAAGCTATTGAGTCTTACTATTTTTATGTATTTTATTATTTCACAAAATGAGCTAGTCATATAAATAGACCAGAAATACTTTTGAAGTGAGTTCTAGGAATAAAATTCGTTTGTCATTTAAAGAAAAATAGAAAACCAAACTTACTACAGGCTTACATCTTTTTATGAAACTATACTGGTTCAATATAACTAAAGAGATTAGCTCTCAACATTTATAAGCTAACTATAACTTTAAAATTCTAAAATATTTGATATAAATACATATGGACATCAAATACATAAACATTTCAGTTACCAATATTTGATTTTTCACAATATAAATTTCCAATTAAGAGATACCTAGGGGATAAAGAGGTATATTTCTACTGTACACTAAAATAATTATTTTTCCCCCTGAAGTCTAGTCCATCTTCGTCTCCTTCACACTATATTCATCTAAGCCCTTAAAACACCAATACCAACCAGAGAATTGAAAATATATACTAAAAATACTCAAATTCTCCTCTTGTTCAACATATTTACAATATTGGCTTTTTTACTAAAGAAACAATATTGGATTCCCCCACTCCTTTTTTTTTGTTTTTTTTTCACTGCTGAAACCTATAACAAAAGACATCTGCAAAAACAAACAATTGCATTTTCATCCAAAGACTGAATATAAAATGGGCCCTGATCATCCTAAACAGAGGACTATTCTCTCAAAGCGTGGGTAGAGCTATTGTCTGTTGCAATTATACAGAGAGGGTCTATGACAAACTACCTACTGATTAATTTCAGTAGCCATGCAAACTACTCATTCTCACTGACAAGCTTACTGCAAACAGACACTTAAATAGAGCCACACCTGCCTGCAGGCAGAAACATGCTATTGCAGTATCTTCTGGCAGTAGCAAAACCTACTAAGAAAGCCATTCTGTTTTCCAAAGTATATTTCACTCATTTACTTTTAAGTAAAAATTAAAATAAGTTGGTGCTGTGAATTTTAACAAGCAAATATTTCTGAAGGATATGAACAACCAAATCATTGCACTGATAAACCAATCATATCTTTTAAAAGGTGTGGTCAGTTGGAACGAAGAACACTCTGGTATAAAGATTTTTAATTCTCTCCATATTGTACTAAAAGGCACAATTCAGGAGGATATGTTATGAATGTTCAAAAAAAATTTTATAGAAGGACTCATAATGCTACACTAAGAACAAATTATAAGCAGAACAGAATAATCTCCCGAGGACAAGAGAAATTTTGCCCTACAACAATTAAAACATTGGGAATTTAGTATTTTAAGATAATGTATATTTAATTATCTTTAAGTCATCTTTATTATTAGCTATAGGACTTTATTAAATAAATAACCCAAAAATAACTTCTCTAAAGTGGAAATAGCTTTATTGTCAGAGTAAATTTATGGGAAGTAAGTTTTTTCTCTCAAAATTTTGCTGTAAATGGTCAAAATTTCAATGGTTTTATCCAGGAATAATTTTGGTCTTTCCTGAAAAAAAGACCCACCTTAGAAAGTAGGATTGTACTTCAAACTTCATTTGCTCCTTCTCAAGATCCTTTGCTAATATTTCTTTCTCTGATTACCCCTTAAAATGATTCATTCCTCAATATTTAGTCATCAACTCAGTCACTGACCTGCCTTCCGTGTGTCTGTCTCTTCAAGTTAGATGTCTGTGAAGTGTTCCTTTCTTTCCACACTCTGAGTGAGTGTGTGTGTGTGTGTGTGTGTGTGTGTTATTCACTCAGTCATGTCCAACCCTTTGTGACCTATGGACTGTAGCCTGCCAGGCTCCTCTGTCTACGGAATTCTCCAAGCAAGAATAGTAGGGTGAGTAGCCATTCCCTTCTCCAGGGGATCTTCCTGATCCAGGATTGAACCTGAGTCTCCTGCATTGCAGATTCTTTCTGTCTAAGCCACTAGGGAATCCCATCCATACTCTTCACTCATGGTCAATATAACCTATAAGTACAGCTTCAGTAATGAGCTCAATGAAGATTACTTCCAAAACAATGAACAATCCTAAAGCTTCTCTGGAAGTCCTGATATATCAGACTGCATGAAGGATATCCATTTTCTTCCTCATGGAAATCACTGAAACACCTCAAATCCATGGACTGAATCACAATCACTATCTTAGCAGCAAAATCTGTTTCTCATTTGTCCCAACATCATCTTAAACTCTTCTTGTAGTCTCAGGTATAAAATCTCAGGTCACCTTTGACTCCTCCTCCCTCTCCTACCAAAATGCCAATATTGACAAAACTAATTTTTCCACAATGTCCCCAACTTTGTCTTCTACTTTATATCCCTCCTACTTCTAGATATCAGGTCCTCATTTCTATCTGTACTGCTAAAGCAGCCTCCCAAATGGAAGATGGATTAGAAACTAAAAAAGATAAATGGAGACCAAGCTGTCAACAGTTATGTCTAACAGACATCTGTCCATATGCCTCCTCTGGTCAGAAATTTACATTCCTTAAGGCACTCCTAAGACTGAAACTGAGACCTCACCACAATATGATCTCTACTTTCCTTTCTGGGCCTATCACCCGTCTTTCTTGCCTATGTATTTGGGCACTCCCAAGTAAACAAATCTGGCGGACACTACAATCTGCCTCCTCCTGTGGCTTTGCCCTGCCAGTCCTTGTGCACCACACTCGCATGTCGAAGTTCAATTCTTCATTCAAATACAGGCTTGTGTTCCAAACAACCCTCCAAAATCCCGTGTAGTATTTTCCATCTCATTCAATTCAAAAGACGTACACAAGGCCTATAATGGCCAGGCATATATAGATATAGGGGTACAAGAGAGAAGTAAATTCTTTATCCTTGAGCTAGTAAGCAGTGAAACAGAGAGAAGGCTTTGGCAGTGTGGAAATTAAAACAGAGATAGACAAAGGGTGCTTTGGGATCGTCCTCTACCTTACAAAGCCCAAGGGCCACTGCAAGGGAAGGACACATGAAGTATGAGAAAGCATATGGCCCTTTGGGGAAACTGCGAGCAGTCAGGAAGAGCCAAACAACAGGGTGAGAGGAGAATGGAAGGAATGAGCCAAATACAAGAGAACACGTCTGCCAACTAAAGAATTGTGAGTACTAAACAGGAAAGGAATCTGATTGAATAAGGTCCTAAGCAGCAGTTAAAGATAGGACTAGAGGGAAAGATGGGGATTTTTAAGGAAGCTGCTGTAGTAGAAAAATCACATACTAAAACACTAAATTTGGCTGTAGCAGTGGGGACAGAAAGATGGGTACAGGCATGGGAGACAATAAAGACCAAAAAATGATCTAGGTTCAGTAAGCAGTTAAGAGAAATGATGACCAGAATAGAATTAGGGCAAAGCCAAGCCTTTAGGGAAAAATGGCTTTCAAGTCCATTCTCAAACTCTAAGGTACATAAGACCCAACGCAAAATCATAATTAAAAATCAGATTTCCAGGACCCACTACTCCCTGAGATTGTGATTTGTAACTCAGGAGTTTCTGTTGCATAGACCACATTGCAAGAACCTGTGGTAAAGTGATGGGGAATGCCCTAGAGCAAAAAAGAGCTCAGACAATAGCCTCCTGTGAGAGAAGCTCCCCTTCCCCCACTTTCCTCAGATAGACCTAATGTGCAAATGAGGAAAGTATGATCACTGGAAAGCTAGTCACACAGACAAGCATATCAATCTGAGTATCAAATACAGGAGAAGGTAATTAACAGAAGACCACATGGTTTGGAGACCACATACGTTAGAATCTCTTGTGAGCTGCTGCTGCTGCTGCGTTGATTCAGTCGTGCCCGACTCTGTGCAACTCCATAGACGGCAGCCACCTGGCTCCTCTGTCCCTGGGATTCTCCAGGCAAGAACACTGGAGTGGGTTGCCATTTCCCTCTCCCTCCTGTGAACTACTTGTTTAGAATGATGATTCCTAGACTCAACCCCAAGATCTACTGATTGATAAAATCTGTATTTTATACAACTCTCCAGATGATTCCTAATCATGTCAAAGGTTAAGAACCACAGGCAAGTTGACATTTCCAGAGAGAAGAATATGTTCCTAACCTTACCTTTGCTACTGGGAGTACTACTAGTAAGGAGGTGATTTGCTTTTCCTTAGAAAAAAAGATTACTGTAGTTGAAACACCACTGGTTACTGTGAGAACAATAGTATTATTTATATAGTATCATCTTAATCAATATTCAGTTAATCATATCATTTCCTCAAGACATTAGGGGGAAAACAGTTTTATTTCTATTTTACAGACGAAGAGAAAAATCCAAACAGGTTTAACAATATGTCTACACTTACACACCTACAAAATCATATAACCAGGGCTAAAGACCACACCCTCTGACTCCAAATTCTGTATTTTGCTCCATCATTCTATACTGTCTCTCTTTTAGAATCTCAGTTTGATTTCTAGTTTCTCTATCGAGAGCATCTCTATACTGGGAAGATGCATTTTGATTTCCAACCAAGTAACTTAAAAGAAACCTTTGAAACATACAGTATTGACTAGACTATTTGTATACTAATGTATCAAATATCTGACTCTCCAGAATAGCCTCAGAACTGACAGGAAAAGCTATGTTAGAGACACAAATCCAGAATCCAGAAGACCTATTATTTAAGAAGCTTTTCCAAAGTCTAATGTCAAAAGGCATCATACCAAATGTAATTTATCCTAGATTCTGTCTGTATGTTTACAGTCTCTTAATGCAGACATGGTTCCCACTGCTATGGCACTGTATAGAAACCATCTGTTTTCTACTCTGACTTCCTCATGGTCAGGAGAAACAGAATTTATAGAAATAGTTTCTGGCCTTTACTGCTGTTTCTGGAATTTTGCCAGACCTAAACATGCTGAAAGCTGGGAAATTCTTCTTTGCTCTTCCCTGTGTTCTAAACCTGCCTTTTAGGTATTAATAAAATTTAAACATCAGACTAAATCTCAATTAGCTACGGCATCTAATATTAGGAACATGCTGGGAAATCTGAGTAATTTCTAGATCAGTGATTATCAACTTTTGTTTCTCTCGCCACTATTTACATCCCCATGTTACTCTCATCATCAAATACAGAAAATAATACAACTTCATTAACAGGAAAGTAATGAGCATTTTGGGAAAGGACAGGGAAAAGAGATCCTGATACATTCTTTTCCAACAGAGGATGTCTCTATCAGAACCAGAGGAGACAGAGCTAAATATGTGTACTTCTATCTTCTCAAGAAATCTACTATACTTATTTAACTCCTTGCTTGTTTGTTTACAGTTCTGGTCAATGTTCTTTTGCTTACGCAAGTCCTTGAGTGATTTTATATCTGTGGGATATGTCTGTACTTTGGTCAGGTGTCTAGACAAAAGCATGCTTCAGGAAAAGTTATTTATCTATGTGGTTTACTATAAAGCAGGTCATTTTTGGTTTTCATTATAGAAATAATAGCAAACTAAATATTTGTTACATAAAAGACTGCTATCATAAATCTATAAACCACACATCTAATCCTTTACAAAAATTCCCCTGCTGCTATTCTTAGAATATTCCTGTGGCTAGGGGCAGGCATAATTATCTTCATTTTGCAGATGAGAAACCTGAGGCTCAGAGAATTAAGAGATTTGCTCGAGGTCACACAATTAATCAGGACAGCAGAGGGAGAACTCATAAAAAGATGCCTTTTATTTGAGGGCATTCTATTAAAGTTAGAAGAACAAAGTGTTCCCCTATAGCTTTCAAGGTTTTCTAAATAGTAAAGAAAAAAAAAGTAAAAGCACAAAATTTTGCTAAATTTGTCTATGTTTTTGCCCTATGTTTTGATTCAAATTCTAACACTGGTATATTGTTTTGCAAATTGGGCCAAACCTGCTGGTTGTTCCTAAGGAACCTTGCAATATTATACATCATTTGTTTAAAAGGCACAAAAAATTCCTAAGTTCGAAAAATTCAGTTAGGAAAGAAAATATTATCTTTGCTAAGCCATGTTCTAAAAGAGGAGCATTTACTTTTCTACCCTGTTCTTCACAGATTCTCAATACACTGAACCCTAAGTAATAAAAGGTAAACTAAGCAGTGCGCTGCGTGGGCCAACTATGTACAATTCAACTGGAATGCAAAAAGCCCTGCTCAATTAGCAACCGTGCAGGGTCATGAGGCAACACATGTGTTTTCATAAGCACTCGTTAAAAGTCAGTTACAGTCTGAGATCCTGTCCAACCAGTATGGTATGCCCCAAGTTAGTGATCTTAAAAGAGACAAAATTACTAACCAACAATTGTTTAACATGTATTAAACAAAAAAGAACAATGATATTAATTTCCTGCTAATAGCATATTTTAGGAATGTATGCATTTAACTCTTCCAAGCATAATAATTGGCAGTGGCCCCAAACCAAATGTTTTATCTTTTAAAATAAATCAGCATTGTACATCATTTACTTGGGGACAGGATACAAGGGCAACTGCCATACTGAAGCTAGTTAACTTCTTCAAAGACAGTTGCCTTGTTCTGGTCACATTAGAATGTCATAAGAACAATCGGTACATGATGACGACTGATTGAGGAGTCTAGTCACATCAGGAAAAAATTAGGTTTGTGCCATGTTTCATTTAGTCCAGCTATTCACGTGTGACTTACCTAACTTCAGTTGAGAGCTTTTTCTCATTCTTAAAAAGAAAGATATTTTTTATGACAAGAATATAACAAGCTAAGGGATTAAAATTAAAAATATGTTCTGAAATGAAAGATGCAAGTCACCTACAACAAAACACTACTACATTTTATTTCTATAGTTTTTTTTTTAATCTAAAGTTGTCCTATAGTTATTATTTAATTCTCACATCAGCCTTGTGTGGAAGGAAGAAAGTGGTATTGCTATTTATTGTTATTCTAATTACAGAGCATTGATATAACTTACCCATGGTAACAGAGTGACTCCACAGCCACACAGGGAGGAATCCGAGGTGTCTACTCCTGTGTTGCCCTGACTCCAAACTTAGGACTCTTTCAAACAGTCAAATTATAAAATGTATCACAGCTTAGAAGTACAGGATGTATCATGACCATCTCTCTGCTGTCTACAGCAACAATTCAAAAAAAAGTACGAGCTAGTGTCTATTCAGTACTCTGCTAGGCAACACAAAGATTCAGAAGATTTCCAATACACAGTTCTTTCCTCATAGTGCTTCAAATCTAGTTGGAGACATGGCGTAAATCTGAATAGGAAGCAATATACTGTTAAGAGTTAAAACGGTGTTTAAAATAAGAGATTAACTGCAAGCTTCTTCAAAGTTGGCTTTTGGAAGGATTTAGATTGAGGGATGGGGCTTCCCAGGTGGCACCAGTGGTAAAGAACTTGCTTGCAGATGCAGGAGAGATAGAGATGTGGGTTCAATGCCTGGATCAGGAAGATCCCCTGGAGGAGGGGATGGCAACCCACTCCAGTATTCTTGCTTGGAGAATCCCATGGACAGAGGGCTACAGTCCATAGAGTTGCAAAGAGTCAAGACACAAATGAAGTGACTTAGGACACAGCACACATAGACTGGGAGGTGGGGGAGTCATCAGAGATTCAAGGCTTACTGGTAGCCTTGCAGATTCAAAAACTCTATTGTTTCATTCAGTCCCAACCAGACAGGACAGAGAGGGAGATATATATCCCTACTACTCATGACAAATTCGCAAAGGTGTTACAAAAAAGACATCTTATGTTATCAAAGACCATTGTTAATCTTGTAAAATAAGTCCTCAAAAGGTTGCAGATCAAAGTCTAACGTGACACACAGGCTTGATTTAAAACGACAGCAACTCATCTTCTTTCATCCCTTCTTTGTACTTCTACCAGTTGATATTAGAACCAGAAGTGGGTTCAACTGCAAGCAGAAGCAGGAGAGACTATCTACAGATATTCACACAGACATATTTTTCAGCCCTTCCAAAAATTGCTAGTAAAATTTCCAGTTTGCTATTACTTGTTGTACATTGGTCTTAACTCTCCAGCTACTCTATCAACACCATAAAGGCTAGAACAAGGTCTTATTTTCATCTCCAGTAGTTTAGCACAGACACCAAATAACAGGCATTTTAGACTTTAATAATGATACTGATTTCTCTTCTCTATGGCTTTTCCACCACCCTAAAACAAGACCTTTAGCTTGCTTTTGTTTTTAATTCCGAAGTGTGGCTGAAATGAGTATAGATTTTGTCTTCCAAATAGTTTCCGTCTTCTGTTTTATGATTTACATATAACAGTATTTATGTTTACTGAATGTTTACTGAAAAGCTAACTTAGTTTTACTGAGTTCTCTTTTTACTGCTGTTTCTTCTACCACGTATCTTCCTAATACCCTGGAGTACATTAGTTACTATATAGGTTATTTTTGACAAACTTTTAGTCTGGATGATTCTTTTGCCTTGATTTCCAAGCCATAGCTTAGCTCTATAAAGAACTCTTAATTCAGGACTTCCCTGGTGGTCCAGTGACTAAGATTCAGTGCTCCCAAGGCAGGGGGCCCAGGTTTGATTCCTCGTCAGTGACCTAGACCTCACATACTGCAACTAAGATTCGGTGCAGCCAAATAAACAAATAAATATTAAAAATAATAATTCTTAATTAAAAATACTTTCTTTATAACACTTTGTATACTTTTTCCTTTTTTTTTTTTCCAAGTAGCAGATAAGAAGTCTGATGCCCACAGGATCACAGCTGCTTTATGGGTAACCTCATTTTTCCCTCTCTTTGAAAGCCTGTTGGAATTTCTTTGCACTTCTATGACTGGAGTTCCAAAATATAACCATGATAGGTCTAGAGCTCTGCTATCTAAAGGTCTAAGATTTTCGTCAACTTTGGAAAATTTTTGTGTTTTTTTCCATTACTTTTTAACATTTCTTCCTCACCGTCCTTGTCTTCTGGATTTCTTTTACTCTGACAGGAGCTTTCTAACTTGATCCTCCTTATCTTGACATTTCATTTCAGAATTTTTATCATTTTGACCTTTCATACTAGATTTTAGACAGATCTAATGGCTTGATCTCTCAAACTGCCAATTTAGTCTTCAGTCTTGTCCATGCTGCTATTTAGCCATCTTATTAAGATGTTTACTTTTCTGTAACAACTGTCATTTTTACAAAATGTCATAGGCTTCTGCAGCTGCTGCTGCTGTTTTTAGCAGCAATCTATCTTTGTTTTATGGATTTTGAGAGCTTTCTGAGTCATTAAAGATGGATACCAATTACACTTTTTCAAAGTTCTCCTCTGTGTCTTCTATTACCTTTGTTAACCAGGCACAGGAGGTAGGGTTTCCAGTCTACATCTCATAGTTTTGGTTTTCCTAAAAAGTTTAGCGCTTCTCAGTAGTCTGCTCATATTTATAACTGAGGGTTTAGATCTGCACTACCCAATATGATAGCCACTGTCCACATGTAACTATTAAAATGGAATTTCAATTAAAATTCAGTTCCTTAGTTCCACTGGGCATATTTCAAATGTTCAACAGGTACATGTGGCTAATGGCTACCATACTGGGTAGAACTGATCTGAAATATTTCGACCATCACAGAAAGTTGTTCTGGACAGTACTATTATAGTATAGTCAACAGATATAGAATGGGTTACTAGAGCAGAATTGAGAAATGCTACTGTTCTGGAATCCAAACATTATACAATCTCTGCCTCTGGCTGACAGGAAAAAACGTTAACAGCTTGACAGCTTTAGTTTTAGTAGCACAGGAAGCATGTTGCCTCTAAGCCTAGGGATTCCTCGTTAAGCTCTGAGACCAGAAATGATCAAGAATATTGCTCTGACTTTGCCTTTCATGGCATGTCCCCAGTTTAGGGTTGCTCTTCTGACCTTATCTTGAAGGTAAATGATAGAGAAAGCCACTTGATGCAAAAAACTGGTATAGATCTTATTAATTCTGATTCTGACATTGTTCCAGACTTTCATCTATATTATAACACAGTTCAAAAAATGCTTAGTTGAATCAGTCTAATCTCATCTACTTTATATCTTAAATTTTTTTGTTTTTTCAGTTTTTCTAATGTTGCAACTTTATTTTTTCCCTCTGTTATTTCATTTTAAAAATAGAAAGATAAATTCATGCTTTCAGTCAGTCATTTTGAATTAGAAGCCTCAGTAAAATTTGACTGATATTTTCTTACTGGGTAGAGAATGAAGGCATTAATAAAGGTGTCCCTAGAGAATCTCTAAGATTAGAATTAACTAGCACAAGAAACCAGAGATGTTTATTTAAATATACTAGGAAACAGTTGACCTTGAAATCATCATATGAGGGTCAAAGAACCATCCATGTTCCAATAATGAGGAGTTTAAATTAGAGCAAAAGCATCACATATGTAAAAGTAACCCTAATATCATTTTATATGGATGATAAATGACAACTTATCCCACATGACTATTCTGCAAGTATGTCCTACAAGTATTCACGTTTACAGGAAACATGATATCATATTACCACAATGTCTTGTGATAAAGGCTAAGGATGGTATATAGAATATTCACATATGCAAGTATATACCATGATGTCAAATATATTACTCAATGTGATGACTTCAGGGACATGAGTAATATCAAAACAAATAAGTCTGCCACCTGGTAAGACAGGGCGGAGCATTTAATAATATATAAATCTTTATAGGACAACAAACATTTAAAATAATCCCTAGTTTAGCTTGGTATTTCACATCCCTGTTGAAAATGGCCTTCAAAACAGGTGTGCTTAATATAAAGTTATAACAGAATTCTAATGCCAATGAACCAGCACTGAAAATTATTCTACATACATAGTTATATCACCTACAAGAATATGTCTTTGTTAATAACCTATAACTCTGCCAAAACAAAAACAAAATGTGTTACAACTCAGTTTCATAAGGACAATTTGAATTATATTATCTTCAGAATATAGATACAATTATTCCAATTAGGAATGAACCTGATAAAATATCTAAGAAAATGTCCACCTAAAGTTCTTAATATGCAATTCAGCCTCATGAGGAGGTAGATCAAGTGGAAGAGATTTAGGATGAGGTTGAAATAATCAGCTCCAAAGCTAAAGTAAAGTTCAAATTTACTCTTGATAGTTTTAGAAGTCAGAAATCCTATAGGGACTAAATCAATCACTCAGAAAATCAAATCACACTGATTTTTACATTTCAAAGAAGGATTATATGAAGTCTTGTTGTATATTTAAGTAGTTAATATGATCCATCAGGATGCTTGTCTACACCCACTAATACTATTTCTGTGAAGAAAGGCTGGTTATCTGGGGCACCTATAACCTCTTCTTTGACTCCAAAAGCCATGACTTTAAGGTTATTCAAAAATACTTCATCTTCATCAAAATAATCGTTATTAGAGGAGAGATTTGTAGTGACTAGAAGGGGCCAGTTACACTCTTGATCTGAGTGGTGACTACATGACTGTGTTCAGTCTGTGAAAATTCATTTAATTCTATTATGATTTTTGCACTTTTCTACACATTGTATGTTATACTTCAACAAAAGTTTAATAAACAAAAATGCCCCATATTTATCTTTTTTCACCTTTTAGAGTAGTTACTAGTCTGAGATTCTTAAATGAAGGATGCATATCATACTCATCTTTTGCAAATGCTTGCTACATAAGACAATAAGACAGATGTCAATAAAGACAGATGATTTAACAAAGACCAACAATTAATTGCAAAATGTCAGTAAGAACTACTTCATTTCCATTCCTTCATCTCACAGCACTGAACTGCTACTAGACATACATATTACACCATTAGTAGTTTAAAAAAATACTTGAGCCTCTCCTGCCAGACATAGATGGCATTTGTGATGTATGTGTAAGAGAAAGAAGCCAAGACATATATACCAATACCTACTAAGACACTCATCATATATGTCATGAGGGCAATAAATGCCACAGGGAAGGAGGGAGACATTCCAGTGGGATTAACCAGGAAGTGCATAAATGAGGGAGTAGCACGTGAGTGTGATGAAATCATATAAGCTGAAGGAATGGACTAGCACCTACAGAATGCTTAACACTGCATGCCAGGTATCACATGAGGTGAACACTGAATAAACCTTACCTAACTTTCACAATATAACTAAACCCACTAAAATCTTGACTACTTAAGAAATTTGTCCAAGATTACAGAACAAGTAAATACTAGGGAATTTGACCTAAATCTATGGACTCCAATATCAATGTCTTCCTACCACACCACGCTGCCACTATCTTGAATAACAGATTGATGCCTTTGTCCAAATGCAGGAGACATAAGAGATGCAGGTTTGATCCCTGGGTCGGGAAGATCCCCTGGAGGAGGTCACAGCAACCCACTCCAGTACTCTTGCCTGGACAATCTCATGGACAGAGCAGTTTGGCAGGCTGAGGTCCACAGGGTTGCAGAGAGTGGCATACAACTAAATCAACTTAGCACACACACGTATGCACACACCTTTGGCCAAAACCCAAAATCTTATATTTGAAAACTGACAAATTTTAAAATGATCAAAACCAAAACAGGCTGCATCCACTTATAGGAATGAGGGCCTAAATTGACAGTACTAGAATTTTAAGTCACAGCTTGAAATCAGTCTATTTGACTATCCTTTCTGGTAAAAAGGTCTTAGTCAATCATACTCGTTTAACTACAAGTAATGAGAAGGTTATAAAGTTAAACATAATTTAAACAGTTGACAGTTTTGCTGACAAACTGAAACACAGGACGTATAAAAAGGCCAAGAGTCAAAGGTAATTGTTATATTTTGGTTTGAGGAACTCAGTAAATAGTGGAGTTGTTAACAGAGTTGGGGAATACAGAAGGAGGAAAAGGTTTGAGCAAGAAAAAAATTGAATTATTTCTTTGTCATGTTAAGCGTTTTGATTTTCGAGAATAGAGGTCAAGTAGATGGTGACTGCAGCCATGAAATTAAAAGACGCTTACTCCTTGGAAGAAAAGTTATGACCAATCTAGATAGCATATTCAAAAGCAAAGACATTCTTTGCCGACTAAGTCCGTCTAGTCAAGGCTATGGTTTTTCCTGTGGTCATGTATGGATGTGACAGTTGGACTGTAAAGAAGGCTGAGCGCCGAAGAATTGATGCTTTTGAAGTGTGGTGCTGGAGAAGACTCTTGAGAGTCCCTTGGACTGCAAGGAGATCCAACCAGTCCATTCTGAAGGAGATCAGCCCTGGGATTTCTTTGAAAGGAATGATGCTAAAGCTGAAACTCCAGTACTTTGGCCCCCTCATGTGAAGAGTTGACTCATTGAAAAAGACTCTGATGCTAGGAGAGATTGGGGGCAGGAGGAAAAGAGGACGACAGAAGATGAGATGGCTGGATGGCATCATCAACTCAATGGACGTGAGTCTGAGTGAACTCTGGGAGATGGTGATAGACAAGGAGGCCTGGCGTGCTGGAACTCATGGGGTCGCAAAGAGTCAGACACGACTGAGCGACTGAACTGAACTGAACTGAGGTAGTTAAATATACAACAACTCTGCAGCTCAGGAGAGAGGCTCGCCTGGAGTTCCAAATCTGGAAGGCATCAGCATAAAGATGGTATTTAAAGTCATGGACTGAACTAAAAAATTATTTAAGGAGAATGCTAGAGGTAAATGCTGCCAGTCAAGTGAGTGAGGTGAGTACTGAGCATCACAAGGATTTGGCAACACAGAGATCAATGACCTTGACAAGAGTGGTTTTCACAATGGTGTAGGTGGTACTAGCGGTAAAGCATTCACCTGCATTGGCAGGAGACATAAGAGACAGGTTCCATCCTTGGGTTGGTAAGACTCCTGGAGGAGGGCATGACAACCCACTTCAGTATTCTTGTCTGGAGAATCCCATGGAAAGAGGAGCCTGGAGGGCTACAGTCCACAGGGTTGCAAAGAGTCGGAAACAACTGAAGCAACTTAGCACACATGTGCAAAAGCTATTCAAGTGGAGATTGAAAAAAAAAATGGGAGGTAAAGAAATGGAGATCAAGAACTTTTCTATAAAGAAAGAAATAGGGTGGAGCTAGAAAAGAACATGATTCTATCTAAAGAGGATTTAAAAACAAACAAACAGAAATAACCCACTACAGATGGAAAGACTAATGAAACAACAGAACACGGACAACTGAGGAGTCTTAAGCCTTTTAAATCACAAGGTAAGCAAGAATAAATGAGCTTCAGAGTGCAAGTAAAGGGACTATTCTCAGCGAGGGCTAGGCATTTCGTCCACTATACCAGGAAGGAGTGTATATGGGTACAGATGCAGGTAGTTTGGTAGATGTAATGGTGGATAGAAAGCTGGATCTAAGCAAGGTTAGGATTCTGTCAGGCAAATGCCACAGAAGGGAAGAAAAATAAGGGATTTGAAGTATAAGTAAAAGAGCAGTTGTACTGATAGAACATGGTATCCATGATGGATAAGGAGGGGAAAAAGGACAAGGATGAGGTACAGTGAAAAGTGGAAAAGTTAATGCATGTGAGTACCCAGTGGAATTTTAAAAAATTACTTGAGGAATAAGAAAACCAGATAAGTAGATGGTGGTCAGTTTCTGTTGTTTGTTCAAGTTTGTAAGAGGAGCTGTTATCAGCAATGAGGGTTTAATATTCGAACACGGGAGGAGATTTCTGAGGTGGAGGATATAAAAACTGAGAGATCAGATGTTTGATTATCCACATGACTGTAGCAATCACTAAGTATGATGGCAGGAAAATGTGGAAAGGCAGAGAGCCAGATACTAAAGAGGATGTAAGGATAGATCTGGAGGAGATTGACAGTCTGATGCCATGTATTTCAGAAGAGGTGAAGTTTTGAGCAAGGAAAACTTGAACTGAAGAAGTAAATGGGAAAAAGGGTTCTAAATGACGGGTTGAAGATACAGGGTGAAAAAACATTGTTACTTAAAGACTACAGGAAAACAGAGTTCCCAAGAATAGTCTGGGCAAGATGAAAGAAATTTTATTTTCAACACTATGTCTCTGATGATAGTAAACCATCAATTCCAGAAGGCAAATTGGAATGGTTAGGGAAGGGGGCATTGAAAAGTTCAAAGATTGCAAATAGAATCTACACAAAGTCAAATGAGTATAAAATTTCCCAGCAATAATGGCCAACCCAGGAATCTTGATCACTAAAAAATCAACCAAAACAAACTAATAAATACTTTTTCTAAGCTTCATGACAGCAGTTCGGTATCTTTTCATTAAACTTCCTTTCTGCTTAGCAATTAAAGAATCCTAATGATAATTACTATCATGTAGAGGGCCTTGTACACACAGACAAGGTGAGAAGAGGAATGTTTGTTTAATTCATTCAATAGATTTAAGTGCTATTTGCCCTGGAGTGATAAGGAAAATTTCAGAAAGGAATTTTAGGCATGCTAGCTATTCGTTTATCCCCTTCTCATTTCATTTCTTCCTTTCACAAAAGTCAGTGGTAAGCAAAAGACCAATAACAACTGAGGATGGAGTGAGCTGACAGCAGAGTTGTTCTGAGGATAAGCAAGGTTCTCTGTAAACTTGCCAAGTAACACTTCTGCAGGTGTGGAAAGAGTCCTACAGCTTAAAATAACAAATGCCTAATGAATGCTGCAGCAGCCTGTATGTAACTCTCAGCCCTGAGGTTCTTTGTCCAATGGCGACACTCCAACTACACAGCTTTTCTCTAAACAGAAAATGACCCCATTTGGGGAAGAGTTAATATATGCTATGACTCTTTCTCTCTCTCTCAGGTGAACTAATTTACCTAGATGAAGAATTCTGAGAGTACTGTTATTTCTAACACGGTAGTATTTACCTTCATGTAGAAAATGACTGAAGCGACTTAGCAGCAGCAGCAGAAACAAGTGTTGACAATGTAATTATAAAATTTTATAATCCAACAGTGAGTACAGTACTACACCTTAACACATAGACCAAATCAAGACAAATTAATTTTAGTTTTCATTTATTACACATAAAATTCTGAAATGTCTAAAACATATAATTGATGTAGGAAAACTATATTGTAGCAGGCATTAAAACTAAGGAACTTGTAGGATCGATTTATTGATCCTGCCCAAGTGTAAGCACCTTGGAATTGTAGTAAATGAAATATCCCCAAATATGGATGAGATTATTTTGTGTAAAAGATAGAGAACACAGTACTTAAAAATATTCAAAACAGTGAATACTCACTAGCAGACTTTTTAAAAAATTTTTAAAGACTTTTAATTAGTACAATATTTCTACATATTATAATGCTCAGTACATCATAGATTAAATCACCTTGTCAAGTGAAAAAGTATGTTGAATATAATAAGAAGTCAATTGGGGAAGGACACTTTTAACTGAAATCCATGTTGGATCATAGAGAAAGGAAAGGAATTCCAGAAAAACATCTACTTCTGCTTCATTGACTACACTCCAGCCTTTGACTGTGAGGATCACAACAAATTGTAGAAAATTCTTAAAAAGATGGGAATACCAGACCACTTTACCTGCCTCCTGAGAAACCTATATGTGAGTCAAGAAGCAAGAGTTAGAACTGGACATGCAGCAAGAGGCTGGTTCAAAATTGGAAAAGGAGTACATAAAGGCTGTATATTGTCATCCTGTTTATTTAACTTCTATGCAGGGTACATCATGTGAAATGCCAGACTGGATGAATCACAAACTGGAATCAAGATTAACAACCTCAGATATGCCAATGATACCACTAATGGCAGAAAGCAAAGAGGAACTAAAGAGCCTCTTGAGATAAAAGAGGATAGTGAAAAAGTTGGCTTAAAACTCAACATTCAAAAAACTGAGATGATGGCATCTGGTCCCATCACTTCATGGCCAATAGATGGGGAAAAGTGGAGAGAGTGACATTTTATTTTCCTGGGCTCCAAAATCACTGTAGATGGTGACTGCAGCTATGAAACTAAAAGATGTCTGCTTCTTAGAAGAAAAGTTATGACCAACCTAGTTCAGTTCAGTCGCTCAGTTGTGTCTGACTCTTTGCAACCCCATGAATTGCAGCACGCCAGGCCTCCCTGTCCATCATCAACTCCCAGAATTCCAAACTCATGTCCACTGAGTCAGTGATGCCATCCAGCCATCTCATCCTCTGGTGTCTCCTTCCCTCCTGCCCCCAATCCCTCCCAGCATCAGAGTCTTTTCCAATGAGTCAACTCTTCGCATGAGATGGCCAAAGTACTGGAGTTTCAGCTGCAGCATCAGTCCTTCCAAAGAACACCCAGGACTGATCTCCTTTAGAATGGACTGGTTGGATCTCCTGTAGGCAGAGACATTACTTTGCAATCAAAGGTCCATCTAGTCAAGCCTATGGTTTTTCCAGTGGTCATGTATGGATGTGAGAGTTGGACTGTGAGGAAAGCTGAGCACCAAAGAATTGATGCTTTTCAACTGTGGTGTTGGAGGACTCTTGAGAGTCCCTTGGACTGTAAGGAGATCCAACCAGTCCATCCTAAAGGAAATCAGTCCTGAATGTTCATTGGAAGACTGATGCTGAAGCTGAAGCTCCAATACTTTGGCAACCTGATGCAAAGAGCCAACTCTTTGGAAGAGATCTTGATGCTGGGAAAGACTGAGGGCAAGAGGAGAAGAGGGTGACACAGGATGAGATGGTTGGACGGCATCATTGACTCAATGGACATGAGTCTGAGCAAACTCTGGGAGAAAATGAATGGACAGGAAAGCCTGGCACACTGCAGTTCATGGGGTCACAAAGAGTCAGACACGTCTCAGCAACTAAACAACATGCAATAGACAGCATTGGTGAATATACCAAGAACATTTCCCAATTTGGAAAAAAGATCAAAAGGAGTTCCAGGTGATCTCTAGAGTGCCAAAGATGGTTAAACTATAGTTCGGTTAAACTATAGTTTAACCAAAGATGGTTAAAACTATAATGGAAACTATTGCCAAGCTGAGGATTTATTTAATGGCTACCCACTTCTTTAAACTTTAATTGTTGAAACTCATTGATAGGAAATAACATTTCTTCTCATACTGGCTCTTTATCTCTCATACCAAAATTACTCACACCAGAGATTACCTAAACCAATATGAGACCATTTCCTAAAGCACAGCATATTTGGGCTAGAGGGGTAAGACAAAGATCCCACATCACTTGAGTCTAACTACCCTGAACAAAACGAGCCTTACCACTAATACCCTTTAGGTTTTATTCACTCATCTTACAGAGCAGGCATCATGGCCAACTAAACTACTATGATTCTACCCTGTTGAATAAGATCCAGATTCAGTAATCTTACGAACAAGATCAATTTTGGTTTGGTTTTTTGTTTGTTTTTTTTAATTTTTGGCCACACCACATGGCTTTTGGGATCTTAGTTCCTGAACCAGAGATCAAATCCAGGCCCTCGGCACTGCAAGCACAGAGTCCTAACCACTGGACCACCAGGGAATTCCCAAGATCCACTTTGTAATGATCATCTGAACTCCTTTTACAAAGAGATAATACTTAAGTGTCATGACTGGAGTTTGTAAATAAAAGCTTACAAAATGGGAAAATATTAGAAGACAACTACTAGAATTATTTTGACTTGTGGTTAGCTAAGATATTCAGTATGTTAGAATGTCGACCTATCATTTGTTTTCTTTCTAGAGAGGTTAATAAAATAGTTTTCTTTTTAAAAATACTAATAATAGGCAGTGTTTCTGTGCCCAAAGAAAAAAGCAAACAACAAAAATAGAACTTTACAATATTTGAGTGCTTAATCAGTCATTTTACTATAATATCTATTTTTAATTGATGTAAAATTTATGTATCATGCACAGACCTTAAAGGCTCAATTCAATGCGCTTCAATAAGCGCTTTGTGATCTTCATGTTTCCATCACTCCAGAAAGTTGTCTTGAGCTCCTTCCAGTCAATTCCCCCACCACCCAAGGCAAACTACTGTTCAGATTTCTATAGATGTGAGAAATACCCAACTTCTTTCCCTTCACACAATGTTTCTGAGACTTATCTACATGTCTGCCATGTACCAGTAGCTTTTAATAAAAAAAACAGCAGAGTAATATTTCATTATATGACTGACACAATCTGTTTATCTATTCTCTTGTTGAAGGATACTTGTATTTTTTTTTTATTTGTTGGGCTATTGTGAATAAAGGTGCTTGTAAACATAGAATCCTGTCTGCTGTATAAATGTAATCATATCATCTTTAAACTTCTGTCTAAACCAGAAGCTCAGGGACCTGACAGAACTAGCATGTTTTCACACAAAATGAGTGAGAGGAGCCGTATCCCTGCTCCACGGCCCCGGCTGACTAGATGCGACCCACTCCAATCCAACCAGCCTATAGCTGTGTTATGTGACACTCCAGGGGCAACACTTTGCGAGGAGAGACACATTCCCTGGAACATTTCAAAAAGGCAGTGCTTAGGGTCAGTGGCACTAAAGCTCATATCTGTTCCAAATCTAATCTAATGTTACAATGCCTCTATTACAGACAAAAACACAGTCTTAAAAAACAACAGCCAACACACATAAACAAAAAGGGGCTTTTAATTTATCTGTTCTTTGAGGTCTCCAAGCACAGACCTCACCTAATAAATGGATAGCCACAAACTAGTAACACAACTTTGGGCACTCATTTCCCAATAAGCAAAAACAAGAAAATTGTAACATCTGTCTTAGGGTTATTTTGAAGATCAAATTAGATAATCTAGATCAAGTATTCACAGTTGCTAACACACTTAAGTACAAAGCATTAGCTATTATTAACAAAACTTCACTTCCAAAACTAATTACAGAATATAGCCTCAGATTTTCCTTTTCAAGGTAATAACAAGAGTTTCCTGAAAGGGATGTGTTCCCCTGCCCCAAATTACTTCACATTAAACGTGTTTCCCCCTCAAATTAATTCAAGTGCAACTGGTGTTAATGTAAACCAAAGTGCACAGCCAAGCAAGTTTTGGCTAAATCACTTTTTTTAAACTGCAAAACATCTAAGTAACTACACTGGTGGTTTAAGTCACCAAGTCGTATCTGATTCTTGCAACCCCATGGACTGTAGCCTGCTAGACTCCTCTGTCCATGGGATTCTCCAGGCAAGAATACTGGAGAGGGTTGCCATTTCCTTCTCCAGGGGATCTTCCTGACCCAAGGATCAAACCCAGGTCTCCTGCGTTGCAGGCACTATTACCCCCTAAAAGGAGATCTAGTACTGACCACGGAATTGACTCCTGCCCCATCAATAAGATCATGTGATCCTGGGGTTCTAAGGCTTTCGAACATGCTAATAAAAACAATGTTGACTACACGTATGAAACAAATAGCATCCTTAGAAGATGATACATGCTGTTCCCATTTCACTCAGTTAAATGCTATCCATCCTTCAGATCTCAGGGAAGCTTTCTTAAACCCTCGTAAGTTAATCAAGACTTCCTGCTAGACACTCTCAAGGTTCCCTTGGACTTTTCCTTCACAGCTCTTACTTCCATTCATATTAACATACTCAAAAGATTACTTAATGCCTGTCACCTTACCCACCAAACTACATGCTTCAATTAAAGGCCAGGCTGTATTTTACACTCAACCTTATACCCCTAGTATCTACCACAATGTTTGGTACCATATAAATGATGTGGAACAAATAGCGTGAATACAAGAATTTCATTGCAGCTTCATTTATCAAAGTGAAAATTTGAAAACAACTCAAAAGTTTATTAATAGGAAAGTAATTAAGCTTCCACATATGTATGACAGAAGAGTACACAACCATTAAAAAAGAGCTTAATCTCTATGTTCTGATATACCCAATCTTCTAAATGAAAAAGGAGAAATGTATTTTATTTCATATGTACTATATTGTGCTTAGATGTCTAAAAACATACACATCATACTGTTAACAATGACTACATCTGAAGACGAATAGGCCTGGAAAAAGGTACTTTCACTTACTTTACACATTTCCGTGTTTCAATATTTTTCAACAAACATTTCTAATCAACTTTTTATGCTTTGAGCAACTGCAAGTCCATATAAATTATCATACGCTAATGCTTAGTATATATTTGTATCACTATTTCTTAAAAGTATTTTTTGTAATCATCTCCATAGAAACTGTGAGAGGAAGGTAACCCAAGAGATAATATCAGCCCCTGTAGCAGAGGTTAACAGCTGTATGTAAACTGTCTAAATCACAAAGCAAAATAAACAGAACAGGAACTACAATTGGGTCTGTTTTCTTGGTCCAAGGTTCCTTCCACTACACATTACACAGTAGTTCCTTCCACTACTGCCTTTCCAGTAAGGGACACAAGCCTGTCTTGATATAACCAATGTTTTAGTGCCAAGTGACTAGAAGAGATACAAAACTTCTCCCATTTCCACCCCATCTTTGCAAGTCACGAGAGGGTACTACAGGCCAATGGCCATAGAGGCTTCTCTTAATAACCCCAGAGAAAGGGAAGTTATAAAATTCTAGTGCATGCTAATCACTATTAGACAATTCCATTATGTTGAGCTGAAACCGCTCTCTTTTACTTTGACTCATTGGTTCAAGTTTGGCATTTGGAATGCCAAGCTTCTCTCCTCTTTGAGAATATATTGAAAACAGCTACCATCTGTGTATTTTTGGGATACTGTCGGAAATTTATAAGCTGTTTTTCCATAAAACATCTCATTATCCAACTTTTACTTTCAGTCCTGATAAACTACTTGGCAGAGAAGGGGAACTATCCTGCAAGACTCCTACAAAATAATGAGGTACAAAGTAGTCAGTTGTTACTACAGTCCTTCATGGAGAGTCATAGAGAACCATGCCCATCTTAGCACTCCTTTGTTAGATGTCACGGAGCCAAACACCTTTCTGGTCTAATGCACAGGAATGAAGACACTGTCAGATGCTTACAACAAAATCCTGGCTTTCGACAGCTCAACATAGCTGGTTCAAGAATTTGCCATGAATGCAGTGGCATTCCTTATTATCCTTCTGTAAGACACATTTTCACTTTTCACTTTCACGCACTGGAGAAGGCAATGGCAACCCACTCCAGTGTTCTTGCCTGGAGAATCCCAGGGACGGGGGAGCCTGGTGGGCTGCCGTCCATGGGGTTGCACAGAGTCGGACACGACTGAAGCGACTTAGCAGCAGCAGCAGCAGCAGCAGCAAAACACAGGAACAATCAACCTAATGATCCTTTCTCAGTAAAATATTTCTTGCTGTTTTTGTTAGCACCTTCAATAACAAAGCACTGGTGGTTCCACCAATGTATAAATGGGACTTCCTCACAATTTAATAGAGACAAAGCAATGAGCAATAAAAGTAATAAACAGAAAGAAACTTAGCAACTGAACGTGAGATGCATGGCAAGATTTGAGACCAAAATGACAAGGTTGCTAGATAATACTAGAAAACACACAATGAAAAGTACATGAAGTCTAGGAATAAGTGCTAGGACAACAAGTACAAGTTCCAGAAGTCTTGTACTTACAAGGACAAGAAGCACAGAGAGCTACATTGCCACTGCTTATTAACAGGGCTTCCCTGGTGGCTCAGATGGTAAAGAATCAGCCTGCAAGGCAAAAGACCTCGGTTCAATCCCTGGATGAGGACGATCCCCTGGAGAAGGTAATGGCAACACACTGCAGTTTTCTTGCCTTGGAGAATCCCATGGACTGGCAGGCTAATGGGGTCGCAAAGAGTCAGGCACGACTGAGCCACTAACACTTTCACTTATTAAACAACAGAAGTAAATGCTTGTGTAAAAACTTAAGAGTAAGAATACAGGACAAGACAGACATCTATTTGGAACAGCACAGCTTTTTACTGTTTTACTTATTGATGACAGGCACAAACTTGGTAAAGTCTTCTCAAATGTTGCTCCAGGTTTTCTTTCTGAATATGAACCAAATTAAGAGGAAGGAGAGGGCTTCTGAGCATCCAATCAAAAATAATACCCCCTACTCTTCACTCAACTTTGCTTCCCTTCATCAGAATTTATAATTATACATCTCTGTGCTTATTGTCCCATGACCCAGAAAACCATAAGTTCCTTGAAGGCAGTCAACTCTTTTGAACACTGTATACACATGTAATAGGTCCTTGGACATGAAAGATGCTCCTTAAATATCTGTATAGTGAAAACAGAAAGAGGAAAGGAAAAGGAAGTCACTGGGTACCCTAAACAGTCATTTTGCTTTTGTAGCTAATGTTGGGAGAAGGCAATGGCAGCCCACTCCAGTACTCTTGCCTGGAAAATCCCATGGACAGAGGACCTGGTAAGCTGTAGTCCATGGGATCGCTAAGAGTTGGACAGGACTGAGCGACTTTCACTTTTCACTTTCATGCATTGGAGAAGGAAATGGCAACCCACTCCAGTGTTCTTGCCTGGAGAACCTCAGGGATGGGGGAGCCTGGTGGGCTGCCGTCTATGAGGTCGCACGTAGTGGGACACGACTGAAGCAACTCAGCAGCAGCAGCTAATGTTGAGACGTTAATCACCTGTTGGACACTAATTATGATCCAGATTATTCATATACATGATTTACTTTAACTTCACAATAATACTGGCAGGTTTCTCATTTGTGATCAAAGTAAGACTAAAAGACACTAAGTATTACATAACTTGCTTATGTAATACTTCTAGCAAATCTGGGCTCCAGTTTATGTTAATATCAAGTTTACCTGATATACTGGAGGCTGCCCACAAGCTGCTCTTGTCTTCGATTATCTCCACTCCTTATAGCTAAGGGAGGAGGGGGAAATACTTAGCAAATCAGTAGGTGCATATAACCCAAGACTTCTGGCAATCTATTCAGTCTGAATTTGCTTCCAGCTTAAAGAAATCTTCTAAAGAAACATAAACAGCAAAACAAGCATTTTTACGTTGATCAAATAATTTGATTCTCAAAACAATCTTACAAATGAGAGAGAAATTCCCACTATGTTGGTGCAGACACTGGGGCTAAGAGCGCTTAAGAACTTTGACACTCTCCCTACAAGCCTATGGGCCTGGGGTTTTCCAAAAAAAAAAAAAAAAAATAGTGACTGCATAGACTTAGTGCAACCTTTGAAAAAGACACTCGCGCCATAAACCTCGTTTTCGTACTGCAAATATGTAATCCAGACGGGAACGTTCAACGACGCGATTTTCCCATTGCATTTTAGATTTGATGAGGGTCCCGTTCACGCTATACAATTAGTTAAATGTTGACTGCCAAATATAAATATTTAGGAGGAGACAACACATGCAGGTCAAAGAAAGGACGTGGGAATATCATTTTAGAAAAGGCTGCATGCAGCCAAAACTCTGGGCTGCGGTCCACATTTGTCTTCGCCAACTCCTCCTTCTCTCCCCTCCACTGAACCATTCCTCCCTGGAGTCAGATTTAGTACAACAGGCAGGTTCCTACCTTGGTCTGAACACTCTTATCAAACTTGTCATTTTTGAAGCTAAAAGTATTCTGGTGCCTCTGAGGCCTGGAACGAGTCACGTTCCCTTTCTGTGAGCTCATCGCCGAAACGACAATCGCCTCGCTCTGGGACAGGAAGATGCAGGGAAGAGTAAGTTGCAAGGAACTATCCCACGGAGCTCACGCTTCTACCACTGACCCGGAAGGAACTTAACCAGCCTTTCTGTCCCCGCCCCCGGCATACCCACGTGACTCCTCGTTGAGGTCAAAGGACACCCTCAGGCCTCTCAGCGCCCGCAAGGCCCTTTTAAAACCGCCCAGTCTCGATCCTTCCCCCTTCGCGCAGCCTGTCTCTCTCAAACCTGGCGTAAAAATCCCGCTTTCTTCGAAGTGAGAATTCCCCCATTGGTCCGAATGTGGCAGTCCATCAAAGTCGAGGGGCGGGGAAGCCTTGCTTCTATTGGCTCTCCTTTTCCGCAATCCCCGCCTCCTGCCGACCCTGCTCAGCCTCTCCGGAGCCCTACACCTCCGGGTTGCTTGTGATTGGTGGAAGTCGGGCTAAACTAGACTCTGTCCCTCCCCCGGCCCGCTCGCAGGCTGGAGCCGGGGTCAGCTTTGGCATCTTCCTACAGTCAGTGACCAACTCCTATCTTCGTGAGCTCTCCGCAAACCCCAGGTTTTCCCTTCCAGCCTCCAGCCACGAGAGCGAGCCCCGCGGCCATCAGGCTGTAGGAGAGCGAAGAAAAGAGAATTAGAGAAAGATCTGGCTGGGTCTGGGTGGTGTCTGCAGTGCCAGAAAGGGAGGTGGCGGCGGCTGCGGCAGCTGCGACCACGGCCGCACGGGACGTGAGGCCCAAGAGCAGCCGACCGCGGCGGCGGAGGCGGCCCCTCCAGCGCCTCGCGCCGGGCCGTTAGTCAGCAGAACACGAGCCCGTGTGGAGGAACAGGGTCGGCGCGAGGCGAGACTCAGGAGCTTAAGCCGGCCCCCTCGGGCGCCGCCGTCCTTCCACGTCCCGGCGCCGGGGGCTGCAGCCCTCGTTCCCGGCTTCTCGGCCGGGCCCGCCCGCAGGCGGGTAGAGTCCGGCAGCGGCAGCGGCGGCACCGTGCATCGCCCCTCGTAGAGGAAAGAGCGGCGGCAGAGGTTCCCTCCCGGCCCTTTCAGCCTGACGCCTTGGCTGCGGCCCTCAGGTGCAGGTGCGTGGGGCCGCGGCGGGGAGGTGGGGGCCCGGTGCTGCGGCCGGGCTGGAGGAGGGGGCGCTGGGCCGCGAGACGCCGCGCGGGAGGGACGAGCAGGGGCCGGGCGGGGGGAGGGGAGCGGGAGGCGTCTTTGTTGTTGGCGACCGGGATTCCTCTAGGCGCTGGGAAAGGCAGAGAAGCCACTCCCGATCGGGTCTGGGATTTTGAGAAGATTGTCTGTTGGTTCGGTGAAGGGGAGAGGTAGGAAAGTCTGCAGTCGAGGAGGCTGCGGGAGTCGGAGGGCGGGAGAGGGACGGACAGATCGATTGGGGAAGGTTTTGGGTCCTCCTTGCAGAGAAGTCTCATTTCATCTTTTGCTCTTCTCCCTGTGGACGGAAAGATGGGGTCAGGTTCACATTCCCAATCTCGCTCATTGTGAAATTCGCGTCGCCTGAAAACTGTCTCCTGAATGTCCTCGAATGTGCCAGCCTTCATTTTTAGATCGAATTATGCCGGGTCCTTGGTGATTTGTGTGGTCCGGCCGTTCTAGGGTCTTTTTCTCTCGATGATCGAGCTTCACTCCGAGGATAAGCTCACCAGGAATTGTTTTTGAATTGAAAAATTAGTGTTTTGTTGGAATTTTTTTGAACCCTGAAACGAAAAGTTCTGTCAAGTTAGGTTGTACTGTTGTGAAGAGGTGTTTTAAAGAGAGTTTAACCCTCGCTTTTTTTTTTTTTTAAAGAAATGTTCAGGCTTTGATCCATGGTGATTTCTGCCAATGCCAGGACACAACTTTCTAAAACGACACGTTGATTTATCAAAGTCGGTGTGAACTGTATTTGTTAAGCAGAAGAGTGAGTAACGGAATGCAGGAAGGGTGACCTTTAATCTTTTGCTCTTAGCTTATGAAAATGTATTCATGTTTAATAGTTTTTTTGTAATATACAGTTCTTGATCCGCAAGATAATTCATTGATTTTTTTTTTTTAAGGCTCCAATAAGTAAAAAGAATTTTGGAGTTCTTGTGTCAGCGTTTAAAACTACCTAATGAATCTGACTAAAAAGCCAGGTACATGTTGTAATAGCATTCGTCTGTTTACATTAACAAGAAGACATAATAAAATGAGCTTTTTTTGGTAAAGGGTTTGTCTCATATGTTTATAGCATAAACTCATTTGGATGATTTATCTAATATCTAATCATAGCCAATATTTTGGTAATTATCATAATTGACAGTGTTCTAATTGGGTGCCCAGTTCTTTGCTTGTTGGAAGTAGGGGTGGAGGCTAACTTAGAGAAGAGCAGTGGAGATAGCCATGCTTCAACTTGAAAAAGAAATAAGGTCCCTGTTGGGCAATAATTACTATATTACTTGAGATCCAGGAGGAAATAAATAGCACCCTCACCCATATTTTGACCTCTCTTTTCTCCTACTCTAGTATTAATAAGGTTAATTGGCAAGGATGGGATTAGATTTTTAGTAGGCTAGGCAGTTTTAATTTTGTCTCTTGCTGTGCAGTACTTTAGTTGATCAGTGGCTTGCTCCTTGAGTGTCTTTGCCTGTTTTGAAATGTGTATGACCTCTGACATAGAATATTCTATTTCCTGTGACAAGGAGAATTACCATAAAGCATCATGACAATGTAATGTTTTGGGCAATTTAATGAACACAGAAGAACTAGGCTGTGTCTGTTCCAAGTTTTGTCACTGAATTGGTCTACAACTCCAAGCATGCTATCTCACATCTGAGTCAGTTTCTCCATCTGTGATATAGGCTAATAAAATGTGCCACCTGCTCACTGTGTAGAAAGGGCAGTGAGAACCAACAGTTCTTCTGGTTGTGTGACATTGGTTGTTTTAGTGAATAACAGTACTTTTTAATGCAATTCTCTAAGTTTTCGTATTATGAATTTCAATTCCTTGGTGAAGAATTAGGATAAACGTAGTTATAATAGGGAAACTATCCATATGCAATCACTTAGGAATGATAAACTCTAATTTTCTCCAATGTTAAGAATATATAATTTGGTGTCATATCTTTAGAGTCATTGAGGACAAGAAAGTAGAGTAATAGATTTAGTTGGTTGATCTATTTACTGATAGATTTTATTTCTACTATATCCAAGGTTTTGCTCTTAATTCTCAAAAATTACTCCTACTTTCCTATGCTGTTAAAGATCTCTCACGTACCAATATGCCTCTCAAACCCAGCCTTCTGAATTGGAGAGGGAAAATGATGCTTTATGACTTTATTACAAATGAAGTAAAGCCTAGAGAAGTTTAATTATTTGAATTGTCTAAAGCTACACAATTTGTAAGAACCAGAACTGAGACTTGAATCTGGGTCTTCTGGCTTCTGATTTTGAATCCTTTCCTTTGGAGTAGTGTTTTCCAAACTTCTGTCTAGGAAGTTTTTGCCAATTCAAGTGAAGTGAGAAATAAGATAGTAATAGGAGTATTGTTAACTTATAACATAATGAATATTCATGCACTCATTACCCAGTTGGAAAGTTATAACTACAAAACAAAGCTTCCCCTATACTTGGTACCCCACTTAAATCCTGTTTCCACACTCCCAACCACAAACCTCAAATTGACATGCATCCTTCTTCTCCATGTGTTTATACATTGCTGCATTCCTTTATATCCATGAACAGTATACGGTTTTTCATTTATTGCTTTAAGACTGTTTGCTGCTGCTGCTGCTGCTGCTAAGTCGCTTCAGTCGTATCCGACTCTGTGCGACCCCATAGATGGCAGCCCACCAGGCTCCGCCGTCCCTGGGATTCTCCAGGCAGAACACTGGAGTGGGTTGCCACTTAAGACTATTTAAGTATGGTTTTTATATCTGTAGCTTGCTTTCTTCACTGAACAAGCCAAGATTTATCTGTGCTGATTCAGGTAGCTCTAGTTAATTATTACTGTCATTTGGTATGTGTTTTATTATGTGACTGTATCAAGTTTGTGTTAGTGATTTTAGTGGTTTCCAATTGTTTTCTTATTAAACACGGTGTATGGAAATATTCTTGTATATGTTAATTTAGGTAAAGTGGAACACTTCCTCCAGAGTGGCTCTTGAACCTATATCTTATTTTTATAGAAATATTTTACAACCTCCCCAATACTGTCCTAAATGAAATTCATAATAATAAACTTCAGTTGGTATTTTAAATAAAGCAATATGCTTACTAAAATAAAGAAAGAATTTATAACAAAGTAATGTATTGCACTGTGAAATGCTCAGGTTCAACCACATTGTAATCTTGCTACCAAATATGATTGATAATAGACCAAAAACATCAGAATTCTGGGGGTTGGTTAGAAATCAGAACCTCAATTCTTACCCTGATAACTAAGATACTGCATATTAACAGCATTCCCAGGTGAACTGAGTGTACCTTGAAATCTAAGAAGCACTGCTAGAAGAAATAGTAGTAGTCAGATACTTTGAACAGATGGGATCACCTTGACTAGGACAGCTGCTAAAGCAGATTAAACAGATGTGTTGCGTTGGCCACTAGAATACCAATAGAGGGATTTGATTTGATAAGTTTCTGAAATAACTATAATTTCAGTAAAGTTTGAACAAAAATAAAAATGCATTCTTCTCTAAACAGTGGTTGCACTCTTTCACATCTTAATTTTTGTTAAAACAATGCAACTATACTTTGTGTTAAGTCCTATTTATTAATATCTAACCTTAGTTTTTCCTTCTGGTCTCTTAAATGAGTGTCCAGCAGAATGTTCAGAAATCATTGGACATGGGGCAGCATTATCTTTACATACCACGAGTGCTTCGTGTCCCTGGCATCTATTCAGAGCACCCCCCATTTATTAGAACTAAAAAGCCATTATTGAGAAAGATTGCACTGGGATATAAATCTATCAATAGTATTAGACTGCTGGAACACAAGATAGGAGCTGCTTCTCGCCTTCATTAGATACAATCAGTTTTCTCTCCAGAGTATATCAGTAATGAATGAAAGGGTTTGTTTCTCCACCTTCCAAATACTTCCTGTCACTCAGTTGTGTCCGACTCTTTGCAACCCGATGAACCGCAGCACGCCAGGCCTCCCTGTCCATCACCAACTCCCGGAGTTCACCCAAACCCATGTCCATCGAGTCGGTGATGCCATCTAACCATCTCATCCTCTGATATCCCCTTCTCCTCCTGCCTTCAATCTTTCCCAGCATCACGATCTTTTCAAATGAGTCCGCTCTTTGCATCAGGTGGCCAAAGTATTGGAGTTTCAGCTTCAGCATCAGTCCTTCCAATGAACACCCAGGACTGATTTCCTTTAGGATGGACTGGTTGGGTCTCCTTGCAGTCCAAGGGACTCTCAAGAGTCTTCTCCAACACCACAGTTCAAAAGCATCCATTCTTCAGCACTCAGCTTTCTTTACACTCCAACTCTCACATCCGTACATGACTACTGGAAAAACCATAGCCTTGACTAGACAGGCCTTTGTTGGCAAAGTAATGTCCCTGCTTTTTAATATGCTGTCTAGGTTGGTCATAACTTTCCTCCCAAGGAGTAAACGTCTTTTAATTTCATGACTGCAGTCACCATCTGCAGTGATTTTGGAGCCCAGAAAAATAGTCTCTCACGGTTTCCACTGTTTCCCCATCTATTTGCCATGAAATGATGGGACCGGATGCCATGATCTTAGTTTTCTGAATGTTGAGCTTTAACCCAACATTTTCACTCTCCTCTTTCATTTTCATCAAGAGGCTCTTTAGTTCTTCACTTTCTCCCATAAGGGTGGTGTCATCTGCATATCTGAGGTTATTGATATTTCTTCTGGCAATCTTGATTCCAGCTTATGCTTCCTACAGCCCACATTTCGCAGGATGTACTTTACATATAAGTTAAACAAGCAGGGTAACAATATACAGCCTTGATGTACTCCTTTTCCTATTTGGAACCAGTCTGTTGTTCCATGTCCAGTTCTCACTGTTGCTTCCTGACCTGCATACAGGTTTCTCAAGAGGCAGGTCAGGTGATCTGGTATTCCCATCTCTTTCAGAATTTTCCAGTTTATTGTGATCCACACAGTCAAAGGCTTTGGCATAGTCAATAAAGCAGCAATACATGTTTTTCTGGAATTCTCTTGCTTTTTTGATAATCCAGTGAATGTTGGCAATTTGATCTCTGGTTCCTCTGCCTTTTCTAAAACCAGCTAGAACATCTGGAAGTTCATGGTTCACGTATTGGTGAAGCCTGGCTTGGAGAATTTTGAGCACTACTTTACTAGCGTGTGAGATGAGTGCAATTGTGTGGTAGTTTGAGCATTCTTTGGCAGTGCCTTTCTTTGGGATTGAAATGAAAACTGACCTTTTCCAATCCTGTGGCCACTGCTGAGTTTTCCAAATTTGCTGACATGTTGAGTGCAACACTTTCACAGCATCCTCTTTTAGGATTTGAAATAACTCAACTGGAATTCCATCACCACCCCTAACTTTGTTTTTAGTGATACTTCCTAAGGCCCCCTTGACTTCACATTCCAAGATGTCTGGTTCTAGGTGAGTGATCACACCATCGTGATTATCTGGGTCATGAAGATCTTTTTTGTATAGTTCTTCTATGTATTCTTGCCATCTCTTCTTAATATCTTCTGCTTCTTTTAAGTCCATACCATTTCTGTCCTTCCTTGAGCCCGTCTGTGCATGAAATGTTCCCTTGGTATCTCTGATTTTCTTGACGCGATCTCTAGTCTTTCCTAATCTATTGTTTTCCTCTATTTCTTTGCATTGGTCGCTGAGGAAGGCTTTCTTAGCTCTCCTTGCTATTCTTTGGAACTCTGCATTCAAATAGGTATATCTTTCCTTTTCTCCTTTGCTTTTCACTTCTCTTCCTTTCACAGCTATTTGTAAGGCCTCCTCAGACAGCCATTTTGCTTTTTTGCATTTCTTTTTCTTGGGGATGATCTTGATTCCTGTCTCCTGTACAATGTCACAAACCTCCATCCATAGTTCATCAGGCACTCTGTCTATCAGATCTGGTCCTTAAATCTATTTCTCACTTCCACTGTATAATCATAAGGGATTTGATTTAGGTTATACATGAATAGTCTAGTGGTTTTCCCCACTTTCTTCAATTTAAGTCTGAATTTGGCAATAAGGAGTTCATGATCTGAGCCACAGTCAGCTCCCAGTCTTGTTTTTGCTAACTGTCTAGAGCTTCCTCGTTTTGGCTGCAAAGAATATAATCAATCTGATTTTGGTGTTGACCATCTGGTGATGTCCATGTATAAAGTCTTCTCTTGTGTTGTTGGAAGAGGGTGTTTGCTATGACCAGTGCATTCTCTTGGCAAATCTCTGTTAGTCTTTGCCCTGCCTCATTCTGTACTCCAAGGCCAAATTTGCCTGTTACTCCAGGTATTTCTTGACTTCCTACTTTTGCATTCCAGTCCCTATAATGAAAAGGACATCTTTTGGAGATGTTAGTTCTAGAAGGTCTCGTAGGTCTTCATAGAACCGTTCAGCTTCAGCTTCTTCAGCATTACTGGTTGGGGCATAGACTTGGATTACTGTGATATTGTATAGTTTGCCTTGGAAACGAACAGAGATCATTCTGTCGTTTTTGAGATTGCATCCAAGTACTGCATAGTCAACTCTTGTTGACTATGATGGCTACTCCATTTCTTCTAAGGGATTCCTGCCCATAGTAGTAGATATAATGGTCATCTGAGTTAAATTCACTATTCCAAATACTTAAGACTTGTTAAATTTTGACATTCTAAGGAATATGAAATGTTAGCTCATTGTAATTTTCATATGTATCTTCCCCAGTTAGTTGTGTAGTTAAGAACACTTTAACTTGGTCTTCAGTGATTCATATTCCTTTTCTATGAATTGCCTATCCTGTTTTTCTTTGAGATTATTTTACTGATTTTTAAGTACTTTTCATGTATTTAGGATAATAGTACTTAGTAGGCTTTAGAAATATTTTCTAGTCTTTACAATGCCTTTTCATTTTAAATATGGTATCTTTTGATGACTAGACATTCTTAATTTTAATGGCAAATTTATTCTCTCGTGATGGTACTTTTTCTCTGTAAAGGAAGTCTCTTGAGATTGTAAAGATTGTTATAGTTTATTGTAAAAGTTTTACTTTTTCACATTTAGATGTTAAATACATGTGGAACTGTTTTAATAAAATGAGATTTTTGTGAATCTAAATTTACCTAATAAAAATGACTATCCTTTATACTGAAGTTATTTTTATGTTAATGTGCTCTTATGAAATTATAGTGATAGTAGATTATATTTAGTTTGTAACATCCTTTTGTGGGAAAATTAAAATTTGATAACTTGTCATTCAACTTTTTTTAGAAATTTGACTGGATTTTAATAAAAGGTTTGAGAACTACTGCTTTTAGAGTACTCGGATTCCTTTTTATTCATGTTAGCCTCATATTCATCATCTAAAACATCACTGAAAATGATTGGGTCCTCTTAGGTACTAATCTTTCATCATCTGCATCTCTACATTTTACAGTTTAACGTGTCTTGTCATCTCTTTTTACTCTGACTAGAATATTTTAAATAATACTTATGATTCATATTTGTTTTCCCAGGAATTAAAGGTGAAAATGGTGAAACACATCCTCATACAGTTAAAGATGAAAAAAGAGTAAGGAGAATGGGCCCGTGTCTACTGAGTATCAGTCACTGTTCTAGGTTTGAAGAGGTGCATCTGTAAACAAAACAAGCAGAGATTCCCTAACTTCCTAGAGCTTACCACCTAGCAGAGGATTATACACAGTATGCGTAATAAATATCTACTGTGTTAGAAAGTGATAAGTACTTTTAAAGAAAACGTCGAGAGTGGTAAGGAGAAATCGAATGAGGCAGTTTTGACCTTTCAGAAGGGGAGAATAAGCGGAAATGTGAGGTATGCAGTGAGGGCCTTGACCATGCACATAATCTTGGGAAAGTGGACAGAATATAGTGTTAAGTTAAAGTTGTGTTCCTGGCTTTCCCATTTAATAAGAGGATGAACTTGGACAAGTTGACTGACATAACACCCTGAAGCCCTGATTTCTTCATATATAGAAAGATGATATTCTGAGAAAAGTATTGTTAAGATTAAGGGAGGGACTTCCCTGGTGGTCCAGTGACTGAGCCTCCCCACTCCCAGTGCAGGGGAATTGGGTTTGATCCCTAGTCAGAGAAGTAGATCCCACATGCCTCAGCTAAGACCCAGTGCAGGCAAATAAATAAATAAAAATAAAATTTAAAACAGCCTGTTAAAAAGCAGAGACATTACTTTGCCAACAAAGATCCATCTAGTCAGGGCTATGGTTTTTCCAGTAGTCATGTAGGGATGTGAGAGTTAGACTATAAAGAAAGCTGAGCACCAAAGAATTGATGCTTTTGAACCATGGTATTGGAGAAGACTCTCATTGAGAGTCCCTTGGACTGCAAGGAGATCCAACCAGTCCATCCTAAAGGAAATCAGTCCTGAATGTTCATTGGAAGGACTGATGTTGAGGCTGAAACTCCAGTACTTTGGCCACCTGATGCGAAGAGCTGACTCATTTGAAAAGACTCTGATGCTGGGAAAGATTGAAGGCGGGAGGAGAAGGGGACGACAGAGGATGAGATGGTTGGATGGCATTACTGACTCAATGGACTTAAGAGTTTGAGTGAACTCTGGGATTGGTGATGGACAGGGAGGCCTGGCGTGCTGCAGTTTATGGAGTCACAAAGAGTCAGATACGACTAAGTGATTGAACTCAACTGAAAATTTTTAAAAAGATAAAAGGAGATAACAAGTGAAAACACCTACCTCCTTCCTTCATCTCTCATGTAGATTTCATGTACCACTCTGTACTTTATTTTATAGCATTTGTCACAGTATATATAATAACCTGTGTCAGTTGATAAATTTTTTCTCACCTCTTGTGAAATAATGAGAAGAGCCAGTCAGTGTAGTATTGGGTTGGCCAAAACATTCATTCAAGTTTTCCATACTGTCTTATAACCCGAACAACCTTTTTGGCCAACCCAACAATATATATCATTAACATATGGTCATTTGTAGCCTTCCTTTAAACTGTTTTTTTATTTGATAATTATTTGATGCAGATTTATTGGAAAGTCTTTTTATTTATAGTGTCTTTATGCTAGAGCTTCAAATTGTATTATAGGCATTAACTCATTAATCACCACACATCATTTTTGTGATGGAGGTGGTAGAAATATATCATCTTGCACTTGAAGGAATTGAAACTGCTAAATGGCATAAAGTTACACAAAAAGACAAGGAGAATCTGGGCCAAATCTGATTATGGTTATGTTTTCTCTATGCTCTTTTTTTCTTTCTGCAGTATTGCTAAGTTGACTCTCTCTAAAGCATAAAAGCAAAAATATGTAGTTTGTTATATTGTTAAATTAGTGGCCTTTAGAAAATCATTAGATGGAAATGCTATTTTAGGTATGACTTTATTTTCAGTTTTCCCTATAAAGCTTTTTACAGTGTGTAAGGAGGTGGTACTAGAATTGGCAATAGAGTTAGGGGTTTTTACCCTTAAAATACATATTGCAAAGAAATTATTTTCATTATGTCTGTCTTGGCATTTATTTTTAGAAGGTAGCCACAGTAAAAAAATAGGATTAAGAGCATAAGAAGAATGAGGGTTGAAAAAAACATCATTAACTTGGTATAGGCAGGTCTCCATCCAATCCCGACAGACCTGAAATAAAAGCAAATGCCTCCAGGAACAAAAATAGAAGACATTATCAGTTTACCAATTGCAACAAATTTGTTTGACTTCTGATTTTAGATTATTCTTAAATGTGCTTTGAAAATTAAAATCAATTGAAATAATTCCTGTAATAAAATTTCCTCCAAAATGCCATTAGCAGACTGACCTAGATTTTTTGTTTCTGATTAGTATCCTGCTTGGTGTACTGATAATTTTTCACTCTTTAGCTTTGCCATCTTCACTTCTAAAATTAAAAAATTAATTTCCACACCTCAGCTATCAAGAAGTAAATAATGCCATTCAGTAACTTGGTTTGGCAAGCTTATAAATCTGAAACACTACAAGTTACATTTCATTCACAGCTTTTTGACAGACCTCAATGTCTTTTATTAGTGAAGATTTGGGGCCGTGAAGTCAGTGTGAGTGAGGAGGACCTTTAAATATACATTCTGATAGAATTCCCTAGGGTAATGGCTTTCAATTTTTTATTTGTTAAAATCCATGAAAAGTTTTGCTTTTATGACATAATATATGCGTATGCACTCACACAAAAGTTGCCCCTAAGAGATTATCTAAATGTTTAGTAGAATGAATGGAAAGGAAATTGCTCAGAAATACGGATAGGTATTAGGAAGGGAAGTATCAGTTCAGTCACTCAGTCATGTCCAACTCTTTGCGACACTCCATCACCAACTCCCGGAGTTTGCTCAAACTCATGTCTGTCGAGCTGGTGGTGCCATCCAACCATCTTAGCCTCCATGGTCCCTTTCTTCCGCCTTCAATCTTTCCCAGCATCAGGGTATTCTCCGGCGAGTCAGTTATTTGCCTCAGGTGGCCAAAGTATTGGAGGTTCAGCATTAGTCCTTCCAATGAATATTCAGGACTGATTTCCTTTAGGATGGACTGGTTGGATCTCCTTGCAGTCCAAAGGACTCTCAAGAGTCTTCTCCATCACCACAGTTCAAAAGCATCAGTTCTTTGGCACTCACTTTCTTATGGTGTAACTCTGACATTCATAAAATGACTACTGGAAAAACCATAGCTTTGACTAGATGGATCTTTGTTGGCAAAGTAATGTCTCTGCTTTTTAATATGCTGTCTAGGTTGGTCATAGCTTTCCTTCCAAGGAGCAAACTTCTTAATTTCATGTCTGTAGTCACCATCTGCAGTGATTTTGAAGCCCAAGGAAATAAAGTCTGTCACACTTTCCATTGTTTCCACATTTGCTGGGAAGTGATGGGATCAGATGCCATGATCTTCATTTTTTGACAGTTGAGTTTTAAGTCAGCTTTTTCACTGTCCTCTTGCACTTTGATCAAGAGGCTCTTCAATTCCTCTTTGTTTTCTGCCATAAGGGTGGTATCATGTGCATATCTGAGGTTATTGATATTTCTCCTGGCAGTCTTGATTCCAGCTTGTGCTTCATCCAGCCCATACATATGATGTATTCTGCATATAAATTAAATAAGCAGGGTGACAGTACACAGCCTTGATGTACTGCTTTCCCTATTTGGAACCAGTCTCTTGTTCCATGTCCAGTTCTAACTGTTACTTCTTGACCTGCATACAGATTTCTCGGGAGGCAGGTCAGGTGGTCTGGTACTCCCATCTCTTTAAGGACTTTCCACAGTTTTGTTGTGATCCATACAATCAAAGGGTTTGATGCGGACAAGAAAGCAGAAGTAGATGTTTTTCTGGAACTCTTGCTTTTTCTATGATCCAGCAGATGTTGGCAATTTGATCTCTGGTTCCTCTGCCTTTTCTAAATCCAGCTTGAACATCCATTGTTCAAGTACATGCAAAGTTTCCATTGCATGTACTATTGAATCCTCGCTTGGGGAATTTTAAGCATTACTTTGCTAGCGTGTGAGATAAGTACAATTGTGTGAGAGTTTAAGCATTCTTTGGCAATTGCCATTCTTTGGGATTGGAATGAAAACTGACCTTTTTCAATCCTGTAGCCACTGCTAAGTTAAAAAAAGGAAGGGAAGAGGGTGCATCAATCATGTATGACATGTAAAGAATTTAGGGTTATCCAAGAGCAATATAAGACCCACTGAGAATTTTAAATTAAAATGTGAGATCACTTGACAGCAGTGTAGCATGTGCATTAGAGGAGTGTGAGATAAGATATTTCTGAGTGACTTTTATGACATTAAATTGAAAAGTAGTTGGGCTAAGATGTGACTTAGGTGATGGAGAGATACATAGGAGTTGGGCCTTGATTGAATTAGAAGAATAAAAGGGAGAGGGAGGAGGAGGAAAGGAAGTCTGGATTTAGATATTCAGGGTCTCTAGCTTAAGAGAGGTCTGTGCTAAAGATTTAGGTTTAGACACCATTGGTGTATAAGTGATAGTTGAAGCCAGGGATATGGCTGAGAACAAGAAACAGGAAGACAAAGGAAGCCCAAAGTGGTAGATAAAGCCTGGATTTGGGTGTGTTAAGCGGAAGATAAGCGGAAGATAAAAGAAGTCTATCTATAAATAATAGTAGTAATAATAATAATAGTGTGTGCTCAGTCATGTCCTACTCTTTGCGACCCCGTGGACTGTACTCCGCCAGACTCTTCTGTCCATTGAATTTTCCAGGCAAGAATACTGGAGTAGGTTGCCATTCCCTACTCCAGGGGATTGAACCTGCGTCTCATGTCTCCTGCATTGACAGGCAGATTCTTTACCACTGCACTACCTAGAAAGCCTATTAATGATAATAGTACAACCTTTGAAAGATCACCAGAAAAAACCAATTTCAAAGAGAGGAGAGCACAATGGTGTTTAATTCCACAAATGATTGTGTAAATGGAAGACTAAGAAATACCCAATGAGCTTGAAATTATGAAGTTACCAGTAATCCCAAACAATCAACAACTTCATGATAGATGTTAGGTCACAGTTCATTTTGGGCCTTATGGGAAATGGTGGAAAATGAGTAGAGAAGTTTGATTCCGAAAGATAGTCAGAGAAATAGCAGAATCTAGATATAGATACGTACTTTTTTTTTTTTAAGAGGAGACTCTTGAATATGTTTATAAATAGTAGAATGAGTAGAAGAGCAGGAGAAGCTGAAGATAAAGGAAACATCAGCAAGGATAAGGTAGGGTCTCTGAACAGACACATTGAACCTTCCAGGATATGTGTGGAGAAGTTGGTCATGAAGAAGGAACACTTAGCAGTGAGAAGGAAGTCAGGATTTGATTTCTAGGGTCCAGAAAGAGATCAGATACATGCCTGCATTCTCCAAGTAATGAAGAACATCTGTTTCTGCATCTAGCATAGCAGGAATTTAGATGTCTAGTTTATTGTTCCCAGCAACTCTGCACAGTTTACAAATATTAATAAGTTTGAGGCACAGAGAAGTACTGTAATTTATCTAAAGCTGCACAACTTGGAAACTGAGCTGGGATTTGATTGCATTTATATCTAGTTTTAAAGCCCAGTAGTTCTAAAATTTTTTATTTTTGAGGGGACAAACCGAATTTCCAAAAAGAGGAAAGAGGCTTCCAATGTAAGTTTCACCCAGTACAGTCACTTCAAAAATAAAAACTTAGTACCTATTACCATTTTTTGGTTTCTTACAAGAGTTTCATTTTTCAGAAAAAAAGATATTTGTTGTTAGAAAATTGTGAAAAGGATTTAATCCCCAAATAGATGGCAATCTTCTTAATTTATTAACTCACTACTTTTGTCCTTTACTTTTCTCATTTTGCTGAAGAATGGTAAAAACTTGTGTAGGCTAGTGCGTGTGGGCTCACTTGCTTCAGTCATGTCCAGCTCTGCAACCCCATGGACTGTAAGCATGCCAGGGATTCTGCAGGCAAGGAATACTGGAATGAGCTGCCGTGCCCTCCTCCAGGGGATCTTCCTGACCCAGGGATCAAGCCCACGTTACCTGCGTTGCAGGCAGATGCTTTACTGCTTAGCCACCTGGGAAGCCCATCATAGGGTAGTACCAGTCCTCACACTACCCATGCCAACAAAGATTCATGAAATGAAACTTTATATACAAAAGTAAAGTACAGTGTTATCATTTTATAACAAGCTTCAGTTATTACAGCTGAGTATTTGTGTTCAAAAGAACTAAATATTGTATTTCCTCCATATTAGAAACTTCGTATTTTGGTTTGCTGCAAATTGATCTCTATGGGTTTTCACTTCCAAACTTTTAAGAAGTTAATAAAATCACTGATAAACAAAACCAACTCCAAGAAATTCAAAGCATTAATTCACAAACTGTTTTGTAAATTTGTTAGATATTTCTAAGATTTGTTTATAAGGTTATTTTTTGAAGTGCTAAAAGCCACTGTAAATCTAAATATGTTAAGAAACAGAAAATGAAATTGCTCTAACAGATCTTGTACCATTGCTTACCTACCTTGTCCTACTTTGGGAATATTATCCTATATGCATAAGCTCATTTGCTTGTAGAAGGGCGAATATTGCCTAACTTACAATGGAGAAGGCAATGGCACCCCACTCCAGTACTCTTGCCTGGAAAATCCCATGGACGGAGGCCTGGTGGGCTACAGTCCATGAGGTTGCTAAGAGTTGGAGACGACTGAGCGACTTCACTTTGACTTTTCTCTTTCAAGCATTGGAGAAGGAAATGGCAACCCATTCCAGTGTTCTTGCCTGGAGAATCCCAGGGACGGCAGAGCCTGGTGGGCTGCCATCAGTTGGGTCACACAGAGTCGGACATTAGTAGTAGTAGTAGTACAATGGTACATCTTTAGTCAACATGTGTAACTTAACGTTAGTCTTGGAGTTTCTACCAAAGTGAACTGAGCTACGTTCCATGTTGTTCTCTTTGAGTTTGAAGTTCTGCTGCCCGTGATTGCACTGAAAGCAGGAAGAGTATGTAGAAGAGGGGGAATATTAGTGTTCAGGGGCTTACAGTGGGGCACTAACTGATATTTTAGCACTTAGGGACAGTATGTTCTACCTGGGGGCTGCAAGAGCAAATCACTCTTGTAAGTACCAAAATCATTTAAAAGTGAATGCTTTAAGAGTATAAATCCTTCCTGGTAGCACACATTTCATTTTAAAAGAAACTCTCAGTCAATAGAAGAGAATGTTCAGTTTTTGCAAAACAAAATTTAAATTAACTCTTCAGAGTAATTCATGAATACTAGGCTCTCTAACATATTTCCCAAATTAATCAACTGGGAAGCATTTCAACTTTTTTTTTTTTTTTGCTACCATTCAAATAAGTCTTTAAAAAAGGATTTTCTAGCCTTGTCCAAGGACACTGGTGATAACAGCTTAATATGTAAAAATATAGTGTTGCAGCTTTATAATCAGGAAATGGATTTGCTAATTTCCAGATGATGATTATTAGCCAGATAGAACATTAGCACATTAGTAAATTGTACATGTAGTAATTATCCTTAACTTACTGGTCTGTTTATTTAACTGCCTCTCACAGGGATTTTAAATATATCAGAAGGTGTTTTTTTTAATGCATAGAGTACAATGTTAATAGAAACATAATTTGTCAATTATTATGGTTTCCAGAAAGATTCAAGCCGTAAATTAAATACACTGGTGTTGTGAATCGTGGTTCAAAATAACAAAACATATTTTAATTACATTTAGCATTATCTCAGTTTATATTCTCTCAGGTCTTTAGATAAAGCTGCAAGTTCTTATTTTCTTTAATCTTGTATCTTTTTCATTGCATTAGTATATTGTTGTTGATCAGGTACTGCCTGTATACTACTGAAGAAAATATATGGTCACTGACCTCATAGTAAAGACAGTAGGCATTAATCAATTAAGCACAGTATTCACCTGTAAAGGAAAAGAGCTGCATGCTAAGAAAAAGAATGACATGATTAAGATTTGAGGTATACAAGATTTCTGGAAAAAGTGGCATTTGAGACCAGAATTCTAGCGGTCAGAGGAAGCAAACGGTGCATGTGTGCAAGTACAGTTGGATGCAGCTTTCAGGAAATTGAAAGAGGGTGTGGAAGACTACAATCATAGAGGTGAAGGTATCAAGACAAGTTTGGACAAGTAGGGAAAGGCCAGATCACACAAGGCCTTTAAGGACCTATGTAGAAAGTAGATTTTATTACAGGTACAGAGTGAAGCCATCAAGAAGGAGTTTTGACCAAGGTAACCTGGTCATGTAGGCTATGTAGAAAAGAAGTTGTAGGTTAGGAGAATATATGAATGAAATTCAGATTTACTCTCAAATATTTTCTGTTTGTTTACACACACATTCTGAGTTATTCCTTCTGTTGTCTTGGTAACTCTGGTATGTCCTTTCATTTGTAAAAGCTAGGAATTGCTACAAAGAAGTGGGAAAGGTAACCTCAGTAAATAAAAAAAATTGCATGTGTTCTACAATTACGGGTGACAAAAAAATGATTGTTTTTCCCAATTGAACTCTCTATTTAGTGTAAAGATTTTATGATAATTGAGGTCAAGTTCATTGAAAACTACCTACTGTTTGATACTGTTTTAATTTTAGTAATGTTCCCGCAGGTTTCACATTTTGTGTTCTCTTTAGAAGTGTTATATTTTAAAGGCTATTTTTACATTTTTGATATTTTTTAGTAGAATATACAATCAGATTTTTCCTTCTGTATGGTCAAGGAGAGGAAAGGCATCATATCCAGTTGCATAAAGAGCAACAGTGTGAACATGGGATATGATGGCCCCAAAATCCAGGCAGATTACAGAGGAGAAGGAGGATTTAGCATAATAACATATTCTTGCTGGAAAAGCTCCAGATCTTTTAGTTTAATCTTCTCACATTAAAACTGAGATAGTTGGGAGCATAAGAGTTATAACTGGAACCTGAGTTTCCGAATTTCCCAAGTTGGTGCTGTTTCTACCATTCGTTTAGTTTATAAAAATGAGGTGCATATAATGTGAAACAAGACTTCTTCAAAAGGTAAAGATTGTATGAAATGCCAAAAATTATTAGATGAGTTTACTATTTCATGCCTAAGGTGATATTTAATAACTCAATTGATGACATTTGAAAGGGTGAGTGGATTACCCATCTTTAATGCTTGCTTGCTTCTTCTCCCAAAAAAGTATTTACACCGGAGGTACACTAGACATGTATCTGAAACTAGCAATCAGATTCTTCTCAAATCAGATGTCAAGGATTTGCCTCACTGGTTTTTGCAAGCTTCTGTTCTTCCCTCTGTCCTACTTTTCTCTGGCTGCATTACTTGGCATACAATATCAGAAACATCTATGTTCTCTATCAGTTTTGACAAAAATACTTTTCAGACCTATTCTAGAAATTATCTCTAAAAGAAAACACTACAGCAACAAAAAGGTCTACAATATTTACTTGCTGCTTGCCTCATTAAAAGGAGAATTAAAGACAAATTTTTCAAAATACTTATTTGTTTATTTTTTGGTGACTCTGGGTTTTTGTTGCTGTCCTCGGGCTTTCTCATTGTTGTGACGAGCGGAGTCTAATCTTGGATACACCACACAAGCTCTGGAGCACGGGCTCAATAGTTGTGGCGCGCAGGTTTGGTTGCTCTGTGGGTTGTGGGATCTTGCTAGACCAGAGATGGAACCCATGTCCTCTGCATTGGCAGATGGATTCCTAACTGGTGGACCACCAGGGAAGTCCATGACAAAATTTATATTAACTAAAATATCCAGTAAATCAAGATTAGTTTTTATTTTGTGTGGTAGAAAGTTATAAACAATTAAATGTAATCACATATTGATATTTAATTAAATGATGTGTGGTTTATACATTTTGCACTATATAGCCATTTGTTTATTCATTTTCTACTTTCTAAATAATGTGTTTGACATACCTCCATGTAGCAGTTTGAAGGGTATGCCTGTTTGATGTTTGTTCTTGAAAGCTTAAGATTTATATAGTACACAAGTTACCGTGCTCTAGAGTCACCGGTACTGTCAGATTCTAATTTAAATCCAAGTCAGTGTCGGTCTTTATGCAGTTGCCTAAATGACTGCATCACTCTATTCTATGTGTAAAGAACTACAGTGGTTTTCTACACATTGTTAAACGGAGATTTACTTTTTAAATTTCTCCCTTGTCTGATCCTCCCCCTCCTCTGATGTCTTTTCCTGCTTTCCACCAGGTATCCTTTGCCTTAGTTGTGTCTTAACTGTGACACTTTTATGTGTAGTGCTCTCCTAGCCTGGAGGTTTTCCCTCTCCTTTTGGAAATCATATCTACTAGCTATCAATCAAATTATAACTTCTTCATAAAGTCTTTCCTAAGCATTATCTACTTTTGTCTGATTCCTGAAGTTTAAAGTCTACCCCATATTACATAGCACTTAATGTTTTTATAAGATGAAAAGACCTTCTAGAACATTTTGTTGTTCAGTTACTAAGTCCTGTCCAACTCTGGGACCCCATGGATTGAAGCATACCATGCTTCCCTGTCCTTCATTATCCCCCAGAGTTTTCTCAAATTCATATCCATTGATTTAGTGATGATATCTAACCATCTCATCCTCTGCCATCCCCTTCTTTTGCCTTCCATCTTTCCCAGCATCAGAATCTTGTTCAACAATGTAGAACAGCAATTTATTAATAATGAATATATGTATCAATCATTATAATACAATTAAAATTCTGATGACCAATTTACAAAAGAGCACATGAGTTTAAGAATTAACAGACTTGAATGAACATTAGGCCTATTACCATGTATTTCTCAAATGAAGAAACAAAGCAGTTAAATGATTTGTCCAAGGTCTTAAAGAATTTAAACTGACTCTTACCCTATTGAATGTGTTGCTCTTATTTTCCTTAATTAGACATATAAGCATTTCTTCTTTGACATAGTTATTCCAGTTGCACAAAATCTCCATGTTTGAAGAAACAATGGAAAAATATTGTTTGTTGAGGCCAGAAAGATATTAAGCACAAATTATTTTGACTTTGACAAATTATAGTGACTGAGTGTTTATTACACATTTCCTAAGAGTAGTAGTATTTCTTCAAACCTTTACCTGCTGCTGCTACTGCTGCTAAGTCGCTTCAGTCGTGTCCGACTCTGTGCAACCCCATAGACGGTAGCCCACCAGGCTCCCCTGTCCCTGGGATTCTCCAGGCAAGAACACTGGAGTGGGTTGCCATTTACCTACGGATGAGTATAGCTAAAGAAAAGCAGCTGGCAACCACGATAAAGGAAGTGGTGTAAGTGGCAGTTTATATGATAGACAAATTGAAGGCCATAGGAGTAAGGATTGACTGGCTTGTTACCCAATCTGTGTAAAGAGAGGTACTGATATTTGTTAAGAAATATTGTACTTGCACTGAGGCTACATAAATGCCAGAATTTCCCACATCAATTCAGTTCAGTCACTCAGTTGTGTCCAACCGACTCTTTGCAACCCCATGGACTGCTGCACACCAGGTCTCCCTGTCTGTCACCAGCTCCCAGAATTTACTCAAACTCATGTCCATTGACTCAGTGATGGCATCCAACCATATCATCCTGTTTCATCCTCTTCTCCTCCCGCCTTCAATCTTTCCCAGCATCAGGGTCTTTTCAGATGAGTCAGTTCTTTGCATCAGGTGGCCAAAGTATTGGAGCTTCAGCTTCAGTATCAGTCCTTCCAGTGAATATTCAGGACTGATTTCCTTTAGGATGGACTGGTTGGATCTCCTTGCAGTCCAAGGGACTTGCAAGAGTCTTCTCCAACACCACAGTTCAAAAGCATCAATTCTTTGGTGCTCAGCTTTCTTCACAGTCCAACTCTCACATCCATACATGACCACTGGAAAAACCATAGCCTTGACTAGATGGACCTTTGTTGGCAAAGTAATGTCTCTGCTTTTGAATATGCTATCTAGGTTGGTCATAACTTTTCTTCCAAGGAGCAAGTGTCTTTTAATTTCATTGTTGCAGTCACCATCTGCAGCGATTTTGGAGCCCCAAAAAATAAAGTCTGACACTTTCCACTGTTTCCCCATCTGTTTGCCATGAAGTGATGGGACCGGATGCCATAATCTTACTTTTCTGAATGTTGAGTTTTAAGCCAACTTTTTCACTCTCCTCTTTCACTTTCATCAATACTCTTTAGTTCTTCGCTTTCTGCTATAAGGCTGGTGTCATCTGCATATCTGAGGTTATTGATATTTCTCCCAGCCATCAGGGATTGATACAAGTAATAAACTTGTATGTTCATGCAGTTCTATTGTTCTTTTGTCCCAATGCTGTTGTTTAGTCCCTAGTCATGTCTGACTCTTCTGTGACCCCATGGCTCTGTAGCCCCAGGCTCTTCTGTCCATGGGATTCTCCAGGTAAGAATACTGGAGTTGGTTGCCATTTCCTTCTCCAGCAGATCTTCTTGACCCAGGGATTGAGCCCACATCTCCTGCATTGCAGATGGATTCTTTACCACTCAGCCACCAGGGAAACCCACAGGTTGTCCCAATGCTTGACGAAAACACCTCTTTCAAAATAGTGTCTGTAGGAACACTTAAAATTGTACTCTGATCCACCCTGAAACCATGTAGTTTTCTGTTTTTTCCTTGCATGCTTAAACAGATTTATATCTGTTTTACTTCTCTGTACTGCTTTATTAAATAAGTAGGATAAAACCAACTTAATTTAAATAACCTAAATTTCACTCCTTCACCAAATTAACATTTTTAGGACGCTAAATCTAGAGCTGATCTAGTGGAATAGCCTGTTATTTTGGGAATTGATATTTAATACATATATGCAAGTTTGGACTGCTTCCGTTTTCATTTTGAAGAATGTGTCAAGCTCTCAGCATCTGCCATACCACCTTTCAGTGTTCTAAGGTAGAACTGTTTCTTGTTAACATCTTTTACCCCCAAATGGCAGTGTATCTGGATCATGTAATAATGTATTTCTCTTAAGAATTGACATGGGACAGGGACCTCTCTGGCGGTGCAGTGGTTAAGACTGCGAGCTTCCATGGCAGAGGGTGCAGGGTTGATGCGTGGTCAGGGAAGTTCCATAGCATGCCTCACAGTGCAGCCACACACACACAAAAAGTTAAGAATTGATATTGGACAAACCCTTATCAGGATGGTTCTGCGCTAGGTACTGTTTAATCAGTCTCATGCAAAAGCAGTTAATGTGCTATCAACTTGGGATCAAACCTGAAAATTACCTTGGATACTAATAGCACTATTAAGACTATGTGGTTCTATAAACCCTGAATCTGCATGTAAAATTTTTAGAAAAGGGGATCCAAAACTTTTAATTACAGAATGACCTGAATCTCTCTTCTCAAAAATCTGGTAGTACTCGAGTTAGAATTTCTTATTACATAGTCATTTTATGCTTCTTAAGTCTTATAACCTACCTATACCCCTTGGTTCTATAAATGCTCATTCTATCCCAAATTTCACTTCTATATAATTAATATTCTCAGCTCTAGATGGGAATTTCTACTTTATACTACTGACTTTAATTTCTTTTTTCCATTTTAGCAGTGCACACAGTCCAGATTATAATTCAGTTAGCGATTTATTCCTGACCTAGTGATATGCCTTCAACTTGAGCATGAAGGACTATTGCTAGCTTGTTGTTCATACTAATTCAGTACAGAAAAATATTTTGCATTTCTATACATTAACAAAGAATTAGAACATGGTGTTTTTAAAAAAGATTAAATAAATATAGAATACAGGCATACAAACACTCAGAGATTTCAGTTCTTCCCAAATTGATTTCTAGATTCACTGCCACTCAAAAACATCTCAACAGAATATTAAGTATCAAAGTTAATCAAAATGACAGGTCTCCATGGGTAATTGTAGAGATGTTCCTGCCAACCAGTGCCACCTTTGAAAGCAGTTTGGCAGTCCATTTTGGGTACATTTTAAGAAAGAAATTTGACAATATTGCAGAATATATCCAGAGACTTCCTAGAGTCCTTACACACCTGACAGCCACTGAAATATAGCTGAGAAAAGGAAAGACGGAAAGGAGAAAAGGAAAGATATATCCATTTGAATGCAGACTTCCAAAGAATAGCAAGGAGAGATCAGAAAGCCTTCCTCAGCAATCAATGCAAAGAAATAGAGGAAAGCAGTAGAATGGGAAAGACTACAGGTCTCTTCAAGACAATTAGAGATACTGAAGGAACATTTCCTGCCTATGGGCACAATAAAGGACAAATGGTCTGGACCTACCAGAAGCAGAAGATATTAAGAAGAGATGGCAAGAATACACAGAAGAACTATACAAAAAAGATAACCATGATGGTGTGATCAGTCACCTAGAGCCAGACATCCTGGATGTGAAGTCAAGTGGGCCTTAGGAAGCATCACTATCAACAAAGCTAGTGGAAGTGATGGAATTCCAGTTGAGCTATTTCAAATCCTAAAAGATGATGCTGTGAAAGTGCTGCGCTCAATATGCCAGCAAATTTGGAACACTCAGCAGTGGCCCCAGGACTGGAAAAGGTCAGTTTTCATTCCAGTGCCAAAGAATGCTCAAACTACCGCACAGTTGCACTCACTCACACGCTAGCAAACTAATGCTCAAAATTCTCCAAACCAGGCTTCAATAGTACGTGAACCATGAACTTCCAGATGTTCGAGCTGGTTTTAGAAAAGGCAGAGGAACCAGAGATCAAATTGACACCATCCATCGGATCATCAAGAAAGCAAAAGAGTTCCAGAAAAATATCCACAGTCAAAGGCCTTTTTTTTTTTTTTTTTAAGGCCAAAGACTTTGACTGTGTAGATCACAACAAACTGGAAAATTCTGAAAAAGATGGGAATACCAGACCACCTGACCTGCCTCCTGAGAAATCTGTATGCAAATCAGGAAGCAACAGTTAGAACTGGACATGAAACAGACTGGTTCCAAATAGGGAAAGGAGTACATCAAGGCTGTATATTGTCACCCTGCTTATTTAACTTATATGCAGAGTACATCATGTGAAATGCTGGGCTGGATGAAGCACAAGCTGGAATCAAGATTACCAGGAGAAATATCAGTAACCTCAGATATACAGATGATACCACCCTTATGGCAGAAAGCAAAGAACTAAAGAGCCTCTTGATGAAAGTGAAAGAGGAGAGTGAAAAAGTTGGCTTAAAACTCAACATTCAAAAAATTAAGATTATGGCATCCAGTCCCATCACTTCATGGCAAACAGATGGGGAAACAATGGAAACAGTGACAGACTTTATTTTGGGGGGCTCCAAAATCGCTGCAGATGGTAACTGCAGCCATGAAGTTAAAAGGCACTTGCTCCTTTGAAGGAAAGTTATAACCAGCCTAGACAGCATAGTAAAAAGCAGAGACATTATTTGCCAACAAAGGTCCATCTAGTCAGGGCTATGGTTTTTCCAGTAGTCATGTATGGATGTCAGAGTTGGACTATAAAGAAAGCTGAGCACCAAAGAATTGATGCTTTTGAACTGTGGGGTTGGAGAAGACTCTTGAGAGTCCCTTGGACTGCAAGGAAATCCAACCAGTCCATCCTCAAGGAAATCAGTCCTGAATATTCATTGGAAGGACTGATACTGAAGCTGAAACCCAATATTTTGGCTGCCTGTTGCGAAGAACTGACTCATTTGAAAATGCTGGGAAAGACTGAAGGCGGGAGGAGAAGGGGATGAAAGAGGATGAGATCGTTGGATGGCATCACCAAATTGATGGACCTAAGTTTGAATAAGCTCCAGGAGTTGGTGATAGATGGGGAAGGCTGGTGTGCTGCAGTCCACGGGGTTGTAAAGAATCAGGCACAATTGAGCCACTGAACTGAACTAAAATATATCACTTTCTTTCATGTAACAAGTAAAATTTTCCTGTTTTAAACAGTGACATAATCTTTAGAAAAGAACGTCAAAGCTGTCAATTTATAAATGCCAGTATACTTTTTTGCCATCTAGTGGCCAAGACTACTTCCTACTTGCCCCAGGTACAGATTCTTACCTTCTGAACCCCCAAAAAACTTTTTCATATAGTCTTAAATTTTTGAATTTTATGTGGTTTGATTTTGGGTTTTGTGTATGAAGTGGGAAGGTCTTTTCCTCGTTGCTTCTCTTTGTCCACTAGACTCATTATACTCTTTCCATGTCCATACCATACATAGCAAAACGTTTCTTTCCCAAGACTGATCTTAACTCAGTGATTTAGAAACATGGACTCTGGGTCAAACTATTAAGTAGGAATCCTGGCTTCACTATAGTTATCTTGGGGAAATCCAACTTCTCAGTTTTCTCATCTGTAAATTGGGCTGGTGCGGAGGATAAGGGCATCTGTTTCATAGGGTTGTTATGAGGATTATTTATGAAGTTTTTTTTTTCTTTTTACAAGATCTAGCTAATAAGTATTTTGATAAACAAACACTAGTTTGACTTTCATAACCTAGCAAAATACTATACCTGCAGATTTATATCACTGAACGTCAATAGTGATAGTACTGTTTGATTTGTTTTGTTTTACAAACTTTAGCTCAGCTGTCATTGGCTTTTAAGTGACTTCTGTGTGACTCCTGGGTCAGCATGCTTACACAAATATAAAAGATACTCATTTTAATTCTTTGTTCGTAAATATGAATTGTAAGTGAAGAAGCAGTCTAACAGCGTGAAAATAAAAGAGGAACAAACAGAGGGAACAAAACATCTGAAAAACACAGTTGGACAGAACAATAAAAATTTGGCTCAGTATTCTAAGAGAGATTTGAGAGGGTGCTGCACCCCTAAACCAAAAGGTTTTTAAGTAAAAATTGTTTTTATACTCGAGTACCAAAGTAGCAATCTGAACTGAACAAGAAGAAATTCCCTAGGAAATAGAGCTGAAAGAGAAGGAGGAAAAGAAAAAGTTTGTAAGTATAATAGTCCTGGAATTCCTATATAGGAATTCCTGGTAGAAAGGAAAGGAGATGGGGAGGGAATTTAAAAACAGTAGAAGAAAAATTCTTTTAAGTCTTGGGGCTTCAGATCAAAATGACTTGTTAAATACACAACAGTATGAATGAAAAACAACACACGTTAGACATACATCAGTTCAGTTCAGTTCAGTTGCGCAGTCGTGTCCGACTCTTTGCGACCCCATGAATCGCAGTACGCCAGGTCTCCCTGTCCATCACCAACTCCCTGAGTTCACTCAGACTCACGTCCATTGAGTCCATGATGCCATCCAGCCATCTCATCCTCGGTCGTCCATAGTCTCGTAGAATTTCAAAGCTAAGGATAGAGGAAAATCTGTTTTTGTTTTTGGTTTTTTTTTTGAAGAAAGGGTTTTTTTTTTTAAGGAACAAAAAATCAGATTGGTATTAGCAATCAATATTGAATGCTAACCTACATCATCATGTGGGCTAATCATCTAAATTGGGGTGGAAATTTTTTTTAATTTGTAATTCTAAAGCATGCCTAATTTGCCATAGGTGTGAAATCTAAATAAGAACTTGAAAGTGTTCACTAAAATATGCTTTGTTTTCCTCCAGCCCTTATGAAGGAGGGAGAGCAAATGCTTGGAGGTGTATTCTAACAAAACCAAACAAAAAATAATCCCGCAAAAGGATTAAAATATAGTATGAAACAACAGAAGGAAGATGAAAAGAAATCCTGGATAGACACACAGCTGGACTGGGAACTGTCCCAGGAAATAATTGTTTGAAATTAAAACAAAACTCACTGGGATCTAAGAACATCAGAAACAACAGAGATTCTGTTGCACAAATTCTCAGAATAAGATGATGGAATATACTAAATGTTATGAAAGCTTCCGAATTTTGTAAAGACTAAAAAAAGGCACAGGTCTGAGAGAATTAGGTTCTTCAGAAAGTCCAAATTTGAAGCAAAGTGAAATGTGCCTTATTTTTAAGGAGTTGTCAGAGTTATAAAAGCCCCTTAACACTTGGAATTTAGTGACCTAAAACATCACACTACCTGGATGGCCGTGGATAACACTGCATATAATTTTTATTGTTACCCATTAAAAAAAAATCATCTTATAAAACAAAAATTTAATAATTATAAAAAACAAGCTGCAAATGATATAAAATTTAATATGAACGTAATTTTATAGCCAGTTATAATGGTATTTGATTACATGGGAAGCCAGTAAAAACTTCCTAAAGTTGGAGGAACAAGAAGTGAAAATTTAAATATAATGTTGAAAGTTATAAAAATAACCTATAAAAACTTAAAATTAACATTGAAATGAGCAGAGAACGGAGAAAAGGTAAATTCTCTGAATTTTTCATAATAATGAAACATTATGATAGTGGAGAATAAACATATGAGTGTGGTATTAAACATCAGATCTAAAAGCAAATGACCCAACAACATAATTTCTGGGATGGAGCCTAGTTTGGGTTTGAGTTTCTGGTGGGATTAGGAAAGAGACTTTTGTTTTAAATTTGTAAAAATAATCAAATTCATACAGCGTATGGTTAAAGAGCCAAATGATTCTACAAAATTTGTTGTAAAAATTAGCAAACTGGATCCCTGCTCTGTTTCTTTGGTGTTTACCTCCTAAATAACAATATTATATTGCTACTTTTTATATGTTGACATCCCACTTACAAAAGGCCCCAGACTGTTACTTTCTTCTTCCCACAACTTCCCCATGTAATCTTCCTGTATAAGTATCATTGTATCTTTCAGATTATTCTGCTTCCTCAGAAGACTCTTCCAATGTAATCCACTGGTCTTCTGAATTGGGAAGAATATCTAGGGAACTGAATTCTTAAATTGACTTTCAACCAGTACTTACTTTGTTTAGCCTGGAAGGAGACTTACTTTTTATTTTTTGAACTTTGTTGTTTGACTTTTTTTAAACCATGTCTTAAACAATACTTTTATAATTGCAATGTAACTTTTTAATATCATAGTAATCTCAATTATACTGCCTGTAGTGTTAACACCATGTACATTTCAAATTTTCTGAACCTTATTAACTACTTTGATTATATTGTGCTGTGGATGGGTGTTTTAAGGTATGTAGTGTGTTTAAGTGTTCACTTGGAAAATGTCCCAGAAACAGATGTTACTTCTTATAAATACGGAGAAAATAATGTTTATTTGTGGAATATCTTCACCAGTGTACATTGTGAACTTTGAGGATAAGCATGTTTTAGAAAGTGTTTCATTAGAAGTGCCAAAAATGCCATGACTATGGGTAGGAAAATGTGTGTCTGTTCATATTTTAGCATATGCTCAGCAGCATGTAGAGGTATGACTTTGAAACTGCACTTTACAGTCACCAAGAGTTTTATAGGAGTCTGTGATATTAGCATATTCAAGTCGTCAAACTGTCCTTCTGCTTAAACAGGAAGACTTGATTCAGTTGTTCAGGCATTGGTTGAGTGTATCATCAGGATTTTTAAGTGTTTAGAATATTGTATGGACTGTGTTCGGAGAAATCAGTTAGCCCGTAATCACAACATTCTTAATAGTTACTTACGGTTTACTTGCAACTCCAACATACAAGGAACATTTTAGTAACATTGTTAAATAAAATGGCTTTTAAGTTAAGATTGGATTAGACGTAATATTTTTGTTAAGATGATAATCTATTATTATTGTGTAGGTAGTCTCCTTTAGTTCTAAGTGGTTACTTGTTCAACAGAATCTATAAAAATAGTTTATATGTACTTTGATGGGAAGATTGGTGAGGAAGGAGCACCATCATTTAAAGCTAGTGTGGATATTAAGCATGTAAACTGTGGTTCTCATTGCCTGGGTTTGAATTCTTTTAGTTCAACACTACCTGCTAGGAGTTTCTGCAGTGATGCAAATCCTCATTCTGCACTGTGCAGTTTGGAATGAACATGAACTTGGGTGAACTCCAGGAGATGGTGAGGGACAGGGAGGCCTGGCACGCTGCATTCCGTGGGGTTGCAAATAGACATGGCTGGGTGACTGAACAACAACAAGCACATGTGGCTAGTGTGGCTGAGGAACTGGATGTTTAATTTTAATTACTTTTAAGTAGCCATAGATAGGTAGTGGCTCCTGTACTAGTGCAGTAAGAATTTTAAAACTAAAGGAAAACATAAGAATTACAGAAATGGCTGCATTGACCTGTATGTAGGACTGCTGAGGCTAATTAGTTTGCTTGGCGTAGCTTTTATAGGCTTCTCAGCCTTCATTTCTGTTGTCTGTAATCATGTCATAGATCCAGGTTCCTGACTTCCAATTCTAACAGTTTAACTTTCTTTTACTAAAAAAAATAAATTATACTAACACTAGGAGTGAGATTATTTTGGTATCTCTGGTAGACCTCAACATTATGTATCTAACCTGAACTTTTCTCACCAACAGGAAAGGAAACTTAATTGCCCAGTACATTTTGCATATTTGCTGCTGCTGCTGCTGTTGCTAAGTTGCTTCAGTCGTGTCCGACTCTGTGCGAGCCCTTAGACGGCAGCCCACCAGGCTCCCCCGTCCCTGGGATTCTCCAGGAAGAACACTGGAGTGGGTTGCCATTTCCTCCTCCAATGCATGAAGGTGAAAAGTGAAAGGGAAAGTCGCTCAGTCGTGTCCGACTCTTTGCGACCCCATGGGCTACAGCCTACCAGGCTCCTCTATCCATGGGATTTTCCAGGCAAGAGTACTGGAGTGGGGTGCCATTGCCTTCTCCATTGCCTATTGGAGAAACTCCTAAAATTTTTAAAACATAAAATTATTAGGGCGTCTCTTCAATGTACCAGCAAAAACCACATTTCATAGGTGTTCTCAAGTGATACATTGGTCCAGGTACTAAGTTTCTCTAGAATCTTATTCATATTTAAAAATTATAACTCTGTCTTAAAAAGTAACTGATGTGATTCAGTGAATAGTTTTGTGAAATTTTTCCTTTCAATTTGAAATATAAAAAAAATACAGTGCTTTGAAAAATTCCTTTCCTAAGTCTTTTTTTCCTAGTAAAGTCACTCAGTCAAGTCTTTTGATCTCACATACAGTGGAGTACTTCTGCTATTGATTTTTTTTTCCAGCCGTGCTGGGTCATTACTGCCAGTGGTGGCTACTTTCTAGCTTCAGTGCATGAGCTTCTCATTGTGGTGGCTTCTCCTGTTGAGGAGTTAGTAGTTGTGGCCCACAGGCTTAGCTGCCTCATGGCACATAGAATCTTACCAGATCAGGAATCAAACCTGTGTCTCCTTCATTGGCAGACAGATTCTTTACCTCTGAGCCACCAGGGAAGCCCTGTTGATTCTTATAATGATGAAAAAGAAGAAATAAATATCACCTACCTCAAAGAGTTAAGAGTTGCATAAGCTGTATTTCACACTTCCCTGGTAGCTCAGATGGTAGAGTCCGCGTGCAATACAGGAGACCTAGGTTCAATCCCTGGGTTGGAAAGATCCCCTGGAGGACACGGCAACCCACTTCAGTATTCTCGCCTGGAGAATCCCTGTGGACAGAGGAGTCTGGTGGGCTATACAGTCCATGGGGTCCCAAAGAGTCAGACATAACTGAGCAACAAGTGCACACATAAAAGCTGTATTTCTACATACGATATATACAAATAAGAAAATGTGTTAAAACCACATACACAAGAGAGAGGGGATATTTGTACATATAGCTGATTCACATTGTACAGCAGAAACCAGCACAACTTGTAAAGCAGTTATACTCCAATTAAAAAATAAACAATATGTAGTAAACACCCAGTTTCTAAGTAACAGCAGAAATTTTGATCTTTCTAAGTATTTTGGATGCTCTTTTGGGGCCGGGGGCCTGCAGGATCTTCATTGCTTCGAGCAGGGGCTACTCTGCGCAAGCTTCTCATTGCAGTGGCTCCTCTTGTTGCAGACCATGAACTCTCATTGCACAGGTTCTCAGTGCATGGGCTTCAGTAGTTGCAGCACATGGGGTCAGTAGTTTGCTTAGTGGCCTCTCAGCATGTGGAATCTTCCCAGACCAGGGATTGAACCCGTGTCTTCTGCGTTGATAGGCGGATTCCTACCCACTGGACTACTAGGGAAGTCCTGGGTGCTCTTGTCTTTACTGGAAAATAAGTATATTGCCAAATTTCCTTAATGATGAATATTCCATTTCTCTGTATGCATTGAATTCTGTAACATTTCAGTTCAGTTCAGTTGCTCAGTCATGTCTGACGCTTTGCAACCCCATGAATCGCAGCACACCAGGCCTCCCTGTCCGTCACCATCTCCTGGAGTTCACTCAAACTCACGTCCATCAAGTCAGTAATGCCATCCAGCCATCTCATCCTCGGTCGTCCCCTTCTCCTCCTGCCCCCAATCTCTCCCAGCATCAGAGTCTTTTCTAATGAGTCAACTCTTCTCATGAGGTGGCCAAAGTACTGGAGTTTCAGCTTTAGCATCATTCCTTCCAAGAAATCCCAGGGTTGATCTCCTTCAGAATGGACTGGTTGGATCTCCTTGCAGTCCAAGGGACTCTCAAGAGTCTTCTCCAACACCACAGTTCAAAAGCATCAATTCTTCAGCGCTCAGCTTTCTTCACAGTCCAACTCTCCCATCCAACATGACCACTGGAAAAACCATAGCCTTGACTAACCAGACCTTTGTTGGCAAAGTAATGTATCAGTTCAGTTCAGTCGCTCAGTCTTGTCCAACTCTTTGTGACCCTGTGAATCGCAGCACGGCAGGCCTCCCTGTCCATCACCAACTCCCAGAGTTCACTCAGACTCACATTTGGCTCCCTAAAAAACCGTAACACACGTATTTTCCTTGTTGCTGTACTTTGGTAAATGTTACTACAGATAACATGCTGGATGTTAGGGCAGCAGTACCTCAGTCACTTGGTGCCCTCCAAGAAGACTGAAGTGAGCTTAATTTCCCTGGCTTTGACACACCCCTAGGCTATTGAGCTGAACGTAATTAACCCCTCTGTATAGTAGTATTAATGTTAATTTCCTTTGCATTAGTCAGTTGGGGTGTGCTGGGATCATGACCTCCTTGCACAGAACTAACCTTAAATTTTTTTTCCTTTCTTTTTCATACTACTACTAAGTCGCTTCAGTCGTGTCCAACTCTGTGTGACCCCATAGACGGCAGCCAACCAGGCTCCCCCCGTCCCGGGGATTCTCCAGGCAAGAACACTGGAGTGGGTTGCCGTTTCCTTCTCCAATTCGTGAAAGTGAAAAGTGAAAGTGAAGTCGCTCAGTCGTGTCCGACTCTTAGCGATCCCTCGACAACAACCCACCAGGCTCCTCCGTCCATGGGATTTTCAAGGCAAGAGTACTGGAGTGGGGTGCCATTGCCTTCTCCTTCTTTTTCATAGTTGAGTATTTTCTGTGCCATCACTTCTGACTTCATTCTGATCTTTGCTACCTCTTGCTCTTTAATATTCAAACTTCTACCTTGTTTATACATCTCTGGTGTTAGGCAGGCTCTGCTACAATTCCAACTTAATTTTTACTTTTTTGGGTTTCTTCTGGCAGTTTGAAAAAACATAAGTCTTTAATTTCTAGTTCGGTTCATTACAACAAACTCTTGAACCCTAAAAGAATCAATTATCCTTTGTACATGGTAGTGATATGAGCAATCTGCATTACCAAGAAACTATTACAAAAGAGATCAAAGTAAGATTTTTTTTTTTAGTACATGTTATTACATCAGGAATTGCCACAAGTCATTTCAGTAATTTCTTGTGTCAGAAGAAAGGAAGGAGATTATAGTATGTCATTTTATTTAAGGACAATCTTTAACACTAGTCTTCCTGTTTTGCTGAGAAAGGACTCAGGTGTTCATTTTTTTTCCATTGTCATTGAGCAGGAAAAAGTTACCAGGAGAAGCAGGTTCTTAAATTATTATTTCATTCAATTTTAGGAACTTCCTTCTGCTATAAGAGTAAAGTAACTGAGTCCCCCGCCAAAAGGAAAACCTTACTTTTCACAATGGGCCATCTGTTTAACATTGAGCTGACCTTTCATTTTGTGAATTGATTGCCAAAGGGGCACGATTTCCTTCTCCCTTGGAGACTGTTATATTCTGTGCTTTATAATGCACTGAACGATTTTAGTAACTAGCAATGCTTTTCCTGCCTCATTCAGATTCATACATTTTTATTTGATTGCTTCTATGCTGCCACCATACAGAACACCTAAGTAATTGTCACAAAATATGCTGGCTTTCTTTCTTAACATGTTGATTTGTAAACTTTTTTCCTTTTGTGGTTACTTCTGAGGTGAGGAGAATTGAGTTAATCTTAATAAACTTATTGCTTCCCTGATAGCTCAATTGGTAAAGAATCCACCTGCAATCCAGGAGACCCCCGGTTTGATTCCTGGGTCAGGAAGACCCGCTGGAGAAGGGATACACTACCCACTGCAGTATTCTTGGGCTTCCCTTGTGGCTCAGCTGGCAAAGAATCCGCCTGCAATGCTAGAGACCTGGGTTTGATCCCTGGGTTTGATCCCTGAGGAAGGGAAAGGCTACCCACTCCAGTGTTCTGGCCTGGAGAATTCCATGGACTGTATAGTCCATGGGGTCACAAAGATTCAGACAGGACTGAGCAACTTTCACTTCACTTCACTAATAATTTATTAACTCATTCATCTAAAAATTATGTTAGAGACTTCATTATGTGTCAGATACTTTGCATGGAAGTAGAGGTACAGAATGACCTTTCTTCATATATTTGTTAACCTGTGTATCTTTCTGCCTATTCATGTGTCTTGTCTATTTCCTCTCTTGAGTTTTTATTTTCTTGTTTATGTAGAAGTTTCTTATTTTAGATATTAACCCTCTCACTGGGTGGTTTTAGATGAAGAAGTCATATTTCCCAAAGCATTTTTTTACTGAATAGAAATTCTTTATTTGATTGAAGCTAAATTTGCTAGTATTTTCTCTTTTATGGATTTTTTTTTTCCTGAGTTGTATTAGTTTTGACTTTTAGGATTATAATCCATCTGGAGTTTGTGTTCTACATACTGGGAGGTAAGGATACAATTAGTTTTTTGGGGGTTTTTTTAATACATTTTTTAAAGGTTATTATTACTGAAGCTGTGCAACCACCACCCAAGTCAAATATAGAGTGTTTTCATTAAAAAGAAACCCCATACATACTCTATAGCCATTGTTCCCCAACTTTCCATGCTCCACAGTGCTTGAAAACTAATAATCTCTTTCTGTTTCTATAGATTTGCCTATTCTAGATGTTTCATATAAATAGAATCATAAAATGATCTTTTGTGACTGGCTTCTTTCAAGATCCATCCACTTTGTAGAATGCATCAATACTTGGCTCCAGTTTTTATTTAGTATTTCATCATGTGGATATCCCACATTTTGTTTATGAGACGATGGCCATTTGGATGGTTTCTGCCTTTTTAGCTCTTATGAATTATGCCACTGTGAACATTCATTTACAAGTTTTTGTGTAGACATGTTTTCATGTCTCTTGGGTGTATACCTAGCATTAGAATTGCTTAGTCAAGTGGTAGCTCTGTGTTTTAAGTTTTTGAGGAACTGCCAAAGTGTTTCCCAAATAATTGTACCATTTTACTTCCTATCAACAGTGTTATGAAGGGTCCAATTTCTCAGTATCCTTGTCAACCTTTTTTTTTTTTTCAATCGCCGTCCTATGGGATTGAACTGGTATGTTGTGGCTTTGAACTGCATTTCACTAATGAGTAATGATGTTGAGCATCCTTTAATGTGTTTATTCACCATTTGGATATCATCTTTGGGAAAATGTCTTTTCAGATCTTGTTCGTTTTTTATTGGGTATTTTTGTTGTTGCTGTTCTGTTACTCAAGAAATTCATATATTTTACCAGTTATTTAACTTATTCATGATATTTTTTACTTTTAAAGCTTATCTATAAATCTGTCTTCTTTTTCATTTAGCATTTTAGATTTTGCTCATCTTTTTCTCTTGATAAGTCTTGTCTGAATATTCTTTCCATAAAACTATGGTTATGAATTCAGGTTCCAGTGTCATTCTGCCACTTATTAGTTCTGCCATTTACTAGCTGAGTCACCCCAGGCAGGTTTATAACTATTCTGTGCCTCTCTTTCCTCAATTGGAAAACAGGTATAAGGGTAGTCTTTATGTAAGAGGATTATTGAAAGAATTAAGTGAATTAATATGTGAAAAGGATTAGTACAGTGCCTGACACTTTAGGATTAGTAAGTGCTCAGTTACTGCTATGAAAACTGAAAGTCGCTCAGTTATGTTCGACTTTTTGCAACCCCGTGGCCTATACAGTCCATGGAATTCTCTAGGCCAGAATACCGGAGTGGGTAGCCTTTCCCTTCTCCAGGGAATCTTCCCAACCCAGGGATCGAACCCAGGTCTCCTACATTGCAGGCAGATTGTTTACCAGCTGAGCCACAAGGGAAACCCTCAGTTACTGCTAGTTGCTGTTAGAAGTAGTGGAAGCCTTTTCTAAGAATCTTTTTTTTTTTTTTGGTCTGCTAATTTTTCTGTTGCTTTTTGTTCTCTATTTTGTTGATGTCTACCATTAATTTACCATAATTATTTGTGTTTATATGCCTTCTTGGCAATGGCACCCCACTCCAGTACTCTTGCCTGGAAAATCCCATGGATGGAGGAGCCTGGTAGGCTACGGTCCATGGGGTCGCTAAGTCAGACACGACTGAGCACTTCACTTTCACTTTTCACTTTCACGCATTGGAGAAGGAAATGGCAACCCACTCCAGTGTTCTTGCCTGGAGAATCCCAGGGACAGGGGAGCCTGGTGAGCTGCCGTCTGTGGGGTCGCACAGAGTCGGACACGACTGAAGTGACTTAGCATAGCATAGCATAGCATATGCCTTCTTGAGTTTAACATGCTGATAAATATTCAAAGCTAGACATTTGTTGTGAATAACTATAATTACTTCAAGTATTTCCTAGAAACTGTCAGATATTTCTTTGGTGGTTATATCTGACTTATTAAGAGTCATAATAAGAATTCCCTGTCAGCCCATGATGAGGACTCCATGCTCCCACTGCAGGGGACATGGGTGCAATCCCTGGTCAAGCAACTAAGATCCTGCATGCCCTGTGATGTGGCATTCCCCAAAGAAATCATATTCATGCTTTACTTCTGTGTCTTAAGCTTATCAATATTAATATTCTGATCAATTCAGATGACCAGTGCCCATGCACGTTTGTACTATTTCCAGTCCTCTCCATATTGGTATTCTCTAAAGGTTTGATTCTGGATTACTATGGATATACTTTGTTACTTTTTCACTTCACTGTTTATTTACTAAAAGATACAGACATTATATTAACTAGTCTTTATTTGTCATATCTCAGACTTCTCTTGGATTTCTTTTCCTTTTTACTAAAGTTTTCCAAAGAGGATCTTGGTTTAATCTGAGTTTTTGTGTTCCTGCAGATATCTTTATTTTGTCCTCATATTAAATTGGTATATTGTCTCTCTGTGAAATTCTAGCTTCAGAGTTTTTAACTTATTTTAAACCTATCCCTTCAGCATCTTCTGGTTTCTAGCATCGCTATTGAAAAGTTAGATGTTCATCTGACTCTTGTCCCATTGTAAGTAATTTCTTCATTTTGGAAGCTTTCAGATTTTTGTTTCAGTTTTAATATCAACTGTAATTTGTCTAACTGTGAATGTTTTCTTAAATACCTTCTTGGCATTCTGAACTATTTCAACTGAATTTTCTTTTATTCTGAAAAATTACTAAGATTGTCTTTATTTCTGTTTTTTTTTTTTGGAGGGATTCTTATGTAATATTGATATTAGTTTTTATTTCTACTACATCCTCCTTAAATTTTCTTCTTTATTTTCCATCTCTTATCCTCCTGAAAGCTTCTGTACTTGGGAATTCCTCATCCTGATTTTCCAGCTCACTAATGTGTTCGTGAACTCTTATTGATACTTGTACCCACCCACCAGTGTAAGTCTTTATTTCAGATACTGATTTTTCTATTGCAGAGATTCCAGTTGGATTTTTCTTTCTGACATTTTTTTTATGCTTCATCTCTAAGTTTTCTCTTCTCTCTCTCTCTGTAAATAAGTTTATTATAACTTATTTTAAATCCCTGTTTTTGTTTGGTCATAACTGTTGTTTTCTTCCTGTGATTATTTTGTTGCCAAGAAATAACTGGTAAATGACATGTTTATATTCAGGTGAGTTATATAAAAAAATTGGGTTTAAATTATCTAAATTTAACAAGATATTTCAGTGACTTATCAAGAATAAGATATTCTCCCTCAGTAGTTTGCTCAGCTCTGATCATAGTAAAACTTAGGTATGTTTTATTTATATTTTCTGTCGTGGAAAAATTTCACATTTATAGGAAAGGAGAGAATAACTTTTAAGCAAGTCTGTGTTGCTGCCCTTATCAGAGCTGTTATTAGGAAAGCAATAATTTCCAAGGTTTTCTTATTAAGTGGATACTAGTTATGTGGATTCAAGGCAGTGGAGGTGGGAATAATTTCTTCTGCCACCATTAAGAAAATTAGGTTCTTTGATTAGACTTGACCGTGTCACAGCAGATTTTTCTCGTCTTCATCTTTTCTTTGGTGTTTATCTTCAGAAGCATTTCTGCAGCATTGTGTATGTTCAGTCAGCCAGATTTATTTCAAAATTACTATAGTATATAAAAGTCTTCATGTTCAAGAAGTAAATTACAGGAACATAGTATAGCTAATAAGCTTTTAATAGGCTGTTAGAGTGAGCAGTTGGTGGCATGTAAGGTAATTGGAAGTGAGAAATAACCATAGGCAGAGTATTCAACAGATGGCACTGATATATTGTACCTTCTACCTCATCTTTTTCAGATCATCTTCTTTGTAACTCACCCTTTGAACTTCTTTCTCTACCATCCCTGCCAGATCTTTTATTCACCTGGCCAGGATAATAGATTTGTAACCAAATTCTGCAGTGCTGTGGCTGCTGCTGCTGCTGCTAAGTCGCTTCAGTCGTGTCTGACTCTGCGACCCCATAAACGGTAGCCCACCAGGCTCTCCCATCCCTGGGATTCTCCAGGCAAGAACACTGGAGTGGGTTGCCATTTCCTTCTCCAATGCATGAAAGTGAAAAGTGAAAGGGAAGTTGCTCAGTCGTGTCCGACCCTCAGCGACCCCATGGCCTGCAGCCTACCAGGCTCCTCCGTCCATGGGATTTTCCAGGCAAGAGTACTGGAGTGGGGTGCCATTGCCTTCTCCGAAATTCTGCAGTAGACATCACTAATTTATCACACATTCTTTGTCTGGCAAACCCTGGGTATCCCCTCAGAATCCTTCTCCATACAACCCTTCATGGAACCAATGAGAATTATCATCATAGATGACAACTAGTTGTCTTTTCTGTTCTATCTGACTTTTTCCAACCACGGGTAGATATTAACTTACTCAGGTGGTATTCATTTTGAAGGCTGAAAGGGAATAAAGATAGAAATGCAAGTAAAATGCTTCTCTTTCTGCCTTTCCTTTACTCATCTTTTAAAGGCTTTCATATCATTCCTACCCTTGCTTGCTTCTTTCTCTGCTGTTTCTGCTGCTTCTTTCTCATTAATTTATACATGGAAATTAACACATTTGTATTAAGCAATATAAAGTAGATTTTGAATCAGTAATTAATGAAACAGGCATTCCTTTCTTTAGTCACTCTTCTGAGTGGTTGTTTTTTTTTTTTTTTGGTATAATGAAGTACTTTTTTTCCTATCCTTTATTTAGATTTTTTAGAGAAAATAGATGACATTAGACCAGACCAGAGAGACCTCTGGTTACTCTGGAAGGTGTTTGTTTTGAATGTCTTCTTCCTGGAACTAAGTAATGGTCTGCCACTAAAAAGAGATAAGAATTTAAGAAAGGATAATTAGAAGGAAATGCTGGTAGGGCAAACAAGTAGTACTTTATTTATGTACCTGAGTTAATATGAACTGTGGATACTTTTTAAATATTGATGAAAAAGGCACAGGAGAAAGTGGACCATTTTGCCATTATTACCATGTTAAATGCTTTAACAATATCATTGTATTTGTTCTTCACAACCAGTCTGTTCATTGTAGGCATTTACTTAACGAAGACGGTAAGGGTCAAAAAGGTAAATAATTTGCTCAAGGTTAAATGGCTAATAATTGCTACCCCCAACTCTGACTTCAAACGTTCCACTTATTTCTGGCTAACCATTTGAAAGTTTTCCTTGAGCAGATTTTACCTTTTTTTCCATAATAATGCCTTCTTGATTTGGGCAATAATTACATACATAACATATATTGATTTTAATGTCTATAGGTTATTTAGGCCACTGGCACTATGGCTAAAATAATAGGCTTCTGAGTCAAGTAGTGTTCTGAGCCTAGTGATGTAAGATGATGCCTGAGCCTGGTGTAAAATCCTGGCTCTGCAGCTGATTCACCTTGTGCAGATTTCTTTCTCAGGCTACCAAAGAGGTTTGCTGAGAGGATTAAACATGCTGAAAGGCATAGTACACTTAGCACAGTGCCTGATAGACAATAAGTGCTTCATCAGTGCTATTATTATATATTTATCATGTTAAATCCCTAACTTCTCTTGAGATTCTGAGAATTTTCACTGAAATTACAAACTAAAGATATTTCATACCTCCTTTGTTGTTTTTTTGTGGAGAAATAGCAAATTTATACTTCTATTCTCTGGTAAGAATATAATTTTTCATATTTTGGTTAAGTATTACAAGATACCACTACTATTTGAAATGTGTCGTATAGTATTTGAATGTTTTCTGCTCAGAGTATTTGCCTCACCTCAGGATTTAATGTGTTTCTACAAAGATGCCAAAAATCTACTGGGGCAAGGATACTTGATATAACAGTAGTAGACACTGACCACTAGTAGAATTTACTGGTTGGTGTCTTTGTTTTAACTTCTATTGTATGTAAATACAGAATGCACATTCAGTGATTAAAACATTGACTATTTTCTTTTTCAGAAGATGAATAATCTTTCATTTAGTGAGCTATGTTGCCTCTTCTGCTGTCCACCTTGTCCAGGGAAAATTGCTTCAAAGTTAGCATTTTTGCCACCTGATCCAACTTATACGCTGATGTGTGATGAAAGTGGAAGCCGCTGGACTTTACACCTATCAGAACGAGCAGACTGGCAATATTCTTCTAGAGAAAAAGATGCCATTGAGTGTTTCATGACTAGAACCAGTAAAGGCAACAGAATTGCCTGCATGTTTGTGCGTTGCTCACCCAATGCCAAATATACTTTACTCTTTTCACATGGAAATGCTGTTGATCTTGGTCAGATGAGCAGCTTTTACATAGGACTGGGATCACGGATTAATTGTAATATATTCTCATATGATTATTCTGGATATGGTGCAAGTTCTGGGAAACCAACAGAGAAGAACCTCTATGCAGACATAGAAGCTGCTTGGCTTGCTCTTAGGACAAGGTAAATAGTGATTGGAAATTGTTTTCCACACGCTGAAATTGTCTTGTGTAAGAATAACATGTTTTTGTAATACACCTTGAAGTACTAAGTAGAGATTATATTTACCAGTGAAGTGAAGTGAAGTCGTGCAGTCGTGTCCGACTCTTTGCGACCCCATGGACTGTAGCCTCTCAGGCTCCTCCGTCCGTGGGATTTTCCAGGCAAGAGTATTGGAGTGGATTGCCATTTCCTTCTCCAGAGGATCTTCCCGACCCAGGAATCGAACCCAGGTCTCCCGCATTGCAAGCAGACGCTTTACCGTCTGAGCCACAGTTACAGTTTTAGATTATAATTTTAAATTTTGTATAATAGCTAAAAGAGGTTGACAAATTATGTGTATATGTGTATGCGTGAGAGAGAGAGATTCTTAAAAATTTATTTAAGCCAGTGAAAAAAATGTTTGGCTTTAGAAACTTATTAGAGAAAAAAAAAACTTACTGGATTGTGGTATTAAAATGTTTATTCAAAGTTGCAGAATTTCAAGAGAGAAAAAACAGTGATTTAAATAATCATTCACTTGATCTGTCATTAACAGAATTAAGAGGCTAGATTGTTTTTGTTCAGATCCTAAGCAAGATGTGCATTATTTTATATAATTAAAAATAAATAGAAATTACATTGGAGAAGGCAATGGCACCCCACTCCAGTACTCTTGCCTGGAAAATCCCATGGACGGAGGAGCCTGGTAGGCTGCAGGCCATGGGGTCGCTGAGGGTCGGACACGACTGAGCAACTTCCCTTTCACTTTTCACTTTCATGCATTGGAGAAGGAAATGGCAACCCACTCCAGTGTTCTTGCCTGGAGAATCCCAGGGATGGGAGAGCCTGGTGGGCTGCCGTCTACTGGGGTCGCACAGAGTCGGACACGACTAAAGTGACTTAGCAGCAGCAGCAGAAATTATATTAATCATCTTCTAGTCACCAAGATACTTATAATTTTTTCTTGAAAAATTTTGCAGTTTTGTATACTTAAATGTATTTTCTCATCAGACAGTTAATGTACACTAAACAGAAATAATACCTTAGTACAAATTATTCCTCATTATACATTAATAAGCTGCCTGAATTCCAGAGTATTTTAAAGTACACAGAGAAAACTTCCCATTCCTAATTTAATCTTTAAATATTAATATTAATGGTTTCAGTTGGCTGAGAACAACTTCCTCAATTTTATTAGTAGGTATAATCTTTTTAGAAAATGTCTTTAGAAACATTTATCCCCCTCCCCCAAGATGTATAATAGAATTATGGTCTCATAGCAGAGTTCTGTATAAATGAGATTAAGTCAATTGAAATGATATGAGAGTATATTTCTAACAAGTAAGAAAAAAAGATGTAAGTAGTAATTAAGTAGCTTCAGGGTGGGAGGGAGGCAGGCATAGAAGGGTAAATATTTATAAACTTCAGAACTACCGTAAATGACTGCAAAATATGCTTCAGTTACACTGATATCAATCCCCTCAGGTATACAAACAAAAATGAGTGCCTCCTTTCAGAGTCAGCCAGTTGAATATAGTATAATACCTGTTAGGAAAATATAATTTTTTTAAGTAACAGATTTATTGCAATATAATTCACATGCTATAATCAACTTCAGTGAATTAGTATAGTGTTTTAAGGTGCTAAAAGCAGAAAGCCTTCCTTACTGGTGCTAAGACAAAAGTATACATTTATTGAAGTAAAACATTAGTATCTGGTTAGGTGTTCTTTCTATGTTTATGTGAAAGAATCCCCTCTTATAAGTGGTCAGCTTATTTAAGTTTTCTCTGATATCAATTTAAAAGAAACATTCTAAAATGATTTCTTGTCTTGGTTAATCTTTATACACTTAACCAGTATGGTTGAAGAGCAGGAGCAGAATAGATAAATTATCTCACATACTCGTTTACCATAGAATTTCAGACTTGTAATTTCTCTTACTTTGAACCCTAAATATGGTTAGAAGACTTAATAAGTATAGGAAGTCTTGAAAACTTGAACTTTTCTATTTCTTTGCTTAATGAAGAGGTTGAGTTAAATCATCTCCAAGATTCTTTCTAGTTCTTGAATTCTATCATCTAATAAAATATGTGTAATTAGAATGCATGCCTTTCATTTCCTTTACTGGATTAAAGTAAAAAGTTAGGGTTTAAGTAACAGGAAGGGAAAAAATAATTAATGAACTTAATTATTATTTGAGTAACTTCCTTTTAAGGGTAAATGAATATTTGTAACCCACGTTACTGAACTTCTGATGAATCAACAGAAAATAAGAGACTAATACTCACTCTGTGGCCTTTCCCCCACCGTCTCTGAGCTCCTTACCTGTGTGCTGTAATAGAAAAAGCACTGGACCTGGAGTCAGTATACCTGAGCCTATTATAGGTCTGTCATTAACTTACTCTGACTTTGAACATCTGCTCAGTAAGCAGCTGACCTAGATTAGATGGTCTCTAAAGTCCTTTCCAACATGTACTATTCTGAAATTCTGTTTCTGCCTCAAGTCCTCTGATGCTAAATTGGCAGCTGCTTCTGCTACTTTGGAGCCTTGCCATTGCTAGCTTTAGCCTAAAACCTGTCATTGCCACCAAATGTTCATTTTCCTAATTCCTTCATTCCTATGAAGATAAGTCTGTTGCAAACAAACAAACAAAAAAAAACCTTTTCTTAGTTTTGTTACATTTAGAGTCAATCTGGAGTAACTCGAACCCAGTCTCTGGGCCAGGGTCCAAATTCTTGTGTAGAACTGATTTGAAGAACCTGGGAGGAGGTACGTCACCACCTAGATAGTTCGAAGAGTCTTGTGCCCCCAGCAAGAGCTATAAGAAGCACAAGGGTTTATCTTACTTTTTCCCAGCAAATGTTCAGATTCTATTACCTTTTCACAAAACTAAAAACTATTGTGCAAATAACTGTCAGCATCCAGAAAATGACTGCTGTCAGACAACTAAAGTGGAAAGGCAGCGTATTTGATGTGACTGACTCTAGCCCTTAATCGCACGTTCATAAGCTCCCATAGTACCTCACTTACACTACCAGTAGTTTATAGTGAGGACAATTATATCGTAGAAACATGGTGTATACCCAGTATTACTGAAGCATTTTTAAAGGAATTAAGGTAGTAGTCTTGAGATTTTGTCATGAAATCTATTCATAAATCACCAAACTATGTGGCATTTGAAATTCTCATCCATCTCTTGATTTTTTCCACATTAGTCCATTTCTATGGGTGAATAAATGCAAATCTCAAGAAAATAAGTAGTTTCTGCTAGGCTATAATACATACATTTTATTCATTCCCTACTGTTAACTATATGTTGCGTTTTCATCACTACAACCAACTTCAGAAAATAAAGAGAGCCACTTTTAATACCTAGAGAAATAAAGAACCTCTGTTACATGAACGGAATATAAAAACTGAATCTCCATTAAAATATTAGTGACATAGTATGTTCCAAATATATTTAATAATAAGCTACACTGAATTGCATAAATGATTTAATAAATTCATTCTTTAAGGTTAACATTCTAAGAGACCTCAGCTACTATTTTTTCAAAAGATGGAATGGAAACCGATGAAATAAATGAATATAGATTTTATTATTGCATTAGATATGGTAGTGATGACTAAGAAACTTAAAATTTAAATATAAATTTGTTGACATTGTCTCAATTCTAAGTCATTCTTTTATAAGATTAAGTACTTACCTAGTGACTGAACATTTCATACCAGTCTGACTCTACAACTCTTTCTTTTTTTAACTTCTGTACTATGTAGATATGGCATTCGCCCTGAAAATGTGATTATATATGGCCAAAGTATAGGGACAGTACCATCTGTGGATCTTGCTGCTCGGTATGAGAGTGCTGCTGTTATTCTTCATTCTCCTTTGACCTCAGGAATGCGAGTTGCTTTTCCTGATACCAAGAAGACCTACTGTTTTGATGCATTCCCAAAGTAAGTATTAATATTCCAGTAGTTTAATTCAAAGAAACTTTAGAAGGAATTCTTTTCCATGGCTCAAGGTATTCATGATACAGTTCTCTCAGCCTTGAACTCCTATTAATATTTTACATATATTATAGAAATGTGAAATAATTAATCTGTGAAGAGGGTGGTGTCAGGACACTAGTCAGCAGGCTGAAATGTTTGCACAATAGTAACCTAGGTGAAAAGTGCTGTGAGCCTTATTCCCCAGACAGTGGCACTAATTGGAGACAAGAGAATGAATTTGAGAAGTAAAATTGATAGAATAAATGTTAGACTGTATATAAACAAAAGAATTTGAATATAATTCCCAGATTTCTGAGTTGAGTTGCTAATGGATGATAGTGCCATCCAGTGAGGTACATGATACTGAAGGAGAGGAACAAGTAGAGGAAAAAGGAGATCCATGTGCATAAAAATAAGTGAATGATATCAATTAGTGATATGTTTTAAAAAGAAATGAATTGTAAAAATGTTGTCTTAAATGAACCAGAATAAAAGTCTACAAACATAAGTGTTAGATTTAAAAGGAGGACTACATTTCTTCATGTCTCTCAACATAGAGTGATAGTTCCTACTAGCTCCTCTTCATCATTAGAAAAAAATTGATGGCCTATTTTTCCCAATAAAGGGAAAAGGCAAGAAGTGAGAGCCTGGCAAATTTCAGTCTTACTTTCTTTCTCAAATGGGCAGCAATACCAAGGTTTTTTGTGAATGATAGATGGGGCAAAGGCCAAAACATCACTCAATTCTTTATAAGAACAGCAAGGGTTATTTCCAAACCATTTTTTCTTCATTAGCCTAAGGGGGGGTTACTTTGGTAGGGAAGCTTATGGGAGCGTATGATCCTATCACCAGAGCAAGCTATTGGGGTTTTCTGGTTTTTACATTTGTCAGGGATTTGTTTTGATTTTAGAAAATGGTAGATTGGAGGGTATGTGTGTTATACTGTGTAGCTGAATGGTTGGAATGATAGGGAGACATTTGGGGTAAACTGCTGCCAAGTTATATGTCTGTCTGACACCCTCTTTCATTTTAGCTACACCACAGAAGCACTAACAGTAAACTGTTTGAAAAACATCATACATTTCCTTTTTTGTTTAATTCCTCTATTACGGAATAGTTGGCAGCAAATAATATACCCAAGCATTTTTTCCTTACCAAATGCTGCCTTGAATTATTTCATTGATGATTTTCTTCTTTTTCAAGACTCTATCCTCATTTTATGCTTATAATACCTAAATGCCTTGACGCCCCTCTCTCTCTCTCTCTCTCTCTCTCTCTCTCAGGAAATTTTTAAAGAATTGTTATTTGTAAGGTTTCTTTGTATTGTTTGTCTCTTCCAGGTTGCCCTTTTTTATTGTTTATGTTGATTCTTGTATTACATTTAAAGTATTCTCCTCTGATGTCTGATGATTCTTGGTTGTGTGCTCATATGGAAAAGTAAGAAATTAAAAGCTGACCTGAAGTGGGTGATTAAGACTTGTTGACTGAGTTTCACTATCCAGTGATCCAGTCAAGCCGATTAGTTGGGGATTCCCATGCTGCTCATGAGTATTTATTTATCTTTCCTCTTAAGGCAAATATATAATCTCCAAAGAAGACTCTTCCTACATCTATGCCCTAAGAATGAAGGCCTGGATGCCAGCATGTATATGTTGACTAGTTATTTGATATCTCTACCTTAAACTGTGTCTGGTAATCCCCTAGTCACTAGGTACAAGGCAGTTACCCAGCTGCAAAAGCAAGGGGAAAGAGAACTGGGGGCAGGGGTGGCTAACTACTTCTTAAAGAGACTTTGAACAAATTCTATAGATTTGAATCACCTGCCTTCATCCCCATGTCAGTTCCTTCTGGTGTATTTCCTGGTACAAATTGGGCTGGTTATTCACTTTACCCTTCTATCCTCTTAAAATTGTGTTTTCTCCTATACTTTTAATCTATTTTCTTACATACTCATCTGCTTTCCTGTTCCAAAATGTTATGTTTTATTATATTTCTATTTTTGTGACTAAATATCCTAAAAATATATTTTGCTATCATTTTAGTAAGAGATTAGGAGGGAGGAAAAAATATGAATGCAGAGAAGTATTAAGTTTAGCACATAGCTGAAATAGCCCTTGATTTCCTCCTCTCCTTGCAACCTATTCTAAATATCAACACTGTAGAAAGGAGAAACTTCCCTGGCAGTCCACTGGTTAAGACTCTGCACTTCCATTGTGCTGGGACTAAGATCCCACCTGCCATGGGACAGCCAAAAAGAAAAGATATCTGTACAAAAGTAGACTAAGGTGACTGTAATAATTGAGTGATTCTCTCAAACAGAAGTGCATGAGATTAACATCTTCAGATAATCTTAAAGTAGGGATAATGTAAAGATGACTTTTGAATCTTATTTGTAATCTAAAAGGCATCTATCCCTTCTGAATTGATTCACAGGTGGTTCTGATGTTTGAATTATCAAATATAACACAAGAAACCTGTTTTATGTTTCCTTTTCATACTTAATTTGTTGACTTCTTCCCCCTTCTCTTTTCCTACAGCATTGACAAAATCTCTAAGATAACCTCTCCAGTATTAATAATTCATGGGACTGAAGATGAAGTCATAGACTTTTCACATGGTCTTGCATTGTTTGAGCGATGCCAAAGACCTGTGGAGCCTCTGTGGGTTGAAGGGGCAGGTCACAATGATGTGGAACTTTATGGACAATACCTTGAAAGATTGAAACAGTTTGTGTCACAGGAACTGGTAAATTTGTAAAATATTCTGTAAATTTGCATATTGGGTTTTCTTTTCTTGCTGAACTGCACTCTTTGGTAAATAACATAAAACCTGAAGGTTTTGTTTGCAAATCATGTCAGTTGCCTTCATAAATGTACAGGTAATGATTTGTTAACAGACTTAATGAAGGTTTTAACTACCAAGCTAGAAACTGGAAATAACAGTATCATGCAGTCAGGCTGTGTAATTTATATTTTTTCTGTGAATTTTTTTTTAAACATCAAGATGAGTACTGTATGAAATTTTAATTCTATAAAATCGAATGCTATAAAAGTATTGCCAAATGCTTTTGCATATCAGAAACAAATTTATAAATATTTTTAAAACATCTCAATGTACTAAATCTTATCCTGGTATACAAATGCAATATTCTTTGAATAAAAAGCTGTATATCTAAAACAGTTCAAGTACTCATAATAAACTATATGAAAACATGAAAATTCAATAAAGATGACCTAAACCCTGTTGTACAGGGATAGAGATTTAAAAGATTATTTTATTGTAAAATACATTGAATTTTCTGTATTCCCTGGTTATCATACATTTTCTCCTAAAAAAAAAAGATGTAAGTCTTAATTTTTATGCCATCTGTTAATTTACCAACTAGTTACCTTTAAATGAGAAGTCATGATAGAACTGAATTTGAACTAGTTTTGATTTTTAAGTTTGGTGCTGTGAGGCAACTACTTAAAATTTTCAGTTTAGTAATTTAAAAGCATTTAGAGCTTCAAGAATGATTTTGTACACAAAGTTTTAAATTTTGACTAATCCCATAGAAATGCAGTACTATCATTATTAGAAAATCTGAAAGTCCATTAGATGTTCCTTAAGACCACACACAGACTGGCTATTCAATCCCTTTTCACTCTTGACTATTTTTAAGAATAAGACCTGTTTGGATTACTTTCTGAGAATTTCATGGATTTACTCCTGGATACAGGAGATAAGAAAACATTTAATTCATAACTTTTATATTAACCAATGTCATAAAAAAATAAAGCTCACACACAAAAACTAAGTTGCCTTTCCTTGAATGAATCCTGCTTGAATAAAACAATGAAAGAAAAATTAAAATTAATGGTATGTAGTCTAATTTGTAAATGAATGAATATACACACTGTGGATATATTTTAAGGCCTTATGTAGTTTCAATTGTTCTGCTTGTTCTGTGGTTATGTCTAAGACTATAGTATATGATTCTCCTCAAAGTATATCAAGTATTGTGAATGCTTTGGTTCAGATGTGTCGAATTAATAGTAAAACAAAAATATGCCACTCAGCTGTGCTTGTTTTCCTTCTTCCATGCTCCTCACTTCCTACTCAAAATAAGGACTGGAAAAAAATACCATTCATCTTTATAGTATATAGATCTATAGTTTTCTAAATTTTATTATTATTTCTTTGTTTTAAAGAGACATTTTCCTTCTCATGATTGTCTTGAAGCCTATATAGTTCCTTATTTGTACAACATACCCCAGAGTTTGGCTAAGTGGGTTTATATATATATCACCTGGGAAAATCAAAATATTGATCATACTACTTTAGTATTTACTCATTCATTCACCAGGTACTTACTGAATGTTTAAATCATTCAAAACCCTATGCCAAATAAAGATAGACATCAACCTTGTCCTCAGAGACTTCACAGTATGACTGAGGAGACAGACACTTTATTGCACGAGTATTATTACTGTTTGTGTAAGACTGAAGGAGGTTTATAGACTATTAAAATAGGCAAAGGCATTCTTGAGAGGGAACATGGGGAGGGAGAAGTTGAGGAGTCCCATAAAGAAGTGGTATCTGAACTGAGCTTTGAAGGATAATTTAAGAAAAGACTAGACCTGGGTGGCCCAAAGAAACATTCCTGGCTGAGGGAAACAGTATGCGGAAGCCTAGACGAAGGATGTGGTGTGTTTGAAATTAAGAAGACTGGTCAGAGGTCAAGGGGAAAGGATGTCATAAGGATGAGGCTGGCAAGCTAGTTAGGGGCACAGTTCCGCATGGTAGGATTATTCTGGAAACAGAAAGCCACTGATAGAAATATGAAACTCTACTTGTCAAGAGCTTATGGAGGAAAAATACCTAGAGTTTGTAGCTTGCAAGAAATAACGTGAGCCAGTTGATTACAACCTTAAATAAGCTCATGGTAATGAAAAATTGATTGTAGAGAAATAATCTCATGTACAAAATGCTTGTTAAATCACATCTGCAATACTAATTTCAGGATGCAGTAAAAGGATATTCACAAATTAGAGCAAATCCTGCAGTGTTTTACCAAGTTGGGAAGGGTCTCATAAACCGAAACCCAAAGAATAACTAAAGGATTACATGACTAAGGAATGATAGCTGTCTTCAAATATTTGATAGGCATGTACAATTTATCCTTTTTGACTCCATAAAACTAGGGGAAAGTTGCGAAACAGCAGATTAGAGCTCAGTGTAAGAAAGAATTTATGGTTCTTTGTCCATTAAGGAAAGGGAACACCTCTGAAGGATGAGTATCTTAACCATTGGCACAGAAGCTGAATGACATCTGACACAAGGCTACAGAAGAAATTTCAGATTTAAATGAGAAATTGAGCTAGATGGCCCATCTGTAAAGTGTCTTTAAGATATTATATTTCATTTAGAGTTCTGCCTAATCAGAGCATCTCCTGCTCTGACATCTAGAAGGAGAGTATGATGTAGAATTGGCAATCACATCTGTGCGCTCTTCTCAAATGACATTAATAGATCCGTGACCTTGGAAAGTCAGTGGAGATAGCTTACTACTAGAAATGAAAAGATGATCCCTTACATTCCTAATGAAATGTGAAAACCTCTTAGCCCCACTCATATGTAATGACTCATCAATTTTTAACCTTCCTTGACAACAGGAGCACCAAATAACATATTTTGATATGTGGCTTTTGTGCATATCTACATTGTAGAGTTTGGATAGTAGTCTTGGGTTCTGGGAAAATGGTCATCAGTGTACATAACTCCTACAGTATCTTACAAGTACAGAAAAGAATCAGAAGTTAAATTGGTGTATCATCTTCACACTTCTCATCAGTCCTACATTCCACCTAAGAATATATTCCCCAGTAGATTTTTCTTGGTGATTTCTATAAATACATAGTGTTGCTCGCTTTAAGAAAACTTCATAAATGAAAAAAATTTTTAAGCTGTAAACTGACAACGTTTGTCATGTAAATAGGATGTTCTTAGGTGCAAGTAGACATTACTGCAAAAACTTCAAGAATAGGTATTACGGGAAGCCAGATAAACTCTTAAATCTTGAAAACTTTTAAGCATCATAAAGCCCAATCCCTTCATTTTACAGGTGAGAAAGCCTAAACATGAGAAGTTACTTTGCAAGGTCTACAATGTAATTGTCAGAAGTTGTACTATCATTATCTTCTCTTCACCCAATTTATCTGCACTACTATGCCAATGGTCCTCTTGAACTGTAATACAGTATAAACTTATTTGTTCTCCAGCGTTAATCATAAGCATTTTTAAAGAGGGCCTACATTTCTCTTTCAGCTAGTTAACTCATTGAATAGTAAATTGGTAGGTTATACCTTGAACATTACTCTAATTTCTGTCTTTAAAGTAAGTAATACTAATTCATTTTACAAGGCTCAATAACAGCTATTTGGTTGTGTTAAAACCTTGTGAAGATTTAACAATTTAACTGTAGTCACATGAACAAATACTTCCTTCAGCAGCATATTTACTACAAATTATATAGCATGCCAAGAATAGGCAGTTAATGTTGGGGGAAAAAAGCATCAAAGAGTTACTGCTAATTGGTGACGGAACAGGCTTTAAATTCGTTGCTTCGGTTTAAAACAGGCAATATGTTCAATACCATGATAGCATATCACATTTTACCAATGTATATCCCAAATGTTCAGTAATCAAAAAAGGAACTATGCATATGACAGCTGAAATTGAGTTATAATTTGCAGAATAGAGAGATCTCTACTACATCTATAAATGATTATGCCTCTGACTGAATTGAATGAGTAATGCAAAGGAAGGAAGCAAATATCTCTATCCTGGAAATGACCCACTTGACATTAGTTGATGGGGAGACAGAAAGGGAGGAGCAGGAAATAACAAGAGTATAAGTATCAGTAAGCTAAAGTCTGTTAAACTGGTTCTTACATTAGAAGCCAGATGGTCCTGAAATTGTTTTTCTCTCTATTTCCTCTTGTAGGCCACCATGTACTGAACTTGCATAATACAATTATAATGCCTCTAGACAGAAATTTTAATAGTTAAACTTTTTTCCCCCAAGTTATAGCTTAACACAGTATATTAATTGAAGTAATAAAGGTAGCAAATAAGTTTATGTGTATAAGGGCATCTGAGTCAAAAATTTTTAATATACTGTTCTTTTCCAGGTTACCTGCAAAGTATCATGAATTTGAAACTATAAATCAAAACTTTTAACTTCTAAAGTTTGAGATTTTGATATTTTTTTCCTAGCTGGTTTGAGTCTGAAAATCTTGTGTTCCAGTTTTTCTAAGTTCACTGATAGAAGATAGAATGGGCAAGTGGGAGAGAGACATGAGAAAATAAAATATATATATATATATATATATATCCCTGAATACATGCAGTGCTATCAAAAATGATATTTATACTTGCTGTAGTAGCTACTGTAATATCAACTGTAAAAAGAAAAATATAAATGGTTATACTCAACAAAATGTAAATGCCTATGAAATAAACCAAAAGGGAATAAATAAAATGAAAAATTATTATGTTGTGGCAATAGGATTATGGGTAATTATTTTCCTTTTCTTAGAAATTATCTTTTATGTTGCTCTGTTATCTTTTATGATTTTTTTTTAATGGTTTTTATTTTCACTGGGAAAAGCTGATTCTTTTTAAGAAATCCTAGGATCCCGGTATAGACCAATGAGAGTAACTCTCAAATGTTTTTAGCCTGGCTCTCAGAATGGCAAATATATTCCTCATACTTGGGTAATGCCTGATGTTGACGGTTTTGTTTTGTTTTGTGGGGGTGGGGGAAAGTCAGGGAGTGTAACAAATTGCATAATATCTGAAACTTTCTACCAAGTCTAAAGTATTTTAGTTATATATTTATAGTTTATAAAGCAAACCCAACAATGCATTGTTACACAGTTGACCCTTGAAATAACATGGGTTTGAATTGCACAGCTCCACTTAATATGCAGATTTTTTCAACAAATACGTTGAAAAATTTTTGGAGCTTTGTGACAACTTGAGAACACAAACCACATAACTTAGAAATAATGAAAAAAAGAGGTATGTCATAAAAGCATATAAATATGTAAATACTAGGCTTTTATCTTTTACTATCATTAAATCTATTATAAAAACAAAATGTATCAAAACTTAGACCATCCATGGTGCCATTCTCATTGAGAGAAATGTAAATATAAAATGTAGTAAACTCATAATACACACACTGCTGCTGCTGCTAAGTCACATCAGTCGTGTCTGACTCTGCGACCCCATAGACAGCAGCCCACCAGGCTCCTCTGTCCCTGGGATTCTCCAGGCAAGAATACTGGAGTGGGTTGCCATTTCCTTCTCCAATGCATACACTATTACTGTATTGATTTTGTAGCCACCTCCTGTTGATGTGAGCTAAAGTAAGCATCTGCTTAAGTTGCTATGTCAGCAGTTCATCTCTCCAGTAAATTGCACAGAGCAGTAAAAATTGATCTCTTGTCATTCTCACATATTTTTCTTGTTTGGTACAATACTGTAAACCTTGACTAACACTCTGGGACATATATGAAGTGCACCCAAAAAGCAGAAAAATGTCATGACATTACAAGAAAAATTGAGTTGCTTGCTGTGTACCATTAGCTATAGGTTGAGGTCTGCAGCTGTTTCAGCATAAGAACCATCATAAAAGCAGAAAAGGAAATTCACAAAACATGCTGTGGCTATACCAGCAGGCGTAAACATCCTCCACTTTGTGCAAAATACCTTTTTATCTCATGTTGAAAAATACAGCTTTTATTTGCATGAAGGATTATTATAAGAAAGGCATACCTAGAGATTCCAATGTGATTTGAGGAAAAAGCAAAGTTAATATATGACAAAGCAAAAAGAAGTTGAAGAATGTAAAGCTGGAGAATTTAATGTCAGCAAAGGATGTTTTGATGATTTTAGAAAGATGGTTTGGCTTTTAAAATGTCAAGATAACAGAAGCAGCTCCTGCCAGCCAAGAGGCAGCACACAAGTTCCCAAATACCATTAAGAGTATCAGTGAGGAGAATATCTGCCTGAATAAGTCTTTCATGTAAACCAAAGTACCCCATTATGAAGGAGAAAAAATGTGCCACAGAGGACATTTATTAGTAAATAAGAAAAATGATCACCAGGATTTAAGACAAGAAGGGATACATTACTGTTTTCTGAAAATGCAGTCTGGTTTATGTTCCAAGATGCCCTTATCTCTAAAGCTGAACCCCCAACCTTGAAGGGAAGAGATAGATACCATCTGCCAGTCTTTTGATTGTACTATAAGAAACCCTGAACAATGAGAACCCTTTTTCAGGATTAGTTGTATTGATGCTTCGTCCCTGAAGTCAGGAAGTACCTCTCCAGTAAGGAGCTGCCTTTTGAAGTTCTTTTGATATTGGACAATGCCCCTGGCCATCCAGAACCCAATAAATTCAATACTTCAAGGCATCAAACACAACATCTCTAATACAGCCTCTAGATCAAAGGGTTATAAGGACGTTTAATGCTCATTACATATGGTACTCTATGGAAAAGATTGTCCACACTGTGGACAAGAAGTCCAAGAAAGATTATACCATAAAGATGCCATCATTACAGAAAAAGCCATGGAGTCATCAAGCCCACAACAAAGTCCTGCTGGAGAAAACTGTGCAGATGTTGTGCATAACTTCACAGAATTTACGACAGAACCAGTCAAGGAAATCATGAAAGAGACTGTGACCATTGCAAAAAAGTGGGGGTGAAGATTCTTAAGGTATGAATCTTGGAGAAATTCAAAAGCTAACAGACACCACACCTAGGGAATTAACAGAAGACACTGTGCTGGGGCTGAGTGCTTCTGAACCAGTGCCAGACAATGAGGAAGAAGTAGAAGCAGTGCCGGAAAACAAATGGTCAGAAGAGTTCTGATTATTCATGACGGTTTTGACTTCTTTTACGACATGGACCTTCTATGATATGGGCACTGAAACTAAAGCAAATGGTGGAAGAAGCATTGGAACCATATAGCAGGGATCCCCAAACTTCAGGATCGAACGCCTGATGATCTGAGGTGGAGCTGATGTAACAGTAATTGAAATAAAGTGCATAATAAATGTAATGCACATGAAGTGAAAGCTCAGTCGTGTCGGACTCTTTGCGACCCCATGGACTATACAGTCCGTGAAATTCTCCAGGCCAGAATACTTAAGTCGGTAGCCTTTCCCTTCTCCAGGGGATCTTTACCAGCAGAGCCACCAGGGAAGCCCAAGAACGCTGGAGTGGGTAGCCTATCCCTTCTCCTATCTTCCTAACCTAGAAATTGGACCGGGTCTCCTGCATTGCAGGCAGATTCCACAGGGTCGCTAAGAGTCGGACACGACTGAGCGACTTCACACTCACACTCTACTAGCTGAGCTACCATCTCCAAATCAATCCCCCTTTAACCAGTCTGGGGAAAAATTGTCTTTCACGATACCAGTACCGGTGCCAAAAATGTTGGGGACTGCTGCCACATAGAAATGTTTATAAAGAAAGGAAAAGGCAAAAATCAGAAGTTACAATGTATTTTCATGAAGTTACATCAAATGTGCCTCCGTTTCCTGCCTCCCCTTCCACCTCTTCCACCTCTTCTGCCTCTGCCACCCTAGAGAAACAAGACCAACTTCTCTTCCTCCTCCTCAGCCTACTGGAAATGAAGACAATGAGGATCAAGACCTTTATGATGATTCACTTCCTCTTAATGAACAGTAAATAACCGTGTCATCCAGTTAATAAACATGTATGCATGTGAGTGTCTTCATGTGAAAGACTAGTAACTGTAGGGTAAGAACTGTGTGAGATATTTTCGTGTCATCATTTTCTTTGCCTAAGTATCCATCATGTAGAACACTGCAAGGTTTGTACTGAAGTGAGTGGGTAGCTTCTCCTTACATAGGCATAAGGTGAGTGACATTTAATATAAAATTATTAACACTAGATTTCTTACTGTTTTATGACTTTGCTTTCAAAGAATTATGCTGTGGTACAGTAGTGTTCTTGTACTTCTCTCATAATTGGAGAAACTGCATATCAGCTTATCACAGGTAAGGGGAGTTGTTTTTTTTTTTTAAGTAACTTTCTAATACTGTATTATGGATATGACTATAATCCTATATGCCATAAAAATTGTATAATGTTTACAGTCTATAGGTTGATCTCAGTTCAGTTCAGTTCAGTTCTGTTGCTCAGTCATGTCTGACTCTTTGTGACCCCATGAACTACAGCACACCAGGCCTCCCTGTCCATTACCAACTCCTGGAGTCCACCCAAACCCATGTCTATTGAGTCCATGATGCCATCCAACCATCTCATCCTCTGTCGTCCCTTTCTCCTCCTGCCCTCAATATTTCCCAGCATCAAGGGGCTTTTCCAATGAATCATTTCTTCCCATCAGGTGGCCAAAGTACTGGAGTTTCAGCTTCAACATCAGTCCTTCCAATGAATACCCAGGACTGATCTCCTTTAGGATGGACTGGTTGGATCTCCTTGCAGTCCAAGGGACTCTCAAGAGTCTTCTCCAACACCACAGTTCAAAAGCATCAATTCTTTGGTGCTCAGCTTTCTTTATAGTCCAACTCACATCCATACATGACCACAGGAAAAACCATAGCCTTGACTAGACGGACCTTTGTTGCAAAGTAATGTCTCTGCTTTTTAATATGCTGTCTAGGTTGGCCATAACTTTCCTTGCAAGGAGTAAGCATCTTAATTTCATTGCTACAATCACCATCTGCAGTTATTTTTTGATAGGCTGGTCTACCTTGAAGCAATTGTACCAATTACACTAGACCACCATAAAGCAATCACATTGCTGTTTCTTTGTTATCAGTGTATGAATCATTATACCTGTAAATAAATATGAATTTCTTTTTCACATTATCTTTTCATTTTTGATACCTAGTGTTAATAGTACATATACTATCTACCATGTTTTACATCGTGTAAGACAATACTGGTATAGGTATTAACAGAAAGATGATTCATCTTGTAAACTGACAGTACAAACTTATGGGGTCAATAAAAACAGTACTGTAAATGTATTTTCACTTATGATTTTCTTAATAATCCAGAAGTAAACTCTCTTGTTGTAAGTGATGCACTGCTTTCCTCTAGGTTTTTTCAAGATTTTCTCCTTGTCTTTGCCTTTCAGGGTTTTGTACTGTGATATGTCTGTGATCTCTTTGCATTTATACTTGGAGCTAGTTGAATTTCCTGGATGTGGAGATTATGGTTTTCAATAAACGTGGGAAATTTTTGCCATTTTTCAAGCTGTTTTTTTCCTTCTCTCCTCTCTTGATATTCTCAGTTCAAGGGCTGCAAAGATTACACAATTAGTCATCTGCTCTTATGTTAATGCGCCCCAGGCTGCTTTACTTTTTAGATTCTGTGTTTGCTTTCCAATTTCCTCTGTTGTCTTTTCACATTCTTAACTGTCACTGCATGCTTCTGTGAGTTTGTTTTTTCTTCTCTAACTTGCTCTTTCTGGTGTTTCTATTCAGATGATCTAGAAAACAGATAACTGAACTTATTAAATTATGTCTAAATTAAGAGCAACGTGGCTCTGCTTAAGACCCTGAAAGACTATGCTATGAGCTACAGCCAGACAGTCAAGATTGAGTCCCCACTCTGAGGTAAGAATTAGTTGCTGGCTGCCTGGGGATAGGGTTCTACCCAGAAGATCTAGGTGTCTAGGGCTTATGGCGAAACCTGCTCTCTGGTGAATGTTACTGCTGTTGTCTTCTATGTTTCTAAGTCCTGAATTTTCAAGAAACAGAGCGACATACTGTTAGGGGAAGCACACTGACTGAAACCGCCCACCCTGGCCAGGCACCATACTAACCGTTTGCGTGAGTTGTTTTATGACAGGAGGTCCTGGTAAGGAACACGGAACTAATAAGCCACCACCAACCGGAAGAGTTCAGGAAAGGTCAAAAGGAGACACCACATCTCTGACCACCTCCCAGAATCCTTCTCTCTGGCATCCATCTTGGCTGAACAAGGCGTGCACCACCAGGAAGGACCCTGAATCAGAATGATTGGCTAAAGACAACCCGGAAACTAATCCCATCACCATAAAACTGGAGACTGAGCCACATGGTAGAGCTGTCCTCCTGGGTTCCCTTACCCTACTGCTCTCCACCCGAGTGCCCTTTCCCAATAAAATCTCTTGCTTTGTCAGCACATGTGTCTCCTCAGACAATTCATTTCCAAGTTAGACAAGAACCCAGTTTCGGGCCCAGGAAGGGGTCCCCCTTCTTGCAGCAATACCATTTCCAACATTTGCCAATGTTGAAACAGTAATTTCAAATTATTACCAATCTGAGAATCTGAAGAGACCATAAGAAGCAGTAGCATGCATCAAGCAGCCTTGAGCTTAGCACTTTTTAATAGCCATCACTAACTATGATGATGGATTTGAAAGTATTCTTTTTAGAATCATGAAGACAAAAAGTTAAGCTATTGCAAACATCAGGGAATATGGAATAGAACTTTCCTTCCAAACAAAGCTACATAATCAGGAGCAAGGCAGGGTAAGTATAAGTAGAGTCCAAATATCCTGCCAATTAAGAGATATTTTATGGACTTCCCTGGTGGTTCAGTGGTTAAAGAATCTGCCTACCAATTCAGGGAACACAGATTCAATCTCTGGTCTGGGAAGATTCAACATATGGAGCAGGCATCACAACTACTGAACCTGTGTGCCTTAGAACTTGTGCTCTGCAACAAGAGAAGCTGGTGTAATGAGAAGCCTACTTGCCACAACCAGAGAAAGCCGAATAAATAAATATTTTGCAATTCATGAGATAGCTGAAGAACAACACTGGAAAAAAATGTCAACTACAAAAAGATGCACAACATGAGAGTTGAGCTTTATTTGGGGCAAAATGATTGCAGCCCAGGAGACAGCACTTAAGATAGCTCTGAAAAACTCCTCCAAAGTTAGAGGTAGCAGGCAAGATCGATGTATATGATTTTGGTGAAGTGGGAGTTCATGCAATCAAGTGCTTACCTTACAAAAGATTTTCTGCTAGTCACAAGGAGCTGATGTCACCATGAAAGGATTTAGTGCTTTTCTAGATATGAGGAGATGCAAGGATTGGAATCATGAAATCAGTTCCTGAAAACATCTAACTATCTGAAGACCTGTTACACCAATTTTCCTGGAGCACAAAATGTCTCATTCTCTACCCTGAACTCCCTTTGTGAAGCTGCTCAGTTGTGTCCGACTCTTTGCAACCCCATGAAGCTTACCAGGCTTCTCCGTCCATGGGATTTTCCAGGCAAGAGTACTGGAGTGGGCTGCCATTTCCTTCTCCAGGGGCTCTTCATGACCCAGGGATCAAACCCTGGTTTCTGGCATTGCAGGCAGACACTTTACCCTCTGAACCACCAGGGAAGCCCTGTAGGGCATGTCTAAGGTAAACAGCCAGAGAAGGCAATGTCACCCCACTCCAGTACTCTTGCCTGGAAAATCCCATGGATGGAGGAGCCTGGTGGGCTGCAGTCCATGGGGTCGCTAAGTGTCAGATACGACTGAGCAACTTCACTTTCACTTTTCACTTTCATGCATTGGAGAAGGAAGTGGCAACCCACTCCAGTGTTCTTGCCTGGAGAATCCCAGGGACAGGGGAGCCTGGTGGGCTGCCGTCTATGGGGTCGCACAGAATCGGACATGACTGAAGTGACTTAGCAGCAGCACAAGGTCAACAGCTGCAGCAGCACAGGATTCCATCTCCACAGAGAATTCCATCTCCACGTGGAATTCTACCTCCACGGATGGCAAATGCCCTTGGCAAGCACCAATTCGTAGTTGACAGAAAGAAAAAGACTGGGTTAATAGTTAATTTGAATATGAGCAATAATGTAGAGGGCTTCCCAGGTGGCGCTTAGTGAAAGGTTCAACTCTTGGGTCAGGATGATCCCCTGGAGGCGGGCAAGGCAACCCACTCCAGTACTCTTGCCTGGAGAATTCCATGGACAGAGGAACCTGGCGTGCTGCAGTGACTTAGCACAGCACAACACATTGCCTCTTTAGTGTTCATTAAGCCCTTATTTTGGTCACATTTTGTCTCTGTATTTTTGTGCTTCAGAACCTAAGAGAAATAAGTAAAAATAATGATTAAAAAAAATGTAAAAGGACTTGTAAGGAAGGCATAACAATAGCTGTTGTGGCTGCACCCTTGTTTCACATCCTTTCCAGTGTGTTCCAGAAGTCATCTAAGTTCCTAAGAACACTTGAAGTGAGATAGAATACATATTGAACATCGTCCCTTTTATTCCTAACAGTTCTAGGTAATTCTCTAAACAGAGTGTTATGCAGAGGATTGTCAAAAAAAAAAAAAAAAGCTTCCCAGAGACACTGATTTGCCTTAAAAGAAGCTATCTTCTATCTTCTTATCTGTTGGACTGAAAGTCTCTGAAGGGCTGAGACAGCGTCTTTCCCTGTTTATGTATCTTTACCTTTTCCTTGGTCACTAAAAGCTTCCTGACATCTAAATTAATATGAGGGAAGGAAAGGTTTTGAAGAAGTAAAAGTTTTCCTTTTCTTCATTTGAAAGTTTTCTAGAATAGCCTCATAATTCAGAGCTATGACTTCATATTTTCCTTTTGTCTTTATTATATTAGGGAAGAAAGTAGCAAAAATAGTACAAGGAGGAAAGAGAGTGTAGGTCAATTTGGAAAACTCAGACCTACTAATGAATCTCCTGGAGCCCCAGTTTATCACTGGTCAAAGGGGATGTTAATAATATTCACTCTGTTGTCCTTGGAGGTTTACTGTGAAGGTTAAATAATAATCCTAAGTGGGAATATATTTAGTGCTCTACAGAAATATAAAAATATAAGGGATTATGTTCTAACTGTGGATCTCTGTCTAGTGATGAAGAAGGTCAGGCCATGAATGACTTATAGATAATTTTTTAGGGAGTTTTTATTCTTGATAATATGCCAGTTTACTAATGAATTTGCAGAAAATACTCTGAGTCCATGCAGCAATGTGATAAAAGCTAGCTTATTTCTTATTCGATCATATTTACATGACTGACAGAATCTAAGGCAACCAAAAGTTACTGTCTGTTGTGCTTTAAAATGATCCTGCCAGGAAGGCAGCAACAGCTGGATGAACCATAGAAATGGGAGCAAATGCACCTTTTGTCCTGTCCAATCCTTCCCTGCACTTGTGACACTTTGGCTCCAAAGTGTCCTATTGTCCTCAAACATGCTTCCTTTGTGTTCTTAGTTTTGAGTGTTAAACTAGAAAGGCTGGAAGCAAGACAAATAACACTGAGTCAGCTGAAATAAAAATCTCGTGGTTTTGGAAAAGATTTACTCCATAATGGTAAAATCTTAGTGCTCACTTAAAAAAAAAAAATCCTGAATACATCTTTTAAATTCTAGTGATTCTCAACTGATATAAAAATTAAGTATTCAAATTTAATTTGTTAGTGATTTGATGTTTAAAGATTTAGTAAGTTACTAGCATGTTAATAAACAATAAGATTTCATCTCTTTTATGTATGATTGAGATATAAACCTATAATTTCTGAAAATAATATTATATTTCCCTTTATAAGGAAACAAAAGGATAACCTACAAGAAACTTTGCAAGTTCCTTTCTTAATCTGTGTCCTTTGTTTTCTCATTATAATGTGTTGGCAGCAGGGTCACTCCTCTGCATTATCTGGGAACCAACAGATTTGAATGACAGCATTTTTTGAAACAGCAGTTCTACCCAGAAGGGACATCCCATTAAAAGAGTTGTCCAGGATAAGTTACTGTTCACTAAACTATCCTGAAAGACTAGTTAATCAATAAGAAGTCTTCTCCTTTCGGCTGTCCTAGAGTTTTCCCAATACTTCTCAGTGGTGACTTTATTTAAATAAGCTCATCTCCCCAGAACTCAGAGGAGGAGGAAGGAGGAACACTGATTTAAACTATTTAATGAAGCAACTATTTCTTCTACTACATAATGTGACATAACATAAGTGAACAAATTTTATTTGATTTAAACTTTATCTGTACATGGCTTGTCTTCTCCAATTACAATGGATACCTGTTTTTCTTTTTCTTTTTTTTTTTAAATGAGGTTCTAATATACTGTTCTAAGTAATCTAGTTCTGAGAAGAGGATTTTAGATCGAAGGTCCAAAAATGTTCTTCATTCCCCATACTTCTTCAATTTCCCTACTTCCATGTTGCCCCATCAAAAAAAGCTTGCAAATTCACAAAACAGGGAAAACTGAAACTTGGAATAATCAACTAGGTATAAGAAAAGCATGTTTAAATTCATAAGAAATACTCATGAAGGAGATAAAATGTAATCATCCTAAGGTGTTCAATACAATTGGCAAAGTTACTTTTGCTACCTAGATTTTTCATCTGCGTGATGTTGCTTTCATCAAAGAAGTGTTTTAGAATATGTGAAAAGGCTTTTAAATTTGTTGTACTATTTTGCATTCTGATGATAATTATAATATTGGTTAGAGATTATAATATCAGTTAGAAATTGGAATGATTATTATAATATTGAGTATGATGACTGTATATGAAATACTCCATTGATGCTTCCATTGAGAGGTTAAGGGATTAAATTCCAGTCACTACAGTCCTAGCTGACTTGATTTCATAGGCTTTATTGGCTACATATTCCTCCCGGCCCTCCACCTCATTTCCCTATTCCTCTTGTGGTTCTCCTTCATCTCCCAAAATAAATGACTTGCACTCAACTTTTTGTTTCAGAGTCTACATCTGGGATATTCCTAAAAAGTATTGTCATTGCTTAAAATATATTTGTACCACCATGGAATCAAGGAAATCACCTACATAGAAGGAAACTTTGAAAAGTGTACAATGGAAAGCGGGAGGAGTTTGGAGCAAGAAATGTCCAAATTAAAATGATTTTAGTAGCTCTGTGACTTTATGCAGTCCTCTCTAAACCTCAATGTCCTCATCAGTGAGTGGTTGCAATATAACATTTGTCCAGCTTTCTTTACTGGGTTTTCTCAAAGATTTAATCAGATAATACACATAAAAAGATAGATATTCATACAAAGATTATTATTGTTGTAATTAATTCCGGAAAACTTCAAAACACCAGTTGAAATTGGAATAAGTGAGAAAGAAGGCAATTCAGGTCTGTAGCAGGCAACTGGTAATGGGATAGTGCTAATTAGACCAGCTAGAATTAAAGAATTTGCTTGCAAAATCAGAAAAATAATGTATAGTACCTTACAGACTGCACAATTTCTTCCCTGCCCAGTCTGAAGAGTAGGATTCTATGTGATAGATCATGGATGCCATTCTATGCTGGAGAAGAGGTACACAGAAGGAGAAGGGCAATATTAGCAAGATTACACTAGAAATTGCTGGAAGACAGGGAGCAGAGAGGCAAGGGAACCCTGCAGAGCAGCATGATTTCCTGGCTTCTCTTCTTTAATCTTGCCATTCTTTCACATCTCATACATCTCCTGGTAGTGGCTAAGCATGAGGGCCTTACCCTTGCAGTCAATCTTCCTGGACCGTGGCAGAAGTAGATATGATTCATACAAAGATCTCACTGCACAATCTGTAGTGTTTCCAATGCTCTCCCCAAGCTTTCTGGGAATTCTGGGAGATTATGCTCTCTAATGACCAACTTGGCTCTGAACTCCTCTTTCTATAGAATTGACTCAGTTATAAATTGTCTTTCTTTTCCATGCATAATACCCTTGTTTTGTATCTTGTTGATCTAGAAATAGAGCTTAGATTTTTTCCCCTTGATTTACACACACACATACACATACCTACACAATTGAGGTTATGCTCCCCTAAGATGTCTCCACCCAGTGAGTGCACAGTGAGGCTATTAGAGTGAGGCATTCTTGCTTGACACAGGACCTCTCCACAGAGTCCCATGGAACTTTGCCCAAGGATTCCCCTGCTGACCTGGTCAAGACTTTTCATAACTGTGCTGCAGTTGAAGGCTTATGCTACAAATTATTTCTTCTGGTCTGCTCTCACAGGTTTTGTATCTTCACAATCTGAAGGCTCTCCTTGACTACATTGCCCCTCTCCCCCTTATCCTTCACATCTTTCTTCCTAGTAAATCTATTACATATATAATTTTATCTGCTTCTTGGAACGTGAACTAAGATACTTCCTAGAAAGAATTAAGAATTATGATACCAACATTTAAGATCATTTTTCTTCATTCTGCTACACCTAGTTTCTAGGTATAATCCTAGAATCTCTTCACTGATGTTGGCTCATGAACCCCCTCCAGAATTTCCTGGGTGGAATCTGAAACTACCTGCCATGTGCTGAGGGCAGGGAGAGACTGAAGAAGAAGGCAGACCACTCTTGATTGGTAGGTGCAGGTTCAATCAGCAACCGTGCATGCAGGCTCCATTGGTCCACCTCTTCGTGACGCTATGAACTGTAGCCTGCTAGGCACCTCTGTCCATGGGATTTTCCAGGCAAGAATACTGGAGTGGGTTGTCATTGCCTTCTCCAGAGGATATTCCTGACCCAGGGATCAAACCCGCATCGCCTACGTCTCTCACATTGGCAAGCAGATTCTTTACTACTACTGCCACCTGAGGAAACCCCCAATAAGCAAGGGAACTTATTTACTAGGCCTATCTTGAGTCACTGAGAGATGAGCAGATCTCTGCACCCACCCTCCAAATCTTAAAATTATCTATAGTCATGTTAACTAGTTCAGTCACGTACACAGACCTGATTATCTCAACACCACAACATTTTTGCAAGACTGTGTCCTTGGGCAGCTGCTAGGATGGGGAATGCAATCAGAGTACATAATCCAAGGACAGGAAGTGGGTAAGGAACATCTAATTGTCCAAGCCTACCAGTCAGGTCAAACTAGAGGTCACATCTCAATAACCTCCTCCAACAGCTGGTGATATTTGGCTATTATGGTATATATATTTGTACATAACAGATTTCATTTGTCCATGACAACCAGATTAAACCTGTTCTAAGGTCCAAACACTAAAGGAGAGTAATAGCCTATCTTCAGAGCTTACTCCTCTCTGAAGCCAAATTAGCAGCTCTGTCTATGCTCACTTCAGAAGTCATTTCTCAGTCCATTTCTCAGTGCTTCTAGAGGCTCTACTCTGTTGGTGCCCTGCTATTAAAACTTTGCTAGAATCCTTAGGCCAAGGCTCTCAATGCCTACTCCATGTGGACAACCCAGAAGTCCTTCCCATAAACAACCCATAAACTTAGTCTTTTGAACCTTACAAACCTTTAATTTTTCTCCCAGTTTTTAGGAATATATCCATCTTCTAAAAAATGATTATTTTCCTCTTCTACCTTTGAAGGAAGTACTCATCCTTCATTTTCTTCCATTTTCAGTCTTCTTAAGTGAGAGTTGCTCAGTCATGTTCGACTCTTTGTGACTCCATGGACAGTAGCCTGCCGGGCTCTTCTGCCCATGAAATTCTCCATGCCACAGTACTGGAGTGAGTGGCTGTTTCCTTCTCCAAGGGATCTTCCCAACCCAGGGATCAAACCTAGGTCTCCTGCATTCCAGGTGGATTCTGGATTCTTTACCATCTGAGCTACCAGGGAAGTCCTCAACCTTTATAAACAAAGATCCATGTAGTTTTCCTCAATGGATTAAACCCATCAATGACAACAAAGGCTTGATTATCCAGCTGGGACCAGAGGATGCTGGTACTACTGACCCTCCTGAGTCAGTCCCCAACAAGGGTCCTCCTGCCCAGTATTGTTTGAGACTGAGCTCATATCAGAAGCAAAGGAAAAGCATTATTCTCTGATCAAAGAGTGGAGAGGTGGGAATTCTCTCTCTGGAGCACAGGCTCTCCCCATAGCTGTGGGCATAGCTGCCTTATTGGATCTCAACCATGGGGAGGAAAAACGGGCAGGGGCTGAGTTCCCACAGCACAGACACAGCTGTGATGTTCCAACACCAGATCAAAGTTTCTCCTCACCTAGCCAGTGGTGTCCATCTTGAATTACAGGACCATGCACAGCTCTGCTTTTGCACACCATCTGCCAAGCTGAGGTGTTGGGTGCAGCCATTTTGTATTTGAAATTTTGGGCTGAGAATTCAAGTAAATTCAAATTCTAAGTACTGGTGAGACTTCTGCACACAGCACCCTATCAGCAAACGAAACTAGACAAAGGATGAAGGAAAAAGAACAGATTAGATTTTGTTACCCAGGTTCTATTTTTATTCCCTGGGAATTGTTAATGGGCTTTGTTGGAGACAAATCCCCCTCTGTGTTGCCCCTCATTCTTGAGGAGCACTGAGGGGCTCAGGTCTGGCTTCTGTTACTAGTAATACTTCTGGCTGAGTAGATGTTGTTAGTAACTCCAGGCAGAAGGGCAGAGCTTCTTCCCCAGCTGCCTTTCAGTTCAGTTCAGTTCAGTCGCTCAGTCGTGTTCGACTCTTTGCAACCTCATGAATCTCAGCTGCCTTTAGACCTGTTTGATTGTCCCCAAGCTTCAGCCCTAGCTGTTTGTATCCCTGAGTGACCACCATTTGTTTAACCTTTCGGAGACAAGGGACAATTTAAGAGACATGGCCCGAATATTAGCAAGAGAATAATGCCCACACATCAAATTTTTCCTAAAACAGAAGTCTCTATGTCTTTTTCCTAAAGGCAAGTGTGCCCTGATGTTGATTCAGGACTGAATCTCTCTTGTCACATTTTTGTTGTTTTTCAGAAGAGAAACTTCAGGTTAAAGGAAGATTCACATGAGTGATCAAGCAAGTCCATTGCCCCAGGTTGTCTCTCTGGAGATTGGGGTTTGGAGACCCTCTTCACTCGAGTGTGATGTACCCAAGGAGTGATCCCTGCAACTTCAGGGTAGAAAGACTGCTAAGGACACCAAGGGTCTGTTCCCACTTAGGGGTGAGCTGGTTTTTCAAGCTGATAGTTTTCCAAGGTTTTACATTCACTCAGACCCCCGGATGGAAGGAGTGGAGGGCCAGGTCATGGGTACAGCACCAGGTGCAACAGCTAGTTGCCATATTCAGTGAGGGCTTTCATTGCTTCTTCTACCTGGAGGGCATACTTAAATTGTTTCATTTCAAGGGGGTTCAGTTCAGTTCAGTTCAGTCACTCAGTTGTGTCCAACTCTTTGAGACCCCATGGACTGCAGCACACCAGGCTTCCCTGTCCATCACCAACTCCCAGAGCTTTTTCAAACTCGTGTCCATTGAGTTGGTGATATCATCTAACCATTTCCTCCTCTGTCATCCCCTTCCCTCCCGCCTTCAATCTTTCCCAGCATTAGGGTCTTTTCTAATGAGTCAATTCTTCACATTAGGTGGCCAAAGTATTGGAGGAGCTTCAGCTTTTAGCATCAGTCCTTCCAATGAGTATTAGGGGCTGATCCCCTTTAGGATGGACTGGTTGGATCTCCTTGCAGTCTAAGGGACTCCCAAGAGTCTTCTCCAACACAACAGTTCCAAAGCATCAATTCTTCAGTGCTCAGCTTTCTTTATGACCCAAGGAGGTTAAGATATTCCTTTTGTTGAGCTTACGGAATAGGTCTACCATACATCAGTTCAAATGCATTTAACTTTAACTTATCCTTTTGTGGCTAACCCTATGCAGAAAAGGACAATCAGAAACAACGTAATCCAGTTTTCTTGAGTTTTCTGATGTAGCTTGGCTAAGGCCCATTTCAAGATCTGATTGTATCTCTCCAATTTCCCCAGTGGGTGATTGGGGTTTCAAGGCTGAGAGCAAGGTCCATTTTATTCCTAGGGTACTTGTTATCCCCTCATCACTTGAGACACAAATGCTGGACTATTATCACTTTGTCAGGATCCTAGGAGTCCAAACCTGGGAATTACTTCTTTTAGCCTTAGCCACTTCAGCTGCTATTTCAGTTCTAGCAGGAAGGCTTCTATCCACTCAGAAAATATGACTGCTAGTGCCACCTAAAATTGCCTAGTTCTCTCAGCAGGACAATAAAATCAATGTACCAGTGTTTCCTAGGATATGTTCCCTTGATCTTAATGGGCCTTCTTGGGCCTTTGAGAGGTCTGGTGTTCATTGTGCATATGGGGCATGTCTCAACTATCCTACTGATAATACTTTTCATGTCAGGAATTACCATAGCATCACCTAATCAATTATATAGGGCTTATCTCCTCAAGAAACATTTATCAAGAAATACCTAGAGTAATAGGCAAATTTGGCCTTCAAGTACAGAATGAAGCAGGGCAAAGGCTAATAAGAGTTTTGCCAGGAGAACACACTGGTCATTGCCAACACTGTCGGCCAACAACACAAGAGAAGACTCTACACATGGACATCACCAGATGGTCAATACCAAAATCAGACTAATTATATTCTTTGCAGCCAAACATGGAGAAGTTCTATACAGTCAGCAAAAACAAGACCAGAAGCTGACTGTGGCTCAGATCATGAGCTCCTTATTGCCAAATTCAGACTTAAATTGAAGAAACTAGGGAAAAAACCACCAGACCATTCAAGTAAGACCTAAATCAAATCCCTTACAATTATGCAGTCGAAGTGACAAATAGATTCAAAGGATGAGATATGAGAGACAGAGTGCCTGAAGAACTATGGATGGAGGTTCATGACACTGTACAGGAGGCAAGGATCAAGACCATCTCCAAGAAAAAGAAATGCAAAAAGGCACAATGGTTTTCTGAGGAGGCCTTACAAATAGCTGAGGAAGAAGAGAAGCTAAAGGCAAAGGAGAAAAGGAAAGGTATACTCATTTGAATGCAGAGTTCTCATTTGAATAGCAAGGAGAGATAAGAAAGCCTTCCTCAGTGATCAGTGCGAAGAAATAGAGGAAAACAGTAGAATGAGAAAGACTACAGATCTCTTCAAGACAATTAGAGATACCAAGGGAACATTTCATGAAAAGATGGGCACAGTAAAGGACAAAAGAAGCAGAAGATATTAAGAAGAGATGGCAAGAATACACAGAAGAACTATACAAAAAAGATCTTCATGACCCAGATAATCATGATGGTGTGATCACTCACCTAGAGCCAGACATCCTGGAATGTGAAGTGCAGTGGGCCTTAGGAAGCATCACTATGAACAAAGCTGAAGGTGATGGAGTTCCAGTTGAGCTATTTCAAATCCTAAAAGATGATGCTGTGAAAGTGCTATACTCAATATGCCAGCAAATTTGGAAAACTCAGGACTAGAAAATGTCAGTTTTCATTCCAATCCCAAATAAAGCAATGCCAAAAAATGCTCAAACTACCACACAATTGCCCTCATCTCACACGCTAGTAAAGTAATGCTCAAAATTCTCCAAGCCAGGCTTCAACAGTACGTGAGCCATGAACTTCCAGACGTTCAAGCTGAATTTAGAAAAGGCAGAGGAATGAGAGAGCAAATTGCCAACATCTGTTGGATCATCAAAAGAGCAAGAGAGTTCCAGAAAAACATCTACTTCTACTTCATTGACTATGCAAAAACCTTTGACTGTGTGGACCACAACAAACTGTGCAGATGGTGACTGCAGCCATGAATTTAAAGGGTGATTGCTCCTTGGAGGAAAAGTTATGACCAACCTAGAGAGCATATTAAAAAGTGGAGACATTACTTTGCCAACAAAGGTCTGTCTAGTCAAAGCTATGGTTTTTCCAGTAGTCATGTATGGATTTGAGAGTTGGACTATAAAGAAAGCTGAGTGCCAAATATTTGATGCTTTTGAACTATGGTGTTGGAGAAGACTCTTAAGAGTCCCTTGGACTGCAAGGAGATCCAACCAGTCCATCCTAAAGGAGATCAGTCCTGAATATTCATTGGAAGGACTGATGCTGAAGCTGAAACTCCAATACTTTGGCCACCTGATGTGAAGAACTGACTCGTTTGAAAAGACCTTGATTCTGGGAAAGACTGAATGTGCGAGGAGAAAGGGAACACAGAGGATGATATGGTTATGGTTGGGAGTATCCCCAACTTGATGGACATGAGTGTGAGTAAACTCTGGGATTTGGTGATAGATTGGGAGGCTGGCGTGTTGCAGTCCATGGGGTCGCAAATAGTCTGACACGACTGAGTGACTGAACTGAACTGAACTCACCTAGGAAGTGAGCCTCTCCCAAACACTGAAGAGAAATGATTCACAGATGGGAGAGGGGAAAGCCTAGTGGGACACATAGTGACTCAGACTCAAGTCTCTGAAGGAAGAAATCTACCCTCGGGGATTTCTTCTCAAAAAATGAAACTGATAGCCCTCAATTAAATCTTGGAGGTCAGGGAAGATATTAAATGTTTGCACAGATTCCTGGTATGTATGTGCCATCCTACACATACACAGGGCTACTTGGGAGGGAAGAGGTATGTTGACTGCAAAGAATAAACAGGTGAAACTTGGCTTGAACATTTTGAAGCTCTTAGGGAACTTCCCTGTGGTCCAGTGGCTGAGACTCCATGCTCCCAGTGCAGGGGGCCCGGGTTGGATCCCTGGTCAGGGAAGTAGATCCTGAATATGCTGCAACTGAGTTCACAAACTGCAACTAAGAGTTCACATGCTGTAACTGAAAAAAAAAAAATCCTGCATGCCACAATTAAAGATTCCACATGCTGAAACTAAGACCCACCGCAGCCAAATAAAATACAAACAAAAACAAAACTACCAAAACAAAACATACTGTAGCTCTTAACAGCACAGCTTCCAAAAAATGTGCAGTGACTCGTATTAGGGGTCACCAAATGAGGGATGCAGAAGGAATAAAGGGAAACAACAAGCTGAACACAATTGCCAGAAGGACACAACCTTAAAACCAGTAACTCAACAACTTCTCCTCACATCCAACCAATTATTCTCCAGTATACACAAACCCCCAAATGGGACTCCAGCAGAGATCTAGGAGGCCCTCAGTGGATAGTTAATAAACATGGGCAATTCTTCATTCCCCAAACTGCAGATGGTTAAGCCATCAGGGAGGTTCATTAAGTAATTCACCAGGGAGATAGTTCAGTTCAGTCACTCAGTTATGTCAGACTCTACAACCCTATGGACTGCAGCATGCCTAGCCTCCCTGTCAATCACCAACTCCCGGAGTTTACTCAAAATAACGTCCATCAAGTTGGTGATGCTACCCAACCATAACCATATCATCCTCTGTCATCCCTTTCTCCTCCCACCTTTAATCTGTCCCAGAATCAGGGTCTTTTCAAACGAGTCAGTTCTTCACATCAGATGGCCGAAGTATTGGAGTTTCAGCTTCAGCATCAGTCCTTCCAATGAATATTCAGGACTGATCTCCTTTAGGATGGACTGGTTGGATCTCCTTGCAGTCCAAGGGACTCTCAAGAGTCTTCTCCAACACCACAGTTCAAAACCATCAAATATTTGGCACTCAGCTTTCTTTATAGTCCAACTTTCACATCCATACAAGACTACTGGAAAAACCATAGCTTTGACTAGACAGACCTTTGTTGGCAAAGTAATGTCTCCACTTTTTAATATGCTCTCTAGGTTGGTCATAACTTTTCTTCCAAGCAGCAAGTGCCTTTTTAATTCATGGCTGCAGTCACCATCTGCAGTGATTTTGGAGCCCAAGAAAATAGTCTGTCACTGTTTCCCCTGTTTCCCCATTTATTTGCCATGAAGTGATGGGGCCAGATGCCATGATCTGAGTTTTCTGAATGTTGAGCTTTAAGCCAACTTTTCACTCTCCTCTTTCACTTTCATCAAGAGGCTCTTTAGTTCTTTGCTTTCTGCTATAAGGGTGGTGTCATCTGAATATCTGAGGTTATTGATATTTCTCCCGGAAATCTTGATTCCAGCTCATGCTTCATCCAGTCCAACATTTCTCATGATATACTCTGCATATAAGTTAAATAAGCAGGAGGCAATATACAGCCTTGACGTATTCCTTTCCCTATTTGGAACCAGTCTTTTGTTCCATGTCCAGTTCTAACTTTTGCTTCCTGATCTGAATACAGATTTCTCAGAAGGTGGGTCAGATGTTCTGCTATTCCCACTCTTGAAGAATTTTCCACAGTTTATTGTGATCCACACTGTCAAAGGCTTTGGCATAGTCAATGAAGCAGAAGTAGATGTTTTTCTGGAACTTTCTTGCTCTTTTGATGATCCAACAGATGTTGGCAATTTGATCTCTCATTCCTCTGCCTTTTCTAAATCCAGCTTGAACATCTGGAAGTTCATGGCTCACGTACTGTTGAAGCCTGGCTTGGAGAATTTTGAGCATTACTTTACTAGCGTGTGAGATGAGGGCAATTGTGTGGTAGTTTGAGCATTTTTTGGCATTGCTTTATTTGGGATTGGAATGAAAACTGACATTTTCTAGTCCTGAGTTTTCCAAATTTGCTGGCATATTGAGTATAGCACTTTCACAGCATCATCTTTTAGGATTTGAAATAGCTCAGCTGGAACTCCATCACCTCCAGCTTTGTTCATAGTGATGCTTCCTAAGGCCCACTGCACTTCACATTCCAGGATGTCTGGCTCTAGGTGAGTGATCACACCATCATGATTATCTGGGTCATGAAGATCTTTTTTGTATAGTTCTTCTGTGCATTCTTGCCATCTCTTCTTAATATCTTCTGCTTCTTTCTGTCCTTTATTTTGCCCATCTTTTCATGAAATGTTCCCTTGGTATCTCTAATTGTCTTGAAGAGATCTGTAGTCTTTCTCATTCTACTGTTTTCCTCTATTTCTTCGCACTGATCACTGAGGAAGGCTTTCTTATCTCTCCTTGCTATTCTTTGGAACTCTGCATTCAAATGGGTATATCTTTCCTTTTCTCCTTTGCCTTTAGCTTCTCTTCTTTTCTCAGCTATTTGTAAGGCCTCCTCAGACAACCATTGTGCCTTTTTGTGTTTCTTTTTCTTGGAGATGGTCTTGATCCCTGACTCCTGGACAGTGTCACAAACCTCTGTCTATAGTTCTTCAGGCACTCTGTCTCTCATATCTCATCCTTTGAATCTATTTGTCACTTCTACTGTATAATTGTAAGGGATTTGATTTAGGTCTTACTTGAATGTCTGGTGGTTTTTCCCTAGTTTCCTCAATTTAAGTCTGAATTCAGAGCTTCTCCATGTTTGGCTGCAAAGAATATAATTAGTCTGATTTTGGTATTGACCATCTGGTTATGTCCACGTGTAGAGTCTTCTCTTGTGTTATTGGCCGACAGTGTTGGCAATGACCAGTGTGTTCTCTTGGCAAAACTCTATTAGCCTTTGCCATGCTTCATTCTGTACTCCAAGGCTAAATTTGCCTGTTACTTCAGCCATTTCTTGACTTCCTACTGTTGCATTCCAGTCCCCTAAGGACATCTTTTTAGGTGTTATTTCTGGAAGGTCTTGTATGTCTTCATAGAGCCGTTCAACTTCAGCTCATTCAGCATTACTGGTCGGCGCATAGACTTGGATTACTGTCATATTGAGTAGTTTGTCTTGGAAATGAACAGAGATCATTCTACCATTTTTGAGACTGCATCCAAGTACTGCATTTCGGACTCTTTTTTTGACTATGATGGCTACTCCATTCTTCTAAGGGATTCTTGCTCATGGTAGTAAATATAATGGTCATCTGAGTTAAATTCACCCATTCCAGTCCATTTTAGTTTGCTGATTCCTAAAATGTCGATGTTCAGTCTTGTCATCTCCTGTTTGACCACTTCCAATTTGCCTTGATCCATGGACCTAACATTCCAGGTTCCTATGCAATATCACTCTTTACAGCATCAGACTTTCTTTCCATCACCAGTCACATCCACGACTGGGTGTTCTTTTTGCTTTGGCTCCATCTCTTCATTCTTTCCAGAGTTATTTCTCCACTGATCTCCAGTAGCATATTGGGCACCTACTGACCTGGGGAATTCATCTTTCAGTGTCCTATCTTTTGCCTTTCATACTGTTTATGGGCTTCTCAAGGCAAGAATACTAAAGTGGTTTGTCATTCTCTTCTCCAGTAGACCACATTTTGTCATACCTCTCCACCATGACCTGTCCATCTTGGGTGTCCCTACATGGCAAGGCTCATAGTTACATTGAGTTAGATAAGCTGTGGTCCATGTGGTCAGATTGGTTAGTTTTCTATGATTATAGTTTACATTCTGTCTGCCCTCTGATGGAGAAGGATAAGATGCTTATGGAAGCTTCCTGATGGGAGAGATTGACTGAGGGGGAAACTGGGTCTTGTTCTGATGGGCGGGGCCATTCTCAGTTCAGTTCAGTCACTCAGTCGTGTCTGACTCTTTGCGAACCCATGAATTGCAGCACGTCAGGCCTCCCTGTCCATCACGCACTCTCAGAGTTTACCCAAACTCATGTCCATCAAGTTGGTGATGCCATCCAGCCATCTCATCCTCTGTCATCCCCTTCTCCTCCTGCCCCTAATCCCTCCCAGCATCAGGGTCTTTTCCAATGAGTCAGCTCTTTGCATGAGGTGGCCAGAGTACTGGAGTTTCAGCTTCAGCATCAGTCCTTCCAATAAACACCCAGGACTGATCTCCTTTAGGATGGACTGGTTGGATCTCCCTTGCAGTCCAAGGGACTCTTAAGAGTCTTCTCCAACACCATAGTTCAAAAGCGTCAATTCTTCAGCACTCAGCTTTCTTTATAGTCTAACTCTCGCATCCATACATGACCACTGGAAAAACCATAGCCTTGACTAGACAGACCTTTGTTGGCAAAGTAACGTCTCTGCTTTTTAATATGCTATCTAGATTGGTCGTAAATTTCCTTCCAAGGAGTAGGCCTCTTTTAATTTATGGCTGCAATCACCATCTGCAGTGATTTTGGACATGCTCAGTAAATCTTTAATCCAAATTTCTATTGAAGGGAGGGGCTGTTTTCTCTCCCTGTTATTTGACCTGTGGCTCAGAAGTTAAAGCATCTGCCCACAATGCGGGAGACCTGGGTTTGATTACTGGGTCAGGGAAGATCCCCTGGAGGAGGAAATGGCAACCCACTCCAATATTCTTGCTTGGAGAATCCCATAGACAGAGAATCCCATGGACGGAGGAGCCTGGTGGGCTACAGTTCATGGGGTCACAAAGAGTCGGACATGACTGAGCGACTTACTTATTTGACCTGAGGTCAAACTATGATGGAGGTAATGAAGATAATGGCGACCTCCTTCAAAGTTCCCATGCAGGCACTACTACACTCAGTGCCCCCAGCCCTGCAGCAGGCCACCACTGACCCATGCCTCCCCCGGAGACTCCTGGACAGTCACGGGCAAGTCTGGGTCAATCTTTTGTGGGGCCACTGCTCCTTTCTCCTGGGTCATGGTCCATACAAGGTTTTGTTTGAGCCCTCCAAGAGACTGTTTCCCCAAGGTGACTGCAATAGATCATGTCTATGGTTTCTATACAGTCATACTAGAGGGGTCCCATTTCAGTAGGTAGCAGGGTGGTAGAATTCAGGACATGGCAGGTTTTTATGGTAGACATTGGGTTCTCGCAAAGCATAGCCTGAATGTGAGTCAACTGTCCAGGGGATAGCTATTCTGATAGCTATTAGAACTTATTAAAGTCTGGTGTGGTGTCAGTATAGTGATTGGCTGATCAAATGTTGACTGTTCAGCCTTTTTCAGCAGGGCTGCAGTAGCTGCTACTGCCCATAGTCAAGAAGCCAACCCTTTAGTGTTATGTTAAATACTTAATTGTGTCAGACTTTTTCAGACTCCATGAACTGTAGCCTGTCAGGATCCTTCGTTCATGGAACTCTCTAGGCGAGAATACTGAAGTGGGTTGCCATTCCTACTTGAGCTATCAGGGAAACCTTTAGCAGTCTGAGCTAATTATTTAGAGAAATAAGCAACCACCCAGGTAAGGGGTCTCAGTGTTTGAACTAATACCCCAGGGGTGATACCCCTTCTCTTCTGAATGTAAGAGACTCTTACCTTCCTTTGATCCTGAATGTAAAGATCAAACTGTTTAGCTAGCTCTGGAAAGGTCAGGGCAGGGGTCTAAAGTAATTGATTTTTCAATTCTTGAAAGGCCTCATTCCATTCTGAATTCCATTCAAAAGGATCGTCATCTTTTCCTTTCAACTTTTCCCATAGAGGCCTAACTACTAGGCCATACATAGTTAGGGATTCGATGCCTGGCCATCCCCAGGAAACCCCTAAGCTATCTTCCCATTTTAGGAGGAGTGAGGCTGCAAATGGCTTCTTCCCTCTCCTGGGGTAGACTTCTCTAACCTGTGAGAATGAAGCCTAGGTTGGTCACCCTAGTATGAGATATTTGGGCCTTTTCTGTGGACATTTTATATTGTTTATCAGCTAGGTATTTCAGTGTAGTGACTGTATTTTTGCCAGAGACCTCCTTAGTAGGACTGGTGATCAGAATGTCGTCTACCACTGGAAAAGGAATCTCTCTTCCAGATGTAGATTTTCTAGATCTTTAGCTAAATTTCTCCAAAATGGCAGGGGAATTTTTGAACTGTTGAGGTAGAACTGTCTAGCAGTATTGTTTTTATTGTGAGTTTGGGTCCTGCCACACAAAAGCAACAATTTCTTGTGACTCTGGAGCTAATAGAATGCAGAAGAAAGTGACATCTTTTAAATCTAATACAGAATGCTAGGTTCTGGTGGACAATAGAGTGGCCAGCAGGGCTTAGAGGTTAGGGACTCCTAGCTTCATATCCTCGGGACTTCTTTGACTGCCCTGAGGTCCTGTACCATCTGGTGTGCCCACTGGATTTCCTCACAGGGAGAATGGGCGTGTTAAAGACAGAGTGGCATGGTCTAGTAAGGCCCTGGTCAATCAGGCCTTGTTTAACAAGGGCAGTGCTCAACAAGATCTCCTGACAGAAAGGGTACTATTTCCTACTGGGCCATGTGTGTCCAGGTTTCACTTTTTATTTTATTTATTTCCCTGGTGGCTCCTACAACAAAGGAGACCCAGGTTCGATCCCTGGGTTGGGAAGATCCTCTGGAGAAGGAAATGGCACCCCACTCCAGTACTCTTCCCTGGAAAATCCCATGGACAGAGGAGCCTGGTAGGCTACAGTCCATGGGGTCGCAAAGAGTCAGACACAACTGAGCGACTTCACTTTCACTCTCACCATGAGTATGCTGGGTCTTTGTTGCTGCGCAGTCTTCTCTCTAGCTGCAGTGAGAGGGGCTGCTCTCTAGTAATGGTGGGAGGGCTTCTCATTGCGGTGGGTTCGGTTGTGTGCAGCGTGGGCTTTAGGGTGTTCGGGCTTCAGTAGTTAGGGCACACGGGCTCAGTAGTTGCAGCTCCCAGGCTCTAGAGCACAGGTTCACAGGTTCAATAGTTGTGGCGCATGGCTTTAGTTGCTCCACAGTGAGTGGGATCTTCCCAGATCAGGGATCAAACCCATGCCTCCTGCATTGGCAGGCGGATTCCTTACCACTGAGCCAGCAGGGAATCCCATGTCCAGATTTTATATGGCTCTTACAGCTTGTCCCACCTGTTCCTGGGTCCAGACATTGGGATTTATTTTGTGGAGATCAATGTACTCTGTCCAAGGAGGTTTGTCCTCAGCCATTAACATGATCATCTTGTGCCCTCTGTCTAAGGGGACACAGATCTCCGATTTATTTCCCATTAGGTGATAGTACCCCTCATCTATGTAGGCTATGTCGTCCTACCCTGGGTATAGGGCATTTGGTCACATTCAAGAAGGAATGGTTGAGAGTGTGTCCATTCAATTTACATATGTCTCTATGAATGTCACTTTCCTGCCTTCCCTGACACACCCATGAGTTTATAATTCTTGTTACCATGTTTGCCTCATTTGGTGTTCAAAATTGGGTAAGTGGCAACTCTAGTGTCAACTAAGAATTTGACAGGCTTTCCCTTATGTCCCTTATCAGTCAGGGCTCCTTGGGGATCAATTGAAGTGACGTTTTAGGAAACTTCTGGCCCTGTTATTCATCTATCTGGATCATCTGTCTTCAAGGGTGGTAGCTGGGATCTGCTATTTCTATCCCCATTTGGGGCAGTGAGAGTATCCTCTCTTCCAGTGTCCTTCTTGTTTACATATGGTGCAATGATTGGGTCCTAGTATCTTGGTTTGCTATCCCATGGTGGATGCTAGGAATCACTCACCCATGAGTCTCTGTGGGCAGTTCATACAGATTCCCTTGCCAACTGGTTGACATTGGAGGGTAACAGTAGTAGATAGGTTGGCCATTGGGCCTTTTATTCTGATTTTTCCTCCTCTATATGTTGGTTATTAAACACTGGTAGGCACCCTTAACCAGGCAGAAGATAGGTATCTGGGTCTAGTTCCAGTTTCTGAGTTTATTCTCTTTAGGATGATATTTTTATAATGAGTCAACTTCTATCTTCCAACCCCTTCCCCATGGTTCTGGTGATCCCAAGTGGGTTTGTAATCTGGGACCACTTGATTCTTTGTTCTGAAAATAGTATGACTTGCATTGTTTCTGTTCTCTTTGTCTACTTTCTCCCAGGCTTTTAACTTTTCTTTCCCTGTTAAGATTACATTGAGAAGGCTCTAGATGTCAACCCAGGTTGGGTCATGGGTCTGATAGATTATCCATATTCAGGAACCCCTCTAGATCTTCCTTCTACCTCTTACCATGATTTTTCCAGTTATATAGATCAGAAGTGAAAATGAGGGACTTCTCTGGCAGTCCAGTGGCTAAGACTCCAAGTTTCCACTGCAGGGGGCACAGGTTCAATCCCTAGTCAGTGGGGGTGGAATGGGGCGAGTGGGGGGTGGTGGGAGAAGAAGTGCAAATGAGACGTGCAAACCTAGATGAGTCCTCCTTCTCCATCAGGGATCTGCCTTAAAGGGAATACTTTTCCTGGAGGGTTGTTGGATTACCACATCTGTTTTGAAGATCATGTTCTGAAATAAGGTCATAAAAAACTGGACACAGGGAATTTCATCCCATTTCTTTTGTCTCTGGCATAGCAGGTCCAATTGTAAAATGATATTTTAATTTAGAGATTTATGGGTTTCCATTGACTGGCTGATTTTCCCAGTCTTCCAAATGGCACTGAGGCTAGACTGTATTACATAGGAAGATTAAATGTTTTGCTTCTTCACTCACCGAAGAGTTTCTGTTAGCAGTTAGCATGGGCAGGGGGTGATACCTAACGAAAAAACTACCAGGTCTGCATAATGCAGCCTAACGGGCTCCTTTGGTATGGGGAACCTCAGATGCTCTTTTTGGATTTGTTTCAAATTACTGAGAGGGGTGATTGGATTTATTGGTGATTGGTTTGTTGGCACACAAATGCCACAAGATTTGACCCAAATAAGATTTCCCATTTAGAAAGTTTGGAACCAGCACTAAACCGTTAATGGATTCCTCAAAAGACCAAAATAGGAAATATCCAAATGGAATGGACTTTGATATAACCGAGGGTCCCCCTTGAATTTGTAGTGGCCTGTGCTTGAGATAGTTAGTCCGTCCTCAGTCAGAACTTCCTGCAGGAGGTTAGACAGGGCTGCCTCCAGGCCAGAGCAACTTAGTCACTTTAGTTCCTGGCCAACGTGTCCATTAGGGAGTGCCACAGCTATGTAAGGTGGGAATCTTCTCTTTCCTCCTTTCCTCCAAAAAGGATGGGCTTTTGGACTTCCTTCTGGGTGAGAGCTAAGAGCATGAGGGATTCCCATGGGATACTTTTCAATTTGCTAGGAAGAGCCCATGGGAGCTCAGTCGATGAAGAATCACCCAAGCTTCACCTCACAAGCAGAGAAAAGAGAGATCAGGCAGTGTATGTTCCCTGTTCTTGCCAGCAGCTCACAGGTCTTCCTGCTAATGGGGTTCCTAGTCTTATGAGTGGCTCAGTGGGCTCCCCAGCCCACTTCAGAGAAACTAGCACTCACTGGAAGAGGTCAAGTCACCAGCTGCATACCTACCTTGGGATCCTTTCACACTCGTGTTTCCCCAGTGCCTTTTCCTGAACTTGGACCAAATGTCCTCATTCCATTTTGTTAAGGGGGTCCTTATTACCTGGGGCTTTTCCTAGGGTTGCCTTTTGACCCACAGGGCTGGCTACTTTCCCTTACCAAACTGAAAACAACTATGGAGAATGCTACTGTTGACCCTTGGAGGTTGGGGAGAAGGCAAAAAGCCCTGGTGCAGCTGCTACTGCTTGTACAGGTGTTGAGAGGACAACACTGGCTCTTCCTTGTCCATAATTCTCCACCATCCTTGGATACCCAGTACTGCAAGAAGGCCAGCAGAGGCAGTGGGTAGATAGGCATGAATTTCAGCCTGCCATCCTCCAAAATGCCACTGTATGATTCCTTCAAGGGAGTGTAGTACAGATTACTCTGGGGGCTATGCTGTCTGCATATGTGTGTGCATACTGCACAGGATCTTCTCGTTGCTGGGCAGAATTGCTTTGAATTTGGCCCAAAGCTGCTGTGGGTCTGTATCATCAGAATGTACTAAAAGATCAGATCTTACTCAAACCTCCCAAAGCTTCTATTACATCTCCTTAATGGTAGACATTGCACAAAGAAAATCTAGTAGTATCATAGCTTTAAGTCTCAGGATGCCCCTATTGCTACAAACTTTTTTTTCTAGCAGCCAGTTGGTAAGAGCTCATTCTTAGTGTTTCTGCCACTATTGGGCAGAGGTAGAATTAGTAGACAACAAACACAATTACTTCCAAAAGAAACCATGGGTATTAATCAGGTCATTACTCCCAAATTCACAGATGAACAAATGATAATCCAGAGAGGGCAGGTATTAGTCTTGCCCTCATAAAGTCAATTAGTGTTAAGGCAACAACTTTGTTTAAGTGTCCTGGCTCAAAGGTGTGGAGCTGAAAGCAGAAAGAACATGAAGTTACACAGAATTGACTTTGTACATGTTTTCTGGAAAAATTGGGGCATATTACTTAAGTAGCCTTGGACTGCAAGGAGATCAAACCTGTCAATCCTAAAGGAAATCAGTCCTGAATATTCATTGGAAGGACTGATGCTGAAGCTGAAGCTCCAATACTTTGTCCACCTGATGTGAAGAACTGACTCCTTGGAAAAGACCCCAATGCAGGGAAAGATTGAAGGCAGGAAGAGAAGGGGATAACAGGGTGATACGTCACCGACTCAATGGACACGAGTTTGAGCAAGCTCTGGGAGTTGGTGATGGACAGGGAAGCCTGCGTGCTGCAGTCCATGGGGTGGCAAAGAATCAGACACAACTGAGTGACTGAACTGAACCTGTGTCTTCTTTCCATCTTTAAACTTCGCATTCTATAAGTATCTTACAGAGTTGTTCAGAGGATAAGATAAAATGAAAAATGGAATTACAGTAATGTGCTGGTAAATGCATAACAATTATCTCTTGGAGTTGATGAAGGAGCTAGAATTTGTACCATCTGATGATTTCCATGGTATAAATATTCCTCCTGGTGTCAGTTTCAAGATTTCAACAGTTTAAAAAATGGCTGGCAAGATTCCTGAATATTTAACAATTGCCTCTCACAAGCCCATATGAGCTGGCACAGGCTGGCTCCAGCACACCACTGAATATGAAACACTTGGCATATAATAGATACTCAATAAGTTTTAGTTGCCCTCTCATCCTCACAAGGCACAGGTTCTTTCTACTATCTGTGTAACTGTTGTTTAATGAACACTATTTCTTTGAACTTCCCAAGAAATGATAAGTCTTTGTTGTAATCTACGTAAATAAAATGAACTCTCTCATGTGAAGATGGCTGCATAGTATCTCACTACTTTAGAGGGTATTTTAGGATGTGTGAAGTCCCCAGAATTCACCTTATGGGACCTTTGTGACATCCCAAAGAGATACATTGACATGGTCTGCAGCAGCTAAGACTGAGGTAAATTTAAAGCCTGTGGAGACCATAAAGCAGAAAAGAAATGAGGATTTCAAATAAGATCCCTGGACAAAAGGCAAGATACTCTGAATTACAACTGAGCTCTTTCTCACATATGCAACTTGATGTAACATACTCCAGCGTGGGTAGAAATGACACATTTACTTAACTGTTTCTTAATGATTCCCTTGACCAATTCCCGTTAGGGCAGCTGTCCTATTTGTTTGTTTGCCTGCTTTCTTTAAAGGTGGACCATACACAGCCATTTCTATCCAAGAAGGAGGAACTGGTACAGAATTGCCCCACCACAGTACACAGCCAGAAAACTGGACAACAGACAACACATCTGAAATGACTGTTTTCAGACACTGGGATCACTGTGGAGTCGAGACTGTGGTTTCAAGAGAAGAGGGAAAATTGAAGTGAGTCCTCAATGTCTGCCTGGAAGTAAGGTTGCCAGATAAAATATGGAATATCTAGTTAAATTTGAATTTCATACACATAGTGAATCATTTCTTAGTATAAATATATATGAAAACATCTAGTAGTCATGTATGGATGTGAGAGTTGGACTATAAAGAAAGCTGAGCACCGAAGAACTGATGCTTTTGAACTGTGGTGTTGGAGAAGACTCTTGAGAGTCCCTTGGACTGCAAGGAGATCCAACCAGTCCATTCTGAAGGAGATCAGCCCTGGGATTTCTTTGGAAGGACTGATGCTAAAGCTGAAACTCCAGTACTTTGGCCACCTCATGCGAAGAGTTGACTCATTGGAAAAGACTCTGATGCTGGGAGGGATTTGGGGCAGGAGGGGAAGGGGACAACAGAGGATGAGATGGCTGGATGGCATCACCAACTCGATGGACATGAGTTGGGTAAACTCAGGGAGTTGGTGATGCACAGGGAGGCCTGGCATGCTGCGATTCATGGGGTCACAAAGATTCGACACAACTGAGCGACTGAATCGAATATTGGATTTGATTTGCTAAATCCAGCAACACTACCTAGAGGCATTTTTTAAGATTATTTATTTTTGACTTTACTGGGTCTTCATTGTTGCATGTGGGCTTTCTCTAATTGCGGCAAGCAGGGGCTACTCTGTTGCGATGCATGGGCTTCTCATTGTAGTGGCTTTGCTTGTTGCTGAGCATGGGCTCTAGGCACGCAGGCTTCAGTAGCTGTGGGATACAGGTTTGTTGCCCTGTAGCATGTGGACTTTTCCCATGACAGTGATTGAACCTGTGTCCCCTGAATTGGCAGGCGGATTCCTAACCCCTGGACCACCAGGGAGTTCCCTCATTGATGCTTTTTAATCAGAATAAAAAAGAAACACATTTTTGCTGCTAAAGGCACTAAGTTTATATCAAAGAACCTTTGACTTAACTTTTATATTATTCTCTATAGCTGTTTTCCTTCCACATTCCCCTTGAAACACAGGAAAAAACCTGTGTTTTATTTTAATGTTACCACTTGTCTCGCCTTTCTTCCTTCACTTTCACTCTCTTTCATTTGATCCCATTTAAAATCATCTCTCCTAAGTTAACAATGGAACGTTTTACCAAGTTGTTATACCATTCCTACTTGGAAAATAAAAATAAACAGTAACCACCAAATAATCCATGTTTATCATCTTGTGGCAAAAAGTGAAATCTCTTGTATCACGAAATGACTGATTGATTTGTTTATTCATCATGAGGTTAAACAGAGTCCAACCTGTTCTAACACAGCTGTGTTGGTGGGGCAGGGCTGGCCAGCTTTGTTTATTTAAATTAGCTGATTAGAATTTGGACCCCTCAAAAAGTATGTTCTAAGAAGCATGTGGTAGAAACAGTACAGAGAGAATACGTTTTCTCCTATTGTCATGCTTTCAGCTTGATTGGTAAATAAAGTAAGAGGGCATGACAGGACATTCCCTGTCACTATCATGTCCAATATGACATGGGGTTACATCACGTTTTTAATTCAAACACAATTAGTCATGTCCATGCTTTAGCATTTTTGAAAAAAAAAAAAGCAACTTTAGAGAATGAAAAGATTCTGAAGAAGATATGAAAAGCTAAAATCAAAATCAAATCAAACTGTCTGCCACAACCCTTGGCAGATTCAGGACACACTGTCTTGGAAGGGACTGAAATCTCCTAGATTAGCTTCTTGTGAACAAGATGAGAAACCAAGTGAACCCTTGCTGAAAATCTTTTGCATATACCCTGAGAGTTGCCACAAACCTTCAAGTTGTGTAAAACGCAGTATTTGTGAAGCACAATAAAGCAAGATATGCCTGTACTAAAACAGTACATTAAATAAATAGCAACAGTTTAGTTTTAAATGCTCACATACTGTTTGCTCTCAATCTATTTAGAGACTGGAAAACATTTTTCATTGTGATAGTTGTGAAAAACGAGTCATACTGGTGGCTTATGAAACAGTCTCCCCGCAAAAGTCATCCCCTGAAACCACTTCAGTGTCTTGCTGATTAAATAGTTACATTACTGTCTATTTGCTTAGCAGATGTAAACTTCTCTGAAACTAAGCCATTAATCCTCAAATATTTTAACATCTACTAAACCTAATGCTATGACAGGGATGCTATAAAACCAATGGTCTTAAACTTTTTTTTAATGTGACTCACCTGACTGTGTAATTGATTTCTCTTTTAAAGCTTTTCCTAATGATAACACTTAGTACAAGATTCTCCTCTTTGTGGTGCACTAGGTTTCTTAAATCTGTAAGTTTATGTCTTTTGCCAAACTTGGGAAATTTTTGCAGTTATTTCCTTGAGTACTTTTTTTCAGCCCTGCCCTTTTTCTCTTCTCCATCTGGGATTCTGATGACATGAATATGGTATCCTTTGTTATAGTCCTACAGGTTCCTAAGGATCTGTTCATTTTTCTTTCTGTTTGTTTTCTTTAGGGTTGTTCATACTGGGTAATTTCTGTTATTCTCTCTTCACTATTCTCAAGTTCACTGATCCTTTCCTCTGGTCTCTATATTCTACTGTTGAACCCACTGATGAAGGTTTTTATTCTTGCCTTTGTTCTGTTCTGAAGTTTCCATTTGGTTCTTCTTTATATCTTCTGTTTCTTTGCCAAGGTTTTTAATTTGTTTAATTGGTTTTAAGTATGTTTGTAATTGCTTGTTGAAACACTTTTTATGATGGCTGCTTTAAAATCCTTGCCAGGTAATTCCAGCATAAACATAATCTTGGAACTGTTATCTGTTGATTATCTCTTCTCATTTGAGATTTTCCTGGTTCCTTATGAGTGAGTTGTAATTGTATCTTTGACATTTTTGCTACTATATTGTGAGATTCTGGATCATATTTAAATCTTCCATTTTAGCAGTTCTTCTAGGGAAGATGGAGCTTCCTTGGTAATTCAGATGGTAAAAAATCTGCCTACAGTATAGGAGACCTGAGTTCTATCCCTGCATTGGGAAGATCCTCTGGAGAAGGGCATGGCAACCCACTCCAGTATTCTGGAGAATCTTCATGGACAGAGGAGCTGGTGGGCCACAGTCTATATGGTCGTAAAGAGTTGGACACGACTGAGTGACTAAGCACAGCACTAGGAAGGATGGTGATGTCTTATTGTATGATTCTCAGGTCGCATGGATGCTTATAGCCCCTATTTGGCCTGTACTGAGTCCTGGAAAGCAGCGGGGCACTCATTATTGCTGGATAGTAGTGGGAGTTGCAGAGAGTCAGACATGACTGAAGCGACTTAGCAACAGCAGCAGCAGTGGGAGTTCAGACTCTCCACTAGGCCTATGATGACATTACTGGGGACTGGGAAGCCTACTTATGGCTGGAATGTGGTAAAAGGCCCAGCTTCCACCCAGCCCTCTGGGTGGGTAGTCTCATTCCCATATGGTAGTGATAAAAGTCTCAGCTCCTTACTGGAAGGGAAGAGAAGTGCCTTGATATAGCTGGGCAAGGACATATGTCTAGGCTTTACACTCATAATTTTCTGTGGAGTTTGGCTGAAGAAGAGCAATTATTGTCTAAAAGTTTTATTTTGCTAGGCTGCCCCTTTCCTTTTCCAGTCAGTTCGATTCAGTTCAGTCACTCAGTCATGTCTGATTCTTTTCGACCCCATGAATCGCAGCACGCCAGGCCCCCCTGTCCATCACGAACTCCTGGAGTTCACTCAAACTCATGTCCATCGAGTCAGTGATGCCATCCAGCCATCTCATCCTCGGTCGTCCCCTTCTCCTCCTGCCCCCAATCCCTCCCAGCATCAGAGTCTTTTCCAGTGAGTCAACTCTTCGCATGAGGTGGCCAAAGTACTGGAGTTTCAGCTTCAGCATCAGTCCTTCCAATGAACACCCAGGACGGATCTCCTTTAGAATGAACTGGTTGGATCTCCTTGCAGTCCAAGGGACTCTCAAGAGTCTTCTCCAACACCACAGTTCAAAAGCATCAATTCTTTGGTGCTCAGCTTTCTTTATAGTCCAGCCCTCGCATCCATACATGACCACTGGAAAAACCATAGCCTTGACTAGACAGACCTTTGTTGGCAAAGTAAGTCTCTGCTTTTTAATATGCTATCTAGGTTGGTCATAACTTTTCTTCCAAGAAGTAAGTGTCTTTTAATTTCATGGCTGCAATCACTATTTGCTGTGATTTTGGAGCCCCCAAAATAAAGTTTGACACTGTTTCCTCTGTTTCCCCACCTATTTCCTATAAAGTGATGGGACCAGGTGCCATGATCTTAGTTTTCTGAATGTTGAGTTTTAAGCCACCTTTTTCACTCTCCTCTTTCACTTTCATCAAGAGGCTTTTTAGGTCCTCTTCACTTTCTGCTATAAGGGTGGTGTCATCTGCATATCTGAGGTTATTGATATTTCTCCTGGCAATCTTGATTCCAGCTTGTGCTTCTTCCAGCCCAGCATTTCTCATGATGTACTCTGCTGCTGCTACTGCTGCTAAGTCACTTCAGTCATGTCCGACTCTGTGCGACCCCATAGACGGCAGCCCACCTGGCTTCCTTGTCCCTGGGATTCTCCAGGCAAAAACACTGGAGTGGGTTGCCATTGCCCTCTCCAATGCATGAAAGTGAAAAGTGAAAGTGAAGTAGCTTAGTCGTGTGCGACTCTCTGCGACCCCATGGACTGCAGCCCACTAGGCTCCTCTGTCCATGGGGTTTTCCAGGCAAGAGTACTCAAGTGGAGTGCCATTGTACTGTGCATATAAATTAAATAAACAGGGTGACAATATACAGCCTTTTCCAATAGCTATAGATAAATGATTTTTTTCTTGGAGGTTTTTTTTTTTTTTTTTTCCTATGCCTATTTCCAGGCTGCCTGCTTCTCCAGAACCCAGTCTGGGCTATATTAATTTTATATACAATTTCCAGGGCCTTTAGCTGTCCTTAACCAGCTCAGAGGAGCAAAGAGATGTATGTTTACTCTTTTGCTCTGGAATTGGAAACTCAATATTAAATCCCTACAGTTCTACTCTCATTGCCATGGCATTGTAAGGCAGCTGTTCCAAGAAGGAAAATGAACATTTGAGCCTATATACTTTTATTGCTAATGCTCACTACCCCTAAGTCCCAGTACATCTGGGTGGATGTAAAAGGTTTTACCTCTGCACCCAACACAACAGCTTTCTGCTTCCAGTGTTAGTGCAGCAGGTGGGAAATGAGACAATTCTGGTGCCAGATATCTAAATTTCCCAGGTGTTGTTGTTTGCCTCTGGCTTGGAAAGTGTGGCTCACTAGCTATGCTTCTTCAGGGAACATAGCTGCCAAGACAAGATCTCTATTCTCTATCGTGAAAACTTTATCTGCTTTCGTGGCATTTTAGAACTTAGCTGACATTTCATCTCTGCAAATAAATTCTGCACTGGGACAAGAGAAGGAACCATCACTTTTTAAAATTTCACATGTACTCTCTAACAACCAATGCAAGCACTTCATGCCTTGAAATCCTTGCTGCTGGCACATATTTCAAATAGCAGTTGGGATTGCCACTTAAGGAACTGCAGTTTGTACATTGCACAAAGGCACCCAGCCAATGGGACAAAAGGGAGCTAGGATTCAGCCTAGGCTCCTCTTGCCAAATCATGTACCCACAGCGCTGCATCATTCAGAGGGGGTGCCTTTTTCAAACTTGCACAAAGGCTCCCTATAAGCAATCAGCTGTGTTCTGAACCTAACAATAGCAGTATTGCAGCATCTCAAAAGAAACGCTGTCTTGTATTCCATAAACTCATTATACTTGAATATTCAATTGATACTCTTACATAATTTATCTCATCACTTCAAAATAATTTGTTTTCAAATTTCAGGCCTTTTAAAATTAGCTCTAAATCATCTGAAGTAGGATGCATTGCAAATTTTGGTAAGAGTCAAACTGGCTCTTTAAATGGATTTCCATTATCTTCCTGGGACTGCACATTCCTGCTGCTGCTGCTGCTGCTAAGTCGCTTCAGTCCTGTCCGACTCTGTGCGACCCCATAGACAGCAGCCCACCAGGCTCCCCCACCCCTGGGATTCTCCAGGCAAGAACACTGGAATAGGTTGCCATTTCCTTCTCCAGTGCATGAAAGTGAAATTGAAGTCGCTCAGTCATGTCCGACTCCTAGCGACCCCATGGACTGCAGCCCACCAGGCTCCTCCGTCCATGGGATTTTCCAGGCAGGAGTACTGGAGTGGGTTGCCACTGTCTTCTCCAGCACCTTCCTGCTAGTGAGGACTGTTCATTACCAGGTGCTGGGCAGATAAGCTAGGCTTTCTGATAGACACAATCTCCCATNTAAGACTTGTGTTTTCTTATTAATTTTCTGTTTTGATGATCTGTCTATTGGTGTGAGTGGGGTGTTAAAGTTTCCTACTATTATTGTGTTACTGTCAATTTCTCCTTTTATGTCTGTTAGTGTTTGTCTTATGTATTGAGGTGCTCCTGTGTTGGGTGCATAGATATTTACAATTGTTATGTCTTTCTTGGATTGATCCCTTGATCATTATGTAGTGTCCTTCCTATCTCTTGTAAAGTCTTTATGTTAAGGTCTATTTTGTATGATATGAGGATTGCTACTCCAGCCTTCTTTTGCTTCCTATTTGCATGGCATATATTTTTCCATCCTCTCACTTTCAGTTTATATGTGTCTTGAGGTCTGAAGTGGGTTTCTTGTAGACAGCATATATATGGGTCTTGTTTTTGTATCCATTCAGCCAGTCTGTGTCTTTTGGTTGCACCATTTAATCCATTTATGTTTAAGTAATTATTGGTATATATGTTCCTATTGCCATTTTCTTAATTGTTTGGGGTTGATTTTGTAGATTTTTTTTCTTGTCTTGTATTTCTTGACTATATAAGTCCCTTTAACATTTGTCATAAAGCTGGTTTGGTGGTACTGAATTCTCTTAACTTTTGCTTGTCTGAAAAGCTTTTTATTTCTCCATCAATTTTGAATGAGATCCTTGTCGGGTACAGTAATCTTGATTGTAGATTTTTACCTTTCAGTACTTTAAGTATTTCCTGCCATTCCCTTCTGGCCTGCAGAGTTTCTGTTGAAAGGTCAGCTGTTAAGTGTATGCAGTTTCCCTGTGTGTTATTTGTTGCTTCTCCCTTGCTGCTTTTAATGTTCTTTCTTTGTGTTTAGTCTTTAATAGTTTGATCAGTGTGTATTGTGGCATGTTTCTCCGTGGGTTTATGCTGTATAGGACTCTTTGTGCCTCTTGCACTTGATTGACTATTTCCTTTTTCATGTTGGGGAAATTTTCAACTCTAATCTCTTCAAAAAATTTCTCATACCCTTTCTTTTCTTCTTGTTCTTCTAGGACCCCTATAATTAAAAAGTTGGCACCTGTGATATGGTCCCAGAGGTCTCTGAGACTGTCCTCAGTTCTTTTCCTTCTTTTTACTATATCCTCTTAAAAGTTATTTCCACCATTTTGTCTTCCAGCTCACTGATTCATTTTCTGCTTCAGATATTCTATTGATTCCTTCTAGAATATATTTAATTTCAGTAACTGTGTTGTCTCTGTATGTTTATTCTTTAATTCTTCTGTGTCTTTGTTAATCGATTCTTACATTTTCTCCGTTTTCAAGGTTTTTGATCATCTTTACTATCATTATTCTGAATTCTTTTTCAGGTAGTTTGCCTATTTCCTCTTCATTTGGACTTCTGTGTTTCTAGTTTGTTCCTTCATTTGTTTAGCATTTCTCTTTTTGTTATTTATTTTTTTAAACAGTTTTTGTGTTTGAGGTCTCCTTTTCCCAGGCTTCAAGGAAAGGTGAATTCTCCAGTGGTTTGTGTGAGTTTCATATAAGATGAGATTTGTGCTGGGTTTTGCTTGCTTTTCCTCTGATGGGCAAGGCTGAATGAAGTGTTAATCCTTTCTACTGATGACTGGGTTTGTACTTTTGTTTGTTGTTTAGATGAGGCATCCTGCAGAGGGTGCTACTGGTGGTTGGTTGATACTGGGTCTTATATTCAAGTGGTTTGCTTTGTGTGAGTTCTCACTATCTGATACTCCCTGGGTTAGTTCTCTGGTACTCTAGGGTCTTGGAGTCAGTGCTCCCACTCCAAAGACTCAGGGCTTGACCCACAAGTGGGTTTGTTATGGCATGAAGTGAGATCAAAACAAATATCAAAAAATGGGAAGCCTAAGATGAACCTCAGAAAATGGCAGTTACAAAATCAGGCAAATAATAACTAAAATAATGGAATATACACATATACATATACACACACGAGCAAAGTAAAAACAGTCTAACAAAAATAAAGTATAGCAGACTGACCTGGTAAACAAAGGAAATCAAAAATTATATTTACCAGTTAAGAACAAAACTAACTAAAGCACAAACTGGAAAACAAAACTAAGCAAGGTGCCAAGTGGGGAATAAAGCAATGAAAACAAAACTAACAAATATGTTGAGAGGAAAGGAGAGAAAAAACACAGAATAGATATGCAAAGTTAAATAGAGGTAAAGATTACAGATAACTGCAAGGGGGAAAGAACAGTAGGAAAAGCAAACAAAAGGAATAAGTGTAGAAAAAATAATAATAGATTTAAAAAATAAAAGAAAAGAAGAAAAAAAAAAGGAGGAAAACTCCGCTGAACTGCAAAAGCCCAATGTAGAGGCAGAGGTTATATGACAACAATAAAAAATGTGACTGAGGGAAAAGAAAAAAAAAACCTCAAAAGCTTAATTGGATTTTTTAGTGCCTGTGCAGGGACACAGACTCTCTCTGCTGCAGGAGTTATGGCCCTATCAGAGTCTTTTTTCGAGCCTGTTGTAGCTGGCTATCAGAAGGCCTCTTTGGCCAGTCTTTCTCTGTAGCTGCGCCCATTCAGGCACTTAGAGGGCTCCCTTGCCTGGGGTCCTACTCTGTAAATCAGGGCATCAGGCACCTACAGGGGCCCCCTGGGTGGGGTCCTAGCTGTAGTTCAGTGTCAGGCGTTTGATGGGCCAGCCTCTCTAGTCTTCAGCTGCAGATGCTGGCACATGGGGGGAGAGAGGCTAGGGTGATGGCTCCACCCCCTACGCTACTCAGCTCTATCGCCTTGCTTCCATGGCTCCCCTCCATCCGTCTCTCCGCAGTCAACAGCAGCCCTCGCCCTGGGACTGCTCCATACTCCCCAAACTCCAGCTCCCAGCCACTGCGCCTTCCAGAGGACCGGCTCCTGTCTGGGGTGTGTATAGCTGCGGCAAGGACTGTCTGATTCTCATTCCATTCATGCTGCCACAGATCAGCTGTTTCCCTCTCAGCCTTAACTGTTTCTCCTCTGACTCAGACAGCTGCCCGATGTGCTCCCCACCCCCCACCCCTGAGGGCAGGTCCACTCCCACCAACACTCCTGCCTTTCTCCCTAGTTCCTTCGTCCTACTGAGTTTTCTTTTTCTCGGGTCAGGTACTCCTGCCTGCCCTCAGCTGGTGTTCTGCGTGCACTTCTGTCTGAAGGTGTGTCCTGTGTACCCGTGGAGAGAGACGTACTCCACGTCCACCTACTCCTCCGCCATCTTGTTCTCCTCTTAACTAATTTTGAAAGGTTCACTTTAAAAATATTTTAGGAAAATAATCATTGCTTGATGATCAACTATAATAAGTAGAAACATGGAGACAAACTTTCAATCACACTAAACATACATACGGACTTGCTCAAATTAGTTTAAACATACAAATATTATATAAATTGGAGGAGGAAATGGCTACCCACTCCAGTACTCTTACCTGGAGAATCCCATGGACAGAGGAGCCTGGTGGGCTACATTCCAAGGGGTTGCAAAGAGTCAGACACAACTGAGACTGAGCACATTATATATTTTTTGAGGGGGTATAAGGCCTACAGATACAATTTTATGGTTTCTCCACACTACTTCAAGATGTCTTTAAAGCGGTCAAATTTTGGGATGGATGAGTTAAGAGGAAATAATTCCATAATCAGTATCAGTTAATAAGGAATGGGTTGGATTTATGATTAAATTTTAATGTAAAAAACAAACAGGCTTTAGTAGTGGCTTTGAAAGCAGAGCAAAGTGTGTTTAAACTCCAGTTCTAGAACTGTAAAATTCTAAACTATGACTCTTTCTAAGCCTCAGTTCCCTCATCTGTAAAACAGGTACAATAATACTCCCAAGGGTTCTCCTCAGATCTGAACAAAGCATATCTAAAAGCTTCAGTGGCACCTAGTAGTTGATTAATTGCTCTCAGTTCAGTTCAGTCGCTCAGTCGTGTCTGACTCTTTGCGACCCCATGAATCGCAGCACGCCAGGCCTCCCTGTCCATCACCAACCCCCGGAGTTCACCCAGACTTGTGTCCATGGAGTCCGTGATGCCATCCAGCCATCTCATCCTCTATCGTCCCCTTCTCCTCCTGCCCCCAATCCCTCCCAGCATCAGAGTCTTTTCCAATGAGTTAACTCTTCACATGAGGTGGCCAAAGTATTGGAGTTTCAGCTTTAGCATATTGCTATTATTTAATAATTTATTTAATATTTAATGTAGAATAAAATATTTAATGTAGAATAAATAAAATTATTTTGTCTTCTATGTTGATTGCCATTTCCTTCTCCAGGGGATCTTCCCGATCCAGTAATCGAACCTGGGTCTCCTGCATTGCAGGCAGACGCTTTACCGTCTGAGCCACCAGGGAAGCCCATGTTGCTATATTAAGTTATACAAATGGGAAATTCACATGAAATGTCATTATGGTTTTTTATTCCCTTAAGCAAGTTAATTTATATTTAAGGTACTTAAAAAATAAGAATTTTTAAAAGGCACTCGACTAGGAGTCTAGATTCCAATCATAGCTCTACGCTGGCTAACTGAACTTCCTTAAACAAGTTACTTCATCAATCTAATATTCACTTAGGTCATTTGTAAAATGGTAAAACCCAGGTTATAATATTTTGATTACTAGATTAATTTTATAAAACTACAAAGCACTTCTATTAAACTACCACATAGGGGTTATTACTAATGTTATATTATCACAATAAAAATGAGATTTAACATGTACCTTATTTACATTAATTTCACAACTTTTTCAAAAGAAATTAGAGCCAAATCTAAGTAGTAGGGCCAATCCTAAACTCTTTTCCATTGCTGGGTAGGACACAGGCATTCTAAGCATAACTATCATATCAATTAACATCAAACAAATTTCAGAGTTAAAAATGAACTACTGAGTCATATATATAATGAATATATTGAGTCATTTTTATAATCATTCCACAAACTCAAAGGTAATCATCATAACACCTGGATTTATCAGAGGCCACTAAAGTAAGAGCTTTTATTAGCATAAAATATTTACCAGGTATAGAAAGACTGCATTCTTTCTTTGAACTGATTCACTGAAACCTGAGAGTAGTTTGGTAATTAAAAAGGCAGGAAAGCTCTTCTTACTTTTCCAGTCTATGAATACAAAAAGAGAAAAAGGCGAGACTGAGTAAGTTGTATAAAATAACCTAAGACTTTAAGGGGAACAATTACAAATAGTGGGCAACACTAGATGGACAGCTGCCTAAACATAAAGTGACTGGAAGCAGGTGTCTCTCTTGTGCCTACTTCCTCATCTACAGAATAGGGGTACTAGCACCTGCAGTTACTTCAGAAACATGGAGGAAAATCAGAAAATTATTGGACTATGTATTATAAGGGGTGGTCCTTCATGAAGCTCGATAATGTACTTCATATTTTAAGGGTATATTTCATTAACTTTAAAAAAGACTCCCAAATCTGACATTAACCTCCTTCCAAATTTGTAAGCATCTACTTCAATTGCTTGAAAACACTCACATAGATGACAAGCATACATCAACATAGATTGTTATCAATGAATTCTGGGAAAAGGTGCAAGATTACATTCTGTCTTCAGCAAATGAGGAAGGGCAGTGTTTGGTACACCCAGGTGTGTGCACTTGCTGTCAATGACTGACCATCACATTCTTTGCCACAAGGGCTCAGAACCCAGAACAGCAAGTGCAAGCGGCCTTCATGGTGAAGAGCTGCACACACATCAACTCTTATTGGCCACATACCTCTACCTCGTAGCTCTGTCTGAATTAGGATGACAAGAATAATTAGTGTAATGGTTACAAATTAGTACAACTGAGTAGGACAACATTAATGGGAATCGTCTGAGTTTTATGTACCTGTGCTCAGTGCTCATGTAACAGGCAATAGATTTCTTTCTATACAATCTATGATGTTCTTAACTGCTTCAGGAGACACTGAACCAAGAGCTTAATCAAGTTCAAAGTGCAAACAAAATCAAATATGTAAATAGTTAAAACTATCTTCCTAAAAAGGAGTTATTTTTGAGAGAAGAGGCTCATATTAGCTCATAATATTGAAAATAGATCATCACTAAAATTGTCACAATTCTCCAATAATGATTAAAAATTTATTATGACATTTTACTATTGTTTTACAACTGAAAAAGAAAAACCTGAATTTTTCCCTCTCTTAAAAAGTATGATCTATATTTAACTATGTATCTATATTTTTAAAACTGTTAAGTTGTAAGAGGATAACCTTAAACAAAAACCAAAATGAACAGAAACATACTAATACGAAACAGAAACTAAATACACAAACAGACCTTTCAGTTCAGTTCAGTCCCTCAGTCGTGTCCGACTCTTTGTGACTCCATGAATTGCAGCACGCCAGGCCTCCCTGTCTATCACCAACCCCCGGAGTTCACTCAGACTCACGTCCATCAAGTTGGTGATGCCATCCAGCCATCTCATCCTCTGTTGTCCCCTTCTCCTCCTACCCTCAATCCCTCCCAGCATCAGAGTCTTTTCCAATGAGTCAACTCTTCACATGAGGTGGCCAAAATACTGGAGTTTCAGCTTCAGTATCAGTCCTTCCAATGAACACCCAGGACTGATCTCCTTTAGGATGGACTGGTTGGATCTCCTTGCAGTCCAGGAGATTCTCAAGAGTCTTCTCCAACACCACAGTTCAAAAGCATCAATATGGTGCTCAGCTTTCTTCACAGTCCAACTCTCACATCCATACATGACCACTGGAAAAACCATAGCCTTGACTAGACGGACCTTTGTTGGCAAAGTAATGTCTCTGCTTTTGAATATGCTATCTAGGTTGAGCACACCCATCAAAATCATCTAGAGCAGGAACTGTAACAAATAAGGAAAACGTACTCACCCTTCCTCTTTTAGACCAGCGTGATGGTTACAAAGTGACAAGCTCTTACTGCTGTCCACTGGCATATCTACAGACCTCTTATTCATTTGAAATTTCCCCGACTTAAAATGGATGCAAATAAGCCAGGTGTGATTCCAACAAAAGTGATCCTGCTCGTCCCTACTGAGTTTCCACAGAAACGTGCACAGTTGGCAAAGGCAAGGAAGTTGTGTACTGGCCTCAAACTACCTTACAGTTTTAATACTCAAAAGGTTCGTCTAGTCAAGGCTATGGTTTTTCCAGTAGTCATGTATGGATGTGACAGTTGGACTGTGAAGAAAGCTGAGCACCATATTGATGCTTTTGAACTGTGATGTTGAAGAAGATTCTTGAGAATCTCTTGGATGCAAGGAGATCCAACCAGTCCATCCTAAAGGAGATCAGTCCTGGGTGTTCTTTGGGAGGAATGATGCTAAAACTCAAACTCCAGTACTTTGGCCACCTCACGCGAAGTAGTTGACTCATTGGAAAAGACTCTGATGCTGGGAAGGATTGGGGGCAGGGGGAGAAGGGGACGACAGAGGATGAGATGGCTGGATGGCATCACCGACTCAATGGACGTGAGTTTGAGTGAACTCCAGGGGTTGGTGATGGACAGGGAGGCCTGGCGTGCTGTGATTCATGGGGTCGCAAAGAGTCGGACACGACTGAGCGACTGAACTGAACTGTGTGAAATAACAATTATAGTACTTAGTAAAATCCCAATACCCTCCCCAAAAAAAGTGTCTGTGAAAGTTATAATTACCAATGGCAACCATTCTTTTGCTAAAGAAACATACTTTATGACAGTATTCCCAGTAGGTCACTTAATGTAATAACCAACATCCAGAGAAAAACAATATAAAGGTTAACCTAAATAATAGTAAATACTATGTATATCTTTCTTTCCCTTAAATAAATTCAGTATGACTCCTCATTGGTTTTACTTAAAAGTAAATGTTTTTACAGCAGTGATTCTCAAAGGGCAGTACCTAGATTAGCATCCTCAGGAAAATTACTGGAAATGTACATTCTTGGTCCCCCACCCCAGACCTACTGAAACAGAAACTCTGGGGGTAAAGTCCAGCAATGTATGTTTTCACAAACCCTCCAGAAGCTTCTGATGCAAGCTAAAGTTTGAGAACCACTGATATATAGTGTCAAATTTCAGAGGAGGCTGAATATGAAACAAACTGCAAAGCTTTATTTGACCCATTGGAACTAAGTAAGACAAGGTAATAAAATAAGATGCAAAGGAGAACTCACTTGCCTCCTGTATTAAGTCTGTTGGTTAGCAGATCACTGTCTCACAACACATTTCCAACCACTGAGGTCTTCAGACACACAGGGCAACAATCTAACCATTTATTACTTTACAGTAAAAGAGATAATCTTTTTTCTAATACGTCAATCATGTACGTAGGGATGAGCCTAAAAGTTTGAGTCATAAATTTTAACATTCTTCACTAAAATTGGCCCTCCATATCTATGGGATCTGCGTCCAAGGATTCAATCAACCCATGTAAAACAAAAGTAACTTAAAAAAAAAAAAAAAAAAAACAAAAAGTTTCAAAAGTAAAGCCACATGCTGGTAGCTATTTACAGGGCATCTGCATTATATTCACAACTATTTATGCAGCCTTTTTATTGTATTAGGTATTATAAGTAATCAAAAGGTGATTTAAAGTATTATATGGGATATATAATGGAAGATTCCCTGGAGAAGGAAATGGCAACCCACTCCAGTATTCTTGCCTGGAAAATCCCATGGACGGAGGAGCCTGATAGGCTACAGTCCATGGGGTCGCAAAGAGTCAGACACGACTGAGCAACTTCAGACAGTCAAATGGGATATATACAAATTCTATGCCATCCTATACAAGGGACTTCAGCACCCTTGGGTTTTGGTATCCAGGAAGGTCATGAAACCAATTTCCCCAGTGCTAAGGGATGGCTGTACTTGTTAAAAAAAAAAAAAAAAAAAGAATTTTTTTTTAAGAAACATACATGGAGAGACATCCATGTATATATCCACTGGTGGTCCAGTGGTTCAGAATCTGCCTGCCAATACAGGGGCCAAGCCACCTCAAGGAGAAGTCCAATAAGACAGTAGCCCCCACTCGCTGCAACTAGAGAAAAGCCCTCACACAGCAAAGAAGACCCAGCACAGCCAAGAAAAAAAAGAAAAGAAACATACATGGGTGCAGTTCTTCCTTAGTATCCAGCACAGTAGAGTTTATACACTAGAAATATTCTTTTCATTTTCCATTAACTTTTGTATATATGTAATTCCTTCTCTATTTCCTTTAAGACAACAGATAGCACTAAAAAAAGAAAACAATAAAAAAACCCAGATAGTTTTTAAAAGTAACCAGAGAGATATAATGGAAAAAAACTACTGGGTAAATCAATATGCCATATACCATTAAAATCAATGAATTCAAGCCAGGTGAAGTTTCCTGAAGGTCAAAGTGCTAAATGCCGTCAGTGCTTTTTGAACAGCTTTACTTTTGGCCGTGCTGTGAGTGCGTTTTCTCCACTGCTGAGAGCAGGGGCTGCCCATGCGTGGGCGTCTCGCGGTGCCGGCTTCTCTTGCGCAGGGCATGGGCTCTAGGGTGTGCCCGCTTCCTGAGCACGTGGGCTCAGCGGTTGTGGCACACTGGCTTAATTGCTCCAAGGCATGTGGGATCTTCCCAGACCAGGGACTCTACAAGTGTCTCCCACACTGTGCGGAGGATTCTTAACTACTGGACCACCAGGGAAGCCCAGTACCTTCAGTATTACACCTGCAAAATGTACTTTTAAAATCATGTTTTAAGTGAGTTGACGATCAGTCACAATTTACAAAGAAAAAACCTAGGCAATTCAAAGCAGAATGTTTACCTACACCAAGAATTATTTTATAATCTGTTTTATGATAAGAAGCATGATGCAATTTACTCAAAGGTCAGATTCTGACTTTACAAACAAGGCAGGAAGCAAAAAAGAATATACATTTGACTTGTTTTCTCCTGATTGTTATTTTTGTTTCTCAAATTAGGAAACACTTGAATTATAAAAACATTTTTACTCAAGTATTCAAGGGAAAAGTTTTACTTAAGGGATAAATTCAAACCTCAATTTCTAAGCTTACCATATTTCCAGCAATCCATTCTCTTGGAAAAAGAAATATAAAGAAAACATACCCTAAGGTCATCATTATTGTCTTAAATTTTTAAAACAATTCTCCATCAAAGCAGCAATGCAGAATAAACCTAAGCAGGAAACCGATTCACAGGCTCCTCTTCTCCTCTGTTTAATACTGGTGTTCCTCAGGGCCCATCCTTGGTCCACTGTGGACTGTACCAGTGACTGCCAAAGTGCCACTACTGGGCCAGAGCTGATGCAGTAACATCACTTTCACCGACTCTGATGCCTGACAGCAGGCTACATCTAATGGTCCACGCTGGTTGCCATCCCTACTCTCCCACCTGGATAAGGGCAAGATCTGAAAGACTGACTAATCCCCCAAGCTAATGACTTGTTCAGGAATAAACTGTACGTATACAAGAACTTTACTCAAATCTGGGCGATGAAATCAAGGAAAGAGCTCCTGAACTTTTATGGGATAGTTATTCTCACTTCGAATATAGACAGTTAAGTGGTGATTCTCCTTTCTTTGGACACGAACAACAAAGCATATTTTCCTGGTTGCTGCTGGAAGTTGTTTTGCAATCATAAATAAAAGACCGTGAGGGCACAGCAACCCAGAGTTCAGTTCTACTGTCTCTAAAGCATCTGATCTCTTAATTATGTGAGCCAAGTCACACGAGATATTTGGGAGTGTGTGTGTGCAGGTGTGTGTATACAAACACACGATTCTCTAACATGAATGTGAGAGAAGACAAGCAGGACTATGGAAAAGGCATGCTGGATCTCAGGAGCTCCAGGCCAGCAGCACTTCTAAAGGGTAGCTGGGCTTCATTCTGCCCAACATGAAGGGACAAGAGGCCCTAGAGTAACATCACTCAGATAATATTCTATCCGAGACCATCTGGGTGACAAATGAGGCTATTAAAACTCTCCATTCTAAGCTTGAATTTACCATTAAATAGACTTCATTTTTTATTTTGGAAAAACTCCCCAATAATAAGCTAATATGTAATGGAATATGCTCAATGTAAAAGAGAGAAGCCCTGAGCAGCTCCTCTCACCCTGAAAAAAAATGAAACTTGGAAAAAAAAACAAAAAACAGTATTATATTATAGACCACTTCATAAAATCTCATATTTAAAGAAGCCATAAACCTCCGAACATTTCACCATTTGGGTTGAGCCCCTTATAAAACATACCATTCTTTTGTAGTAAAATCTTAATACTTAAGAGAAAAATTAGGAATATAAAAAGTACAGGCCATTAAAGAAAATAAAAGTGGCACAACTGATCTTAACATAATCAGCTTGTACATACTACCATGAACATTTTCAAGGTTTTCCTTTATCATTTAATAAGAATAGTTTAAGTACTACTATCCTCTATCACTAGATATAGAATTGAATCTAACATAAAGGTAACCTTTATCTCTCCTGGTTCTTACAAACAACAAAGGATGAAAACTGCAGAGTTTTAGAACAAGAGAAATGTTAACAATAATCAATCTAATGCCTTCATTGTACATACTAGGAAACTGCAAGGCTGCATGGTTTATTTTGGAATACTCTTGTGAATGATGGCACAGCTGAAATTCAGATCCATTTTCTGATTTTTGGTACATATAAGTGTTCTTCACATCGACCACCTTCTCTTTTAGAAATGCAAAAATATTTTCTAACAAGAATTTTACAAAATCACTTTTTAAAAAGTAATCAATATCATGTTAATCATTTTAGGTATACTGGCTACTGACCATTATTCTCTAAAGATCACTTTAAAATAATGTTTATTTATCTAATTTGTCCACTCAAAAAAAAAAAAAACTTTAAGAAATTATGGACTTCCTTGGTGGCAGCAGATAAGAATCCATCTGCCAATGCAGGGGACACTGGTTTGACCCCTAGTCCAGGAAGATTCCACAAGTCTTGGAGTAACTAAGTCTGTGCACCTCTCTTACTGAGCAAGGGTGCTTCAACTACCAACCCTGTGTGCTGGAAGTACTGAATCCTGAAAACCTACAGTCTGTACTCCAGAACAAGACAAGCCATCACAATGACAAAGTCTGCACTACACAACTAGAGAACAGCCTCCATTTGCCTAACAAGAGAAAAGCCTGAGCAAAGCAACAAAACCCAGCACAGTCAAAAGTAATAATAATAAAAAAGTGATCATTATGTACAGAGTTCTGTACTCTGCTCCAGGAAGCCAGAAAGATCAGACATGAAAAGCCACCAAACTGAAAACAATCAGAAGGAAAAGCTGCTGCTGCTGCTGAGTCGCTCCAGTCATGTCCGACTCTGTGCGACCCCATAGACGGCAGCCCATCAGGCTCCACAGTTCCTGGATTCTAGGACATTAGAAATCTATAATTTAAGTAAAGGCTAAGAAATGTTTTTACTTTTAAAAGGGATCAAACACATATTTTAATACAAAAAGAAAAGGTAATTTTCATAAAATTTTAAGATTCTTTAGTAATATTGAAAACCTATAAATAACTATTTATAACATTTATTCTAAAAAATAGATAAAATGTTTAAATTCTGTAACATCATTTGGGGTTCTTACTATTACCTTTCAGGTTTCATATCTAAGACGCTATGATCCTTTGCTATTATCTCTTGCCTCCTGCTTATTTAACTTATACATAGAGTACATTATGTGAAATCCCATGCTGGATGAAGCACAACCAGAGTCAAGATTGCCAGGACAAATATCAATACTTCAGATATGCAGATGACACCACCCTTATGGCAGAAAGCAAAGAGGAACTGCAGAGCCTCTTGAAGGTGAAAGCGGAAAGTGAAAAAGCTGGTTTAAAACTCAACATTCAAAAAACTAAGATAATGGCATCTGGTCCCATAACTTATTGGCAAATAGATGAAGAAACAGCATAAAAAGTGATAGACTTTATTTTCTTGGGCTTCAAAATCACTGCTGATGGTGACTGCAGCCATGAAATTAAAAGATGCTTGCTCCTTGGAAGGAAAGTTATGACAAATCTAGAGAATGTATTAAAAAGCAGAGACATCACTTTGCCAACCAAGATCCATATAGTCAAAGCTATGGTTTTTCCAGTAGGCATGTTTGGATGTGAGAGTTGGACTACAAAGAAAGTTGAGTGCCAAAGAATTGATGCTTTTGAAAAGTGATGTTGAAGAAGACTCTTGAGAGTCCCTTGGACTACAAGATGAGACCAGTCAATCCTAAAGGAAATCAACCCTGAATATTAATTGGAAGGACTGATAATGAAGCTAAAACTCCATTACTTTGGCCACCTGATGCGAAAAGCTTACACATTACAAAGACCCTGATGCTGGGAAAGATAGAAGGCAGGAGGAGAAGGGGACGACAGAGGATGGAATGGTTGATGGCATCCCTGACTCAACAGACATGGGTCTGGGAAAGCTCCAGGAGATGCTGAAGGATAGGGAAAGCTGGCGTGCTGTAGTCCCTGGGGTCACAAGGAGTCAGACACAACTGAGTGACAGAACCATCACCAATCACTTGCCTCCTGTGTGAAAAATCTACATTTGTAAGTCAACAATGCTTTAGTTTCACAGGCTGAACACAGGATAGGGCAAAAATCAGGGTAATTTACCTCACCCAAGTCAGTAAAAGAAACTTAAGTTATGACAATCTGGTGTGCTTTTCACACCATCATAACATTAAAATAGATTTCCACAAAATGTAAGGCCATGTTAAGCCACCACATAAATATACTCTCTAAAGGCCTGCCTCTGCAGTTTGTGGGTCATCTGCTCGACAGCTCTATGGTGGGGTTAATGGCGACCTGCTCCAACAGGGCTTATGCCACAGGCTGTGTGACCAGGGAACTGCACCCTGAGCCCCTGCCCCTGTGGCAGGCCACTCGTATCTCCGCAGAAGACTCAAATGTAGGTCTGGCTCAGTATTCTTCAATATTCTTCAGTATTCAGTAATACTTCAGTATTCTTGCCTGGAGAACCCCATGAACAGTATGAAAAGGCAAAAAGATAGGACACTGAAAGATGAACTCCCCAGGTCAGTAGATGCCCAATATGCTACTGGGGAAGAGTGGAGAAATAATTCCAGAATGAATGAAGAGACAGAGCTAAAGTGAACACAACACCCAGTTGTGGATGTGATTAGTGATGGAAGTAAAGTCTGATGCTGTAAAGAGCAATACTGCATAGGAACCTGAAATGTTAGGTCCACGAATCAAGGTAAATCAGAAGTGGTCAAACAAAAGATGGCAAGAGTAAACTGATATTTTAGGAATCAGTGAACTAAAATGGACTGGAATCGGTGAATTTAATTCAAATGACCATTGTATCTACTGTGAGCAAGAATCCCTTAGAAGAAATGGAGTAGCCCTCATAGTCAACAAAAGAGTCTGATATGCAGTACCTGGTGCAATCTCAAAAATGACAGAATGATCTGTTTGTTTCCAAGGCAAACCATTCAATATCACAGTAATCCATGTCTATGCCCCAACCAGTAAAGCTGAAGACGCTGAAACTGAATGGCTCTATGAAGACCTACAGGACTTTCAGGAACTAACACTGAAAAAAGATGTCTTTTCATCATAGCGGACTGGAATGCAAAAGTAGGAAGTCAAGAGTTACCTGGAGTAACAGGCAAGTTTGGCGTTGGAGTACAAAATGAAGCAGGGCATAGGCTAACAGAGTTTTGCCAAGAGAATGCACTGGTTATAGCAAATACCCTTTTCCAACAACACAAGAGACTACTCTACATATGGACATCACCAGTTGGTCAATACCGAAATCAGTCTGTTTATATTCTTTGCAGCTAAAGATGCAGAACCTCTATAAAGTCAGCAAAAATAAGACCAGAAGCTCACTGTGGCTCAGATCATGAACTCCGTATTGCCAAATTCAGACTAAAATTGAAGAAAGTAGGGAAAACCACTAGACCATTCAAGTATGACCTAAATCAAACCCCTTATACAGTGGAAGTGACAAACAGATTTGAGGGATTAGATCTGATAGACAGAGTGCCTGAAGAACTATGGACAGAGGTTTGTAACATAATACAGGAGGCAATGATCTAAACCATCCCCAAGAAAAAGAAATGCAGAAAGGAAAACTGGTTGTCCAAGTAGGCCTTACAAATATTTGCGAAAAGGAGAAAAGCAAAAGGCAAAGGAGAAAAGGAAAGAAATACTCCTTTGAATGCAGAGTTCTAAAGAATAGCAAGGAGAGATAAGAAAGCCTTCCTCAGTGACCAATGCAAAGAAATAGAAGAAAACAACAGAATGGAAAAGACTAGAGATCTCTTCAAGAAAATCATAGAGATACTAAGGGAATATTTCATGCAAAGATGGGCACAATCAATGACAGAATGGTATGGACCTAACAGAAGCAGAAGTTATTAAGAGGTGGCAAGAATACACAGAAGAACAACACAAAAAGATCTTCACGACTCAGATAACCACAATGGTGTGATCACTCACCTACAGCCAGACATCCTGGAATGCAAAGTCAAGTGGGCCTTAGGAAGCAGCACTATGAACAAAGCTACTGAAGGTGATGGAATTCCAGTTGAGCTATTTCAAATCCTAAAAGATGATGCTGTGGAAGTGCTACACTCAATATGTCAGCAAATTTGGAAAACTCAGCAGCGTCCAGAGGACTGGAAAAGGTCCGTTTTCATTCCAATCCCAAAGAAAGGCAATGCCAAAGAATGCTCAAACTACCACACAATTGTACTCATCTCACACGTTAGTAATGCTCAAAATTCTCCAAACTTGAATAGTATGTGAACTGTGAACTTCCAGATGTTCAAGCTGGATTTAGAAAAGGCAGAGGAACCAGAGATCAAATTGCCAATATCCGGTGGATCATAGAAAAAGAAAGAGAATTCCAGAAAAGCATCTACTTCTGCTTTATTGACTACACCAAAGCCTTTGACTATATAGATCACAACAAACTGGAAAATTCTTCAAGACACAGGACTAGCAGACCACCTTACTTGCCTCCTGAGAAATCTGTATGCAGGTCAAGAAGCAACAGTTAGAACCAGACATGGAACAACGGACTGGTTCCCAGTTGGGAAAGGAGTACGTCAAGGATGTATACCATCACCCTACTTATTTAACTTACATGAAGAGTACATCATGCGAACTGCCTGGCTGGAGGAAGCACAAGCTGGACTGAAGACTGCCGGGACAAATATCAATAACCTCAGATACACAGATGACATCACCCTTAGTGAAGCAGAACTAAAGAGCAGAAAGTGAAGAGGAACTAAAGAGCCTCTTGATGGAAGTGAAAGAGCAGAGTGAAAAAGTTGCCGTAAAACTCAACATTCAAAAAACAAAGATCATGGCATCCAGTGCCACCACTTCATGGCAAATAGATGGGGAAACAATGGAAATAGTGAGGGAATTGGGCTCCAAAATCACTGAAGATAGTGACTCAGCCATGAAATTAAACACGCTCGCTCCTTCAAAGAAAACTTATGACCAACCTAGACAGCTTATTAAAAAGCAGAGACATTACTTTGCCTACAAAGGTCCGTCTAATGAAAGCTATGGTTTTTCCAGGAGTCATGTATGGATGTGAGAGTTGGACTATAAAGAAAGCTGAGTGCCGAAGAATTGATGCATTTGAACTGTGGTGTTGGAGAAGACTCTTGAGAGTCTTTGGGACTGCAAGATCAAATCAGTCAATTGTAAAGGAAATCAGTCCTTAATGTTCATTGGAAGGACTGATGCTGAAGCGGAAACTCCAATACTCTGGCCACCTGATGCGAAGAACTGACCCACTGGAAAAGACTCTGATGCTGGGAAAGATTGAGGGCAGGAGGAGAAGAGGACGACAAAGGATGAGATGGTTGGATGGCATCACTGACTTGATGGACCCGAGTTTGGGCAAGCTCTGGGAATTGGCGATGGACAGGGAAGCCTGGTGTGCTGCAGCCCATGGGGTCGTAGAGAGTTGGACACAGCTGAATGACTGAACTGAAGTGTGTACACCGTGAATTCAATGACAGTCTCATGGTTAGGACTTGGCACATTCATAACTGAGGAAGTGCATATACTGGGAATCCCATGATAGTCTAATGGTTAGGACATGGCACTTTCACAAGAGAGTGAAAGCATAGGTTCAAGCCCTGATAGGAATTAAGATCCTGCAATGTGTCATGGCTATAAAAAAATTAAAATAAAAAAAGTGCACATACCACCACAGGGATATCTATCAAGGTCATCAGCCTTACAGCCTTTGCGATTTCTTTTCCTTCAATATAGGATGCTTCTGCCCAGGTAGCTTCTTTTTCTTTGCTATTCCAGTCTTGGACTGAAAGTCATATCCTCAAAGAAGCCTTCCCTGACCACGCAATCTAAAGAATATTTCTCCCTCCCTGTACCAGTCCATGACTATCATGTCACGCCATTTTGTTCTATGTTCTCATAATTTTAACTTACTCATTAAAAGACAAGGGCGTTTCATGCAAGACGGCCACAATAAAGGGCAGAAATGGTAAGGACCTAACAGAAACAGAAGTGATTAAGAAGAGATGGCAAGAATACAGAGAACAACTAAAAAGAACAGGTCTTAATGACCTGGATAACCACAGTGGTGTCATCACTCATCTGAGAGCCAGACATCCTGGGGTGTGAAGCCAAGTGAGCCTTAGGAAGCAGTAGTAGGAACAAGGCTGGTGGGGGCGATGGAATTCCAGATGAGCCATTTAAAATTCTAAAATAGGATGATGCTGTTAAAGTGCTGCACTCGAAACCAGCAAATATGGAAAACTCAGTAGCCGCCAAAGGACTGGAAAAGGTCAGTTTTCATTCCAAAGAAGGGCAATGTCAAAGAATGTGCAAACTACCATACAATTGCACTCATTTCACATGCTAGAAAGGTAATACTCAAAATCCTTCCAGCCAGGCTTCAGGAATACATGAAAAAGAACTTCCAGATGTACAGGCTGGGTTGAGAAAAGGGAGAGGAAACAGAGACCAAACTGACAACATTTGTTAGAACATAGAGACAGCAAGGGAATTCCAAAAAAAACCATCTACTTCTGTTTCACTGACTATGCTAAAGCCTTTGACTGTAGGGATAACAACAAACTGTGGAAAATACTTAAAGACATGGGAATACCAGACCACCTAATCTGTCTCCTGGGAAACTTGCATGTAGGTCAGGAAGCAACAGTTAGAACCGGCATGGAACAACAGACTGGTTCCAAATTGGGAAAGGAGCACAACAAGGCTGCATATTGTCACCCTGCTTATTTAACTTATAAAGGCAATGGCACCCCACTCCAGTACTCTTGCCTGGAAAATCCCATGGATGGAGGAGCCTGGAAGGCTGCAGTCCATGGGGTTGCGAAGAGTCGGACACGACTGAGCGACTTCACTTTCACGTTTCACTTTCATGCATTGGAGAAGGAAATGGCAACCCACTCCAGTGTTCTTGCCTGGAGAATCCCAGGGCCGGGGGAGTCTAGTGGGCTGCCGTCTATGGGGCGCACAGAGTCGGACATGACTGAAGTGACTTAGCAGCAGCAGAGCACATCAAGCAAAATGTGGACTGGATAAATCAAAAGCTGATTCCTCAGATGTGCAGATGATATCACTCTAATGGCATAAAGTGAAGAGTAACTAAAAGCTGGCTTAAAAAATCAACATTCAAAAAATGAAGATCATGGCGTCCAGTCCCATCACTTCATGGCAAATGGATGGAGGAGAAGTGGAAACAGTGGCAGATTTTATTTTCCTGGGTTTCAAAATCACTGTGGACAGTGACTGCCAGAATGAAATTAAAAGATGTCTGCTCCTTGGAGGAAAAGCTATGGAAAACCTAGACAATGTATTAAAAAGCAGAGACCTCACTTCACTGACAAGTCAGTATAGTCAAAGCTATGGTTTTTCCAGTAGTCATGTACAGATGTGCGAGTTGGACCATAAAGAAGGCTGAGTGGTGAAGAATTGATGCTTTCAAATCAGGGTGCTGAAGACTCTTGAGAGTCCCCTGGGCTGCAAGGAGATCAAACCAATCAACCCTAAAAAAAATCAACCCTGAATAGTCCTTCAAAAGGACTGATGCTGAAGCTCCAATACTTTGGCCACCTGATGTGAAGAGCTGATTCATCACAAAACACCCTGATGCTGGGAAAGATTGAAAGCAAAAGGAGTAGGGGGCAACAGAGGATGAGATGGTTAGATAGCATCACCGACTCAATGGACATGAGTTTGAGCAAGTTCGGGGAGTTGGTAATGGACAGGGAAGCTTGGCATGCTGCAGTCCGTGGGCTGACAAAGAGTTGGACACAACTGAGCGACTGAACAAAACAGAAAAAGGAAGCTTTCTGTGCACAGGTATTTTTTCAGTCTGTCTTATTCACAACAGCAACCTTAGTGCATAGTAGAGTGTGAACGGTATTCAGAAGTATTTCTTAAGTGAGTGAAAGGAAACTAGGAAGTCAGTATGTATCAGATGAAGGATAGGAGCTTAAGTCCATGATAAAGAGAACTCCTTGAAAGAAATTTTTCCGAAAAAGACAGAAATATGTGTTCAGAGCAGTCATTTACTGATTTTGAATAAATTGCCTGGAAAATCCCTCCTAACAAAACCCTACTGAAAGTATACTCCTGATAGCAAATCTGAAATACAACAGTTAAAATATTTTGTTTACCAAATATTTCTTTTTAAAAGTCAGGGCCATAGAAGAGACTCAGTTTAATTCAGTTCAGTCGCTCAGTCATGTCTGACTGTGCGACCCCATGGACTGCAGCACGCCAGGCCTCCCTGTCCATCACCAATCCTGGAGTTTACCCAAACTCATGTGCATTGAGTTGGTGAAGCCATCCAACCATCTCATCCTCTGTCGTCCCCTTCTCTTCACACCTTCCATCTTTCCTAGCATCAGAGTCTTTTCCAATGAGTCAACTCTTCGCATCAGGTGGCCAAAGTATTGGAGCTTCACCTTTCAATGAATACTCAGGGTTGATTTCCTTTAGGACTGATTGATTGGCTTGATTTCCATGCAGTCCAACGGACTCTCAAGAGTCTTCTCCAGCACCACAATTTGAAAGCATTGATTTTTCAGTGCTCAGCCTTTTTTATGATCCAATTCTCACATCTGTACATGACTACTGAGAAAACCATACCTTTGATTATACAGACCTTTGTCAGCAAATTAAGGTCTCTGCTTTTTAATACATTGTCTAGGTTTGTCATAACTTTCCTTCCCAGGAGCAAGCGTCTTTTAATTTCAAGGCTGCGGTCACTGTCTGCAGTGATTTGGGAGCCCAGAAAATAAAGTCTGTCCCTGCCTCCACCTTTCCCCTTCTATTTGCCCCAAAGAGATGGGACCAGAGGCCATGGTCTTAGTTGTTTGAATGTTACTTAGGGTGTAGGCCTTTCGTAAGAGTTCCAAGCTTTATGCAGGGATCTCAGCTCCATTTCTCCACCCTGAAAAGTCTAGTCTTCTGTCTAGAACAGACATTAAATCACAAGGGTTTGGAGGATGGTTTGGACAAAGGCCTTTAAGGCAGCGCCAGGGTGAGCTGGTGACTATACATTTTCTTCTTCATGGATTCTGTGGAAACCCCTCACATATCCTTTGGCTTGCACGGAAAACATGTAAAGGAACGTTATAGGCATTTGTAGGATTTCTGCAGAATTTCTCTGAATAATCCATTATAGTGTCAGACGTCTTTGAGAGTAAGTTTTAAAATAAACAATTTCAATCCTCAAAAACAAGATCTAGGGCGTCCTTGGTGGTACAGTGGGTAAGAACTTCACCTGCCAATGCAGGTGACATGGATTAGGCTTCTGGTCCGGCAAGAATGCCACGTGCCACAGAGCAGCTAAGCCCACGAGCCACAACTGCTGAGGCTGAAATCCAGAGTCCAGGAGCTGCAACTACCGCAGCCCGGGTGCCGAGAGTTTGTGCTCCACAACAAGAGAAGCCACCAAAGCCAGTCCGCCACAAAGAAGAGTAGCCCCACTTGCTGCAACTAGAGAAAGCCTGTGTGCAGCAGCGAAGCCCCAGCACAGCTGAAAGATTAATACATTCAAATTAGGAAGAAAAAAAAACACAATGCTCTAAGCTGATTTGCTTAGAGCAACTGCTGCCCTTGCGGTGCCACAGCACAGTGTGTCCTCTGGCGTCACTCTTCCTTTACTGCACACTCTTGTCACTGCGGTTTACAGTCTCCTCCTCTGCCCTGATTGTAACAGACATTTCTAGTGCTCACTGCCTCAAGGTAACACAGCAACAATGATATTACCTGAGTGATTCTCGCCTTGGCTAGAACTGGAAAGTGAGAATCAGCAGACTGCTTCCTTAGCTTCACTCAGATGATGAGGGTCAAGCACAGTGACATGGTTCACAAGATACTGTCTGTCTTTTCTAAGAATGGAGATCTGCAAAAGGTTTTGAAGAATACTCTTAACAGGACAGCAGGAATGGAAATTTATTGGCTGATTCTGAGCCACGTGTCACAGTAATCTAGATGGTGGTAGCTTTAACTCGGATAGAAAATACAGGGATAAACTCCACATGTTTTTTAGAGGTAAAACTGGCAGTGTCTGATTTGATGTGAGGGAAAAGAAAGGAATTGTCTCTATTAGGCGATAGAAAATGAACTAGAAGAGATAAACGTTACAACAAGGAGACATATTTCAAGTTACTATTAAGAACTATTTTAAAATTATTATATACTTAAAAAAAAAAAGGAATGATTCCAATTACAGCATTCACAGTTAAAACTTTTTCATTATATTCCATCTGATGTGTACCAGGAAGTCAACTGCAGCAACGCATCCAGGACTCCTACAGTCTGGCTATAACTTTCTCTTCCAACCTGACCTTTACCTATTCCTTTACCTTTCCTTAACTCCCCTAAAATGCAATTACTCACACTTCCGATTTTCTGAGACAGCTCTGTATTTTCTCTCCTTTGCTCCACTTGCTCCTGCAGTCAGAAACTCCTGTAAGTATTCACATTCTGCTCACTCTTCACGACCCAGCTCCACTGCCGCCTCTGCAATGGAGCCTGCCATAAGCAGCCTTCTGAGAAGAGAGCTGCTGCTGTGCAGTAACCCAGCTGTGCCCGACCGTGTGGCCCCATGGACTGCAGCACGCCAGGACCCCCAATTCCTCCCTTGACAAGGGCATCTGTGCCTCCGTCAACTCCGGAACTTTCTTAAAATCCACCAAGTGCCTTATCCGTAGGCACTGAGAAATGAATACGTGATGAGGATGCTAGACAAGATATTAAATTCCTAAAGGGAGGCTGAGCTTGAACTCTGATTCCCCCTCTAATTTTTAAGATTTCGTGACTCTGTAAGGCCTCTATTAAAACAGCCTTAAGACATACCTAGGCACCGTTTGTCTTTAGTATGTTGAGCATTTTACTGAACAGTTTTCTTGTCCAGATACCATGCTAGGTAGGCTTCAATGTGATCTGATTTAAACCTAACAAAATTCTGAAGCAGTTATTTTTTGCTTTATTTTATAGATGAGAAAAAGCAAATTTAAACAAACTGTCCTAATTCAGATGCTACAAAAATGGCAAAATAAAGGCACAAACTTTAAGTTTAAGCCTCTGCCCTTAAACCAACATCACAGATGCCAATCGATTTAGAATTTAATTTCCACTTCTAAATAAAGCAAAACAAAGCAACTCATCTACTCAGTGGGCTCAATTCAATTTGACAAACATTTATTTATTGTGAAAGGCATTAACAAAATTCTGAAAGTAATATGCTAAGAATAACATTAGAGCCTATCATTGTATGTATTAGAGTTCATGGTAGCATGGGAGAAGATTCTATAGCTTAACACTGAAAATGAAACATCATGTTATTTCCCCTTTTTTTTTCATTAGAATGTTTATTTTAAGAGAGAAAAATAAGCTCATATTGACAGATGCTCTTCTTCACAAGCAATGTTCTATAGGAGCAGGGTTTCCCACTTTTGCCTCCAAATCAGAATATGGAGAGGTAAAGACTGCCTCCAGGACAGTGTGTAAGATCTCAGTCTCATGAAGAAGTGTTTAAAGTTTTGGACAGTGGGAATCGCAAAGTGAGTATACCATGGTATTTTCAAATACCTGAAAAATAAATAAGAAACATATTTTAAATTCTGATCATTATTATTCTGTCAAATAACAACGGAAAGCCAGAGATACAACATGGTTTAACAGAAAGCAAAAACTGTGGAAGAGGGAGTTAAGTAGTGATTCAGTACCTGATACTATGTGCTATGAATGAGGAGCACATTACCATAATAACAGGTTAATGCTCAGTAACTGTTAACATGTGCCAAGGACTATTCCAAGTATTTGACATATACTGTTCTCACAAGAGCAAGCCTATTAGGAAAGTTCTATTATTACTCCCATTTAACATATGAGAAAATTGAGTGATATAAAGACACTAACCGTTGCCCAGGGAGACCTAGTCAGTAGAGTGGGGCTTAAGTTTCACTATCTAGTTTATCTCTGGAGCAAGTCCTGCATTTAAACTCTTACCTAAGAGGCTAAAAGGGCCAAGAAGAGCTACAACTTATAGATCAGACAAGAAAGTCAGAGAAGGATTTGCTGAGTAGAACAAGGGAAACAATGATACTGGGGTTGAAATGTATAGAAAAAATAGAACACGTGAATGGAAAGCGGTGTGATAGTCACAAGTTCAGGAAACAGCACATGGTATGTGTGAAGAGGTAAGGAAGTGCTGGGAGGTAAAGTTACGAGAGGTAAGCAAGGACACCAAGTTCCTCATATTTAAATTTCAGCTTCAACTTAAAATAACTTAAAAGTTTAAATTTTGACCTTAAAGTTTTAAGGATTTCAAGCAAGAGTAACATAATTATTTTTTAACTATTTTTTTGGATAGTTTTTTGAAAGCTATATGACTACTAGTTGACAGGGTGTCGAGTCTGAAAATTGAACCATTGCATGGACTCAAGGCACGACTGGGGTTAGAACGAAAGCAGTCGGCTGAGAATGGAGAAGACACAGTGTGAACACCACGGGGCAGCCTTGGCCCCAGTTTACACGCTCGGCTCAGTGAAGGGGACAAGCAGGATGACTGCCAGCTTCTGGGCCGAGTGACTGAGTATGTAGGTGATGGCATTAAGGAGGAGGAGAAGATGAGTACAAGAAGGGGCAATGTGGGCGTGAAGAGGGAAGGAGTTTGACATGCCTATGGGATCCAAGAGGCTCAGCAAGGAGCTGAATTTACAGGTCTGAAACAAAAAGGAAAGGTCCCTATCTTCTTCCAGATCACAGTATTCTTCAGCACACTGCCTCACTCCAGAATGATGCCACACGCCAGGCAGCCCTCCACGCCACTTACACACCATCACCGCTATCCCTCTTTCTAACCACATCACATTCTATAAAACCCCATAGTGATGACAGAAGCTGTCCTACAAACAAATGCCATGGATCTCCACATCTTCAAGCTTCAACTTTTCTTTATTCAACCAGCAAAATAAATCTTCCTTATTTGCTGCTTTGCTAACCGATCACCTTGCCTGGTATACAAAAGTGCACCTGCAGGGGCAGGAGGATGACAGCAAAAAAGACATCTAGCGAAGAAGAGTCTTGATAACAGTTGCCATCACAATTTCCAATCTGAGCAAAATGCATTACATTTGTTCCCCAAAGGATAGGGGAGTAAGACATACAGTGTGGCTGTTACAGCAAAGACGGCATCATCTCATGCTCCTGATCACACGGTACAAGGTGACACTGTGCAAGCGGTGTGGTCTGCTAAAGCTGTGTGTATGCATTATGGTGAGCTAGATTAACCTGAGCTAAATCTGCATTCACATTTGTGTCTTGGGGGCTGGGGTGGAGATAATATTAAAAATGCAGGCTTCTATTACCCAGTGGCACTTTACTGCACCTCATACTAGACCCTCGTTTCTTAACTTCAGCCCTACTGACATTTGGGATTGGGTAATGGGACGTTTAGCAGCAGTGTCCCAAGTCGCTAACAAGATGCCAAGTAGCATCCTTCTCCCAGACGCAGTCCAAGGCCTCCTGAGAGGCAAAATCGCCCTCATTCGAGAACACCTGCTTTAGACCCACACAAATTTACTTAACACTCTTTTTTTTGTGAACTGTTCTCTGGAACTAATCCTGATTCCTGGAATGCTCTTCCACATTCAGCGGGCCAATCTTTTGTTATTCAAACAACTCTTAAAATCCCCCTTTTATAAGCTTCAAGCACAATTATGTCCCAGAATTCTAAAAAACATGAATATTTACAGGCTACTAAAAGGCATTCTCCACTGGATCTGATCTTTAGTTTGCCAGGAATTTGCCTAACGACAGGCTGGTCAATTGTGGGGGTGCTTTCATATTTTTCATTTGTCCAATATCTAGTTCTCTATGTTTTTACAAAGTTCTAGTATTCTTCAACTTAATAGCTACTATTTATTAAGGCTTTACTGTGGCTAAATACTGTTCTAACCACTTTGACACATTATCCTCAAAACAGCCCGGACTCAAACACAGGCAGTCTGGCTTTAGAACTCCACCATCATCCCCTGAGGCCCGGCCTCCCACATGTTCACCAACAACTCTGCGTCTACTCTACCTGTTCAAGGTTTTATGATCGCAGATCGCATACAACCTCAAGGTTTGTTTTTAATTTCTTGTCTTTTGTTTTTCCTATCAGAGCAGTAAGAAAAACACACCAGAGAGACATACAGTTTGCACTGACCAGTCTGACGGAAGTATCAAAGAACATTCTAGGAGCCTAGTACATGGCCTAGAATATCCTGCTTTCTCAGTGACTACCTGGTTGAACGGATGCCTAAAACATCCTAAATTTTTATAATAACCCAGATGGAAGGGCTCTGATTATTTTGTCTTTTTGGTTTTTAAATGCCTCTTCTGGAACTTTCTTCTTTCCTAAAGCAACATGTCCAAACCTATATACAATATATACAGATATTTTGGCACAAGAGTAGAAAAATATTTTCTATGTTTTTAACAATCCTTCTTGTAAAAGTCAGAACTAGTCTTTTGGGTGTAGCACATCAGTCTGCTATCTTCAAATAATGAAAAACAGTAATTTTAAAATTCTCTCTCCTAGTAATGGCTGGAAAGTAATAGCTTGTCGTCCTACATGTATAAACTGGAATATTTTCTCCCACATACATTATTTTAAACTTGTACACTTTTCTTTATGTAGACAATCAGAGTCTTAGCCATTCTGCTACCGGGACAACACTCCCAAATACAATACTTGACGTACATTTTGAATAAGACCAATCTATAAATGGACCTCTAGAGAACTGTATAATTTATATTTCTTCATCTAAACCAGACCCAAATGAAAACTAGACACCTCACCCTCCTCCTCTGGGGATGCTATCTTAAAGCATTTAGGGCACTTAGCTTGGTAGGGTGGAGTAGGGACACTGTTTGTACGAATGCTTTCGATAGTGTGATCTGCATTAGTGTTACCTGGCGGTCTAAGAGCACTTACTAGCTGGCAGTCCCATGTGCTCCTGTTTTATTACTGTAACGCTTAGCATAGTAGCAAGCACATGCCTTTGGCAGGAGGACTGCTTGAAATCTAAGACGCTAATATTTTAGCACAGTTAATTTCTGGAAAAGGGTTAGAAAGAAGGAAGATTTTCCCTTTCATGCTTATTTAGGACTGGAAAGAACAGCAAAGGAAACCATCTCAATGAAGAGGGAACACGGAAGCCTAAAAGAAAAGCAAAATTGGTTGGTGGCCCACCTTGACCCTTACGTTTAAAACGGTTATGTAAAAAGCTACTGTCAGCTAGCTCTTTTAGAAGTGGCTGTTATAGCGCTGTCCATGCCTTTAGGCGATTTGGGCTGACACTGGCACAAAGACAGCTGCCAGGAGAAGCAGCTTTGAAACATAACAACAGGTCTGCTAAACAGGAAGTGTTCAGAGTTATTTTCCTAAATTCTCTGGATGAAGACTAGTTAGAAAACTTAAAAAACAGCTGTAAGTAACAAAATTAGGCCATTAAAACAAAATCAAGCTCTAACACCAACATCTTTGCTACCTATACCATCTACTTTTGCTTTCACAATACCAGAGCAAACTTTTATTTTTTCTCATATTATAAACTTTTATACTATATTTTAAAATACAAATCATCTTATCAAGTCAAAATTCTTGGCTTATATTTCCAAACATAGTTTCCACTAATCACCACCTTCTCGTCACTCTAGACAAGTAAGCCTGCAAGCTAAATCTTCCACTTAATCCCATTCATCATCCCCCGACTCTCATCAACATCTGTCTCCTTAGGAACATTTATGCTGTAGTTCCCTCTACCAAGAACCACATTTCTCCCCTACCCCCCTGTTAAGCTCTTTAATACAATATTTGTATTTCAAATAATCCAATAAACCAATATCTGGTTTGCAAGGTAGGCCACAAGTTACTCCCTTAACTCTGATACATAGTCTATCACGGTGGAAAGATCTCTAAGGAGGGAAAAAATGGCTCAGCATAAACCTAAATTTGAAAATTATAACAGTTCTTGGTCTACACCCTGGAGCAGAAATTAACTGTATTGTATTTTTAAAACAACTGAATTTCTTTTTAAACATCCTATTTCTAAATGTCATCCATGAATGACATTTGTTACATACCACAACCCTCTACCAAATACCTGGGAAAGTATTCTACTGGTATTGTCAGAGAGAAACGAACTTAAGGGAGCAAATCTATTTCCAATGGCATCTGAATAACTTTAACAGGCATAATTATGTAAAAATTAGAGTTTGCCTAACTAATCACAGTCAACTGAAAAGATATCTTTCATGTGAACACTTCATTTATAAAGTGATTTGTTTAAAGAAAGGCTCAAAGACCCAAATATGTACCCGTGTGCAGCAGAGGTCATGGAACGAAATCTAGGTTTAAAATCACTTTAACTTCCATGATCACAGAAAGATAAATGCAGGGGGAGGAGTCCGTTAAAGTCTACACAGTGTCGGGCATATTATATGCCCTCGAATGTTTGCTGAATTAAAGCAAAACCCCTAAGTCAGCATGTCTTCTTTGAGGAAACATATTCAGGGACAGGTAAAAATGGTGTTTGCAGACAATCTGAAAAGACTCATTTCCATTTCAGAAAACAGCTGATTTTTACTGGATCTTTTATTTCCATGCTGTGTTGGATGATAAACATTATAGAAAGCACGATTATCCTCATCTTTGAGTCCTAAACAGATTACACAGTGTCCTAAGATTTCTTGAAAGTAAAATGTATGGACCAGTGATGCATCCCTTGAGTCTACAGAAAAGAGAGACTCAAGGCATGTAACCCCCAGGCGCTGGGGATTCTGGGCATTCAGCGGTGAGAGAAACAGACAAGGTGTCATCCCTCTTGGGATTTTTCTGTCTCATCACAGAGATACATAATGACAAATTAACGATAAATGCTAGAAAAGAAAAGAACAAACTACTATAAGACCATTTATCAGGACGCAATTTTTCTATGGAAACTGAGATCTGCAGAATGAACGGGGAATTGACCAGGCAAAGGGAAATATGGAAGGTCAGAGGCTGATACCTGAGGGAATCTGAACAAAGGTCCTGGGTGGCTCACGTGAAGAGAAGGAGGAAGGAGGGAAGGCTGGAGAAGTAGGCATGTGGGATGGTAGTCTTTATTCTAAAAGCAGTGGGAAAGAATTTTAAGCAGAATGATATGACTGGACTTATATTTCAAAAGATCATCTTAGTTTCAGTGTAGAGAATAAATGAAGGGGAGATTGTGGGAGACTACCTTTATGCTGTAAGACAGAGATGATGACTCCAAGACTAGGGTAGCTGAGAATATGGACTGAGAAACGGGCAGACTTAAGGATTTGGGATGTGAGGCTGAGGGGGCGTGTTGGGAATGACTCCTAAGTCTCCAACCTGGACAGCTAAATGAGTAAGGTAATGCTATTCACTGATATGCAGGACCCTAGAGAATGACATGTAGCATCAGTTAGTGGTAACGGAAGCCACAGGGATGGATACATTTGCTAGGTTGTAGAAAAAACACATAGATTGTCTAGGACTGAGCCTTCATGAACTTCCATGTCTAAGGACAAAACTGTAACAAAACAGAAGCTACTGAGACATGAGAGGAAAATCAAAATAACATGATTTCACAGCTTCCAGAGGGGTTAGAGAGAGAGAGTGGACAAGAAATGTCAAATGCTGTTGAGAGCTCAATTAAGAAATGGTCTGAAAAAATGCCCACTGGATTTCATAACCTAGAGATTATTGATGATCAAATAAGAAGATTGGTGAATTATTCCAAGGCTCTTAGCAGCAGAACATGACAAGTAGATTTTCTGCTCACCCCTTTAATAAAACCTCTCTTGTTTTCCCTTCCTTATTTCTAACCATCCTTTCTTGCTTTGTACTGTCTCCCTGCCATCAATATAGCTTTCTTTTTCATTTCTTTTGTATACTATGTTCCCTCCTTCACTTGATTACAATATGGAACTGAAAATATTTCATTTTTTAATTGAACACTTTCTATTCTTCTTGTCCTTTTAAAAAACATTTCACAGTTCAGACTCATGTGGGCGGGGAGGCTGATGGTAAAACCGTTCCGTTCCGTTCAGTCGCTCAGTCGTGTCTGAGTCTTTGCGACCCCATGAATCGCAGCATGCCAAGCCTCCCTGTCCATCACCAACTCCCGGAGTTCACTCAGACTCACGTCCATTGAGTCTGTGATGCCATCCAGCCATCCATCCTTGGTTGTCCCTTTCTCCTCCTGCCCCCAATCCCTCCCAGCATCAGGGTCTTTTCCAATGAGTCAACTCTTCGCATCAGGTGGCCAAAGTACTGGAGCTTCAGTTTTAGCATCATTCCTTCCAAAGAAACCCCAGGGTTGATCTCCTTCAGAATGGACTGGTTGGATCTCCTTGCAGTCCAAGGGACTCTCAAGAGTCTTCTCCAACACCACACTTCAAAAGCATCAATTCTTCAAAAAATAAAGTCTGACACTGTTTCTACTGTTTCCCCATCTATTTCCCATGAAGTGATGGGACCAGATGCCATGATCTTCGTTTTCTGAATGTTGAGCTTTAAGCCAACTTTTTCACTCTCCTCTCTCACTTTCATCAAGAGGCTTTTTAGCTCCTCTTCACTTTCTGCCATAAGGGTGGTGTCATCTGCATATCTGAGGTTATTGATATTTCTCCCAGCAATCTTGATTCCAGCTTGTGTTTCTTCCAGTCCAGCGTTTCTCATGATGTACTCTGCATAGAAGTTAAATAAGCAGGGTGACAATATACAGCCTTGACGTACTCCTTTTCCTCTTTGGAACCAGTCTGTTGTTCCATGTCCAGTTCTAACTGTTGCTTCCTGACCTGCATACAGATTTCTCAAGAGGCAGGTCAGGTGGTCTGGTATTCCCATCTCTTTCAGAATTTTAAAACTTAGCTGCTTTTAATTACGAACTTCAGAACAATTTCTCTCACAAGGTACATCAATGGCTTTAATAGGAAAAGGTTTCGTTAAAAAAAAAAGAAAGAAACGAGTTCTTCCTATATAAGAATAATCTTCTAATGAAAGTTAAATTTTGCTCCTATATTACTTATTTTGGGGCATAATGTAGTCAAACCGCCATCTCTGTTAAATATTTTAAGATAAGTAAATGATTAATATTAAGTAGGATTCATATAAAGTAGTTTTTCCTGAACACTTCCAGGACACAAAGATATTCTTATACAGGAACTCTGAATGGAAAGTAGTTAAGGCAAAAATGCTATTTCACAGAACCATCAATCAGTCATTACCAGGGTTTCACATTTTTCATTTATTGTTTAATCAATCATCACCATTGGGGATGGGGGGATGAAGAATGACAGAATTTAAAATTCACTATTACTAGGACAGAGTGCCACTAAGCTGGTGTTTTAAAATGTCTTTGCTTCTTAACCTAAACTCTTCCAGGCAGTCTTCAAATGTAAAGATTCTCTAACTCTGCCCGCAGAGTTAGGCTGTGATCGGTCATGTTTGACTCTTTGTGATCCCATGGACTGGAGTCCCCTGGGATCCTCTATCCAAGGGATTTCCCAGGCAGGAATACTGGAGTGGGTTGCCGTTTCCTTCTCCAGGGTAGCTCAAGCATATGGTCATGTGAAGTCGCTCAGTCATGTCCGACTCTTTGCGACCCCATGGACTGTAACCTATCAGGCTCTCTGTCCATAGGATTTTCCAGGCAATAGCTCTGGAGTGGATTGCCATTTCCTTCTCCAGCGGATCTTCCCGACTCAGGGATCGAACCCAGGTCTCCCGCATTGTAGACAGATGCTTTACTGTCTGAGCCACCAGGGAAGTCCCAAGCATATGGTAACACTTTAAAAAAAGAGAAAGGAGAACTCGAACAGCTGAATCAGAACATTTAGCCCCATCTTCCAATTTTAGAAAGAATGAGCAGAGAGATTTCATGGCCACTATGGCCTACCGTGATATTACGGCAGAATCATGTACCCTTACTTCTACGATACAGTTTTAAAATAAGCTGTGATGCAAAGTAAGTATGTGATGTGAGAAAACACTCTTGGTAAGAGACGATCTGTCCTCACCAAGCCGCTCCCTACTTGCCAGGGAAGAACAGCTACAGCTGAGGTTGCTGGGGGCTGCTGGTGAAAACAACAGTAACACCCCTACCCACAGTATCTCATCCAGTCCTCACAGGGGCAAACAGGGTTTAGGATGCTACGGTCATGAGGCTGGAAGACGAGAAGCAGACCCCCCGCGGCCCTGGCCCTCAGGCCACTGTCTGCCCGGCTATGGCGCTGGCTTCCTCAGGGCCCTCTCCCCATGACCTGAACACTGTTCAAGGGGCCAGGCCCTGTTTTCCTGAGCTTAATGCACCCCCTGTGCCAGTTTCCTCTGCCCCATGATTTACAGGTTCAGTTTTACTGGCTAATATTTAATGATGTTTCTTCAAACAGTTCACTTGTCCAAAATCCTATCCTACTCCTTTGCTTCTTTCATAATGTCTATCTGCTGTTAAGAGCGTGTCAGTGGAACACACGCATTCTTTAGCAAAGTTACAAGTTTATGTGGGTGTATTCTACTTATTTCTGGATGAAGATTTTGTGATTATCTGAAATGAGGTCCAAGACAAAGGCACAACTAATCCCAACGTCTTCTGACGTGTACACACAGCTGCACATGTGAAAACCTTTACTCACCAAGTCTCTGAGCTCCTCTCTGCTCTGCTCACTATTCGGGTGGTGGGACAGAAAGAGAACAAGCCCACATCTGCGCCCTTGTGCAGCATACACTCCAATGGGGAAACTATAATGCCTTTTAAATACACAAAAAAATAAATGCTAAAGAGAAAAATTAATCAGACTAGAAGAAAACAGAAGCTTTAAAACAATGAGACCAGATTTTTTGTGTGATTTAATCTGTGGAACTATTACAGACATTATCAAGGAAAGTTACTAAACAGTAAAATTTATTCTCTAATTTGTGGAGGAAAAAATAAGACAATGATTGAGAGAATGACAAAATAAAATATCATTAAATCATCCCTCTATGCTCACTACAAAAATAATTTCACCTCTCTGTTAGGTAGACTCCACCTAACTTACTTTCCTTTTAGAATATGTACAAGTACAAGAAAAGAAAAGGAGAGGGAAGAGGAGGAAAGGGAAGGAGAGGGGAGGGGAAAAGTGGGGAGGGGAAGGGTGAGGCAAGGGAGGGAAAGGAGAACACACTTGATCTCATCATATAATTCTTCCACCATCAATAATCATTATATTCTTTTGACTAAGGTTAGCCCTGGAATCTCGGGACTAAAAATAACATATTCCAAAAAAATAGTATCTTCTCTCACATGCTAGTAAAGTAATGCTCAAAGTTCTCCAAGCCAGTCTTCAGCAATACGTGAACCGTGAACTCCCTGATGTTCAAGCTGGTTTTAGAAAAGACAGAGGAACCAGAGATCAAATTGCCAACATCCACTGGATTCTCAAAAAAGCAAGAGAGTTCCAGAAAAACATCTATTTCTGCTTTACTGACTACGCCAAAGCCTTTGACTATGTGGATCACAATAAACTGTGGAAAATTCTGAAAGAGATGGGAATACCAGACCACCTAACCTGCCTCTTGAGAAATCTGTATGCAGGTCAGGAAGCAACAGTTAGAACTGGACATGGAACAACAGACTGGTTCCAAATAGGAAAAGGAGTACATCAAGGCTGTATATTGTCACCCTGCTTATTTACTTCTATGCAGAGTACATCATGAGAAACGCTGGACTGGAAGAAACACAAGCTGGAATCAAGATTGCATGCCTCTTGAGAAATCTGTATGCAGGTCAGGAAGCAACAGTTAGAACTGGACATGGAACAACAGACTGGTTCCAAATAGGAAAAGGAGTACATCAAGGCTGTATATTGTCACCCTGCTTATTAACTTATATGCAGAGTACATCATGAGAAGCACTGGACTGGAAGAAACACAAACTGGAATCAAGATTGCTGGGAGAAATATCAATAACCTCAGATCTGCAGATGACACCACCCTTATGGCAGAAAGTGAGGAGGAGCTAAAAAAAAAGATTCCCATATAGTAATATAAATAATACAGGGAGATCCCCTGACCCCTTTACAGTTTCCTCTGATGAAAACATCTTGCAGAACTGCAGTACAATGTCACAGCCAGGATGCCAACTTAGTCAAAATACAAAGCCTTTCACCATGCTCTGAGGATTCCTCCAGGCTGTGCTGAGTGGTCTTGCGTGATAAGGGTGTATCACAGTTTGTTTATAGTCATTCAACTGTTGAAGGACATCTGGGCTGGTCCCAATTTATTATGGATAAAGCTGTGATAATATTTCCGTGGAGGCTTTTCAGTGAATATAGGCTTCATTTCTCTAAGATAAATTCCCAGGAATACAATGGTTAGTCATATAATAGTTGCATGTTTCATTTTTGAAGGAGCTGTCATAATATTTTTTAGAGTGGCTGCACCATTTTATATTCCCACGAGCAATCCATGAGTGATTCTGTTTCTTTAAATCCTCATCAGTATTTGTGGTCATTATTTTTTCTTATATTAGTCATTCTGATTGGTGTGTAGGGCTTTCTCATGGATTTCATTCACGTTTCCTCGGTGGCTTTTGATGTTGACTTTTTTCTTGGGCTTATTTGTGAAATGTCTCTTTCCATCTTTTGCCCATTTGCTGATTGGGCTTTTGAGGTTGGGTTTTAAATGTACTTTTTTAAATAGAAATTATAAGTTCTTTGTCTTATGTGTGATGTTCAAATATCCTCTGTCTAGCTTGGTTTTTTTTTTTTTTTCACTTTAATAGTCTTTCACAGAGGAAAAGCTTTTGATTTGTGTCAAATCTAAGAACCTAGTCTAGAACCCCAAAGATTTTCTTTAATGTTTTTTCCCCCTAAAAGTCTATTTTACACTGAAGTCCAGGATCCATTTTTAGTTTATTCTTGTGTAAAGTGTGAGACTTAAAGTTCAAAGTAAATATCTATGGATGTTACTCCAACACCATTTATGAAAAGGCTATATTTCCTCCTTGAATTGCTTTTGCACTTTTGTCAATAATCAGTTGGACATATTTCTGTCGGTTTATTTCTAGATTCTCCATTCTGTTCCATTGATCTGTGTGTCAAACTCCCCACAAAAAGAGTAGAGTAAATCTCACTTTACTCTTAAAGACTGTTTTAGCTATTCTAGTTCCTTTAACTTTCCATGTAAATTTTAGAACAGTCTTGTCTATATCTACAAAAGTATATGATGTTGATAGGAAATGCATTAAACCTGTACATCAATTTGAGGGAAATTGGCATCTTGACTATGCTGCGTATTTAAATTCCTAAACATGGTCTGCATCTGGATTTATCTAGATCTTCTTTGATTTCTTTCATCGGTGTTGCTTAGTTTCCAGTATACAAGTCCTGCGCGTGTTTTCTTTACATGTGGCCAGACTATACCTAAGTGTTTTAAAGTGATTGTAAATGGTGTTGCATATCTACTTTCAGTGTCCATATGTTCAGGCTGCAATTTAGAAATACAGTTGATTTTTGTAGCATCTTATATCCTGTGACTTTGCTAAATTTACTTACTAGTTCAGGAATTTTTGGCAGATTCCTTGGGGTTTTGTATGTTGGCAATCATGTCACCTATAATAGGGACGGTTTTATTTCTTCTTTCCTAATGTGTATGCTTCTTGTTTCCTTACTGCACTGTCTAGGACTTCTAGCACAATGTTGAATAAGAATGGTGAGAATGGACATCCTTGCCTTGTTGCTAGCTGTAGGTTTTTTGTAGATAATCTTTGTCAAATTGAGGACGTTCCATTTTATTTCTATTTTTCTAAGAGGTTTTATAACGAATGAGTTGTTGTCAAATGCATTTTTTGCATCAGTCGATAAGATTGTGTAATTTTCCCCCTTTAGCTTATTAAGGTGGATTACATTGACTGATTTTCTTAAACCAGCCTTGCATCTCTGCAAGTGGAATACTCCATCTATGTAAAATAAACGTGACCTGCTCTTGGTTATAATTCTTTATATATGTTGCTAAATTCTATTTGCCAGCATTTTGTTAGGGACATTTCTGTCTTTATTCATAAGATCTGTGGCTTTCTTTTTCTGTTTTTGGTATCAGGGTAATGCTAGCTTCATAAAATGAGTCAGGAAACATTAACTTCCCTTCTGTTTTCTAGAAAAGATTTTGTATAATTGGTTTTAATTTGGTTTTAAATTTTGGTAGAATTCTCCTGTGAAAACACCTGGGCCGGATATTTTTTTCGAGTGAGTTTTTAATTAAAAATTTGATATATTTATGAGTTACAGTTCTGTTGACTGTTTAATATTTGGTGAATTTGGTCCTTTGTGTTTTTCAAAGAATTGGTCCATTTCATCTAAACTGTCTAATTTATCTGTGTACAGTCATTCATAATATCTTATGTCTGTAGTGATGTACTTTGTCTCATTCCTCATAATGGTGATTTGTGTCTTCTTTTATTCATTGTTAGGCAAGAGTTTGTCGATTTTATTGATCTTTTCAAAGAATCAGCTCTTTATTTCACTGATTTTCTATATTGTTTTTCTCTTTTCAATTTCACTGGTTTTTGCCCTAATCTCTGTAATCTTCTTCCTTTTATAAGAATTGACATGGACCATTTTTTGTCTTTATTGAATTTGTTACAGTATTGTTTCTGGTTGGGGTTTTTTTATGTTTTGGTTTTCTGGCCATGAGGCGCGTGGGATCTTAGCTCCCCAACCAGGATTGAACCTGCACCCTCTGCATTGGAAGGTCATATCCTATCCACTGGATCACCAGGGACGTCCCTCTTCCTTTTTTTGAGTTTATTTTGCTCTTTTCAAGATTCAGGAGATAAAACTTGTTGGTCTGAGACTTTTCTTCTTGTCTAGCTTACACATTTAATGCCATCGATTTTCCTCTCTGCATTGCTTCAGCTATGCCCCCACAAAATTTGATATGTTGTATTTCCATTTTCCTTCAGTCCAGTGTATTTTTAGATTTCCATGGAAGCTTCCTTTTAGATCCGCAAGTTTTCAGCTTTGGGTATTTAGCGTCCATGTGTTTAGAGATACTCTTGTTGTCTTTCTGTTTTTCAGTTCTCATGCAGCTCCACTGTGATCAGAGGGCATGCTGTATATGATATCAATTTGTTTTTAATTGGTGAAAGCTTCATTTTATTGCCCAGAATATGGTCTACATTTATATATGTCCCATGAATACTTGGAAAGAATGTGTAGTGTACTCTTCCTGGATGAAGGATTCTCTAAATGTCAGTTTGACTCTTGGTTGATAGAGTTGAGTTCTTCTATTAGTATTAATATATCCTTGCTGATTTTGTCAAGTTGCTCTGTCAATTGATGAAAAGTGGTAGTTGAAGTCTCTAACTATAATGATGGATTTTTCCATCATTCAGTTCTATCAGTTTTTGCTTCACTTATTTTGCAATTCTTTCATTTAATTCATACATATTTGGGACTGTCTTCTTGATGGATCAACTCTTTAACCACTATTTAATATCCCTCTCTGCCTCTGGTCATTTTTTTACCACAAGCTTTAATGGTAAAATTTCTTTATCTGATATTAATAGAGTCACTATTGTTTTCCTTTGATTAATGTTTGCATGGTACAACTTTTTCTCTTTTTGTTTCCAGTTTATATCTTTATATTTGAAGCATGTTCCTTCTTTCTGTTGTTGTTCAGTCGCTCACTCGTGTCCGACTCTTTGCGACCCCATGGACTGCAGCACGCCAGGCTTCCCTGTCCTTCACTATCTCCTAGAGTTTTCTCAGACTCTCATCCACCAAGTCAGTGATGCCTACCATCCAACCATTTCATCTTCTGTTGCTCCCTTTCCCTCCTGCCCTCAATTTTTCCCAGCATCAGGGCCTTTTCCAATGAGTCTGCTCTTCACCTCAGGTGGCCAAATTATTGGAGCTTCAGCTTCAGTATCAATCCTTCCAATGAATATTCAGGGTTGATTTCCTTTAGGATTGACTGGTTTGATCTCCTTGCAGTCCAAGGGACTCTCAAGAATCTTCTCCAACACCACAGTTCAAAGCATCAATTCTTCAGTGCTCAGCTTTCTTTATGGTCTAACTCTCACATCCATACATGACTACTGGAAAAACCAAAGCTTTGACTATAGGAACATTTGTCAGCAAAGTGATGTCTCTGTTTTTTGATATGCTGTCTAGGTTCATCATTAGACAACTTATAGTTGGGTCATGTTTTTTAATCCTGCCTGCAACTCTTTTAATTCATGCATTCAACTAGTTACATTTAATTACCATCTTAGGATTTAAGGCTTCCATTTGATTTTCTTAATTTTCTGATTTTCTGGTTAGTTTTTACTTTTTTGTTTCCCTGGGTTTTTTCCTGATTTGTTAGGGGAAACTTGAATATTTTTCAGAATTCCATTTTGATTTATCGATAGTGTTTTTTAGTGTATCTTCTGGTATAGCTTTTTTAGTGGTAGTTTTAGGAATTATAACTTATCACAGTGTATTGGAATCATCATTCTTACCAGTCTGAGTGAAGTGTGGAAACCATGCTTCCAGTCACAGCAATCATTATCTAAAATAGTTCTGTCTTACGTGAGATTGGGTCAAACTGTGAACATTTGTATCTGTAGCTAAAGCCAAAGAGCCAAGTTAGGATGGGATCTACCATAAATTATTCATGTTACACCATAATATAATTATCTAAGCACTTTTTTATTTGAGAAAGGGGCATCTTTTCCTAATTTGTACAGACATACTGCATAGGTGAGAAGCAGCCCTAATGTCTAGGAACCACGTTTACATTCGGTTACAATATACTTCCTCAATAGGTAGTAGCTTTCTGAGTTAAAACTTAATTGAATTGGGCATACAAAAAGAATATGGCCAACTACTTAAGCCCAACTTAAAACCAAAACTAGGTAACTGCCACAAATAAGAAGCAAATACATAAAGCCAAGAAAATTTAATTTCCATCTAAAGGAATGCAGATGTAATTGTAGAATCAATATTGGTAATATTTTAGGAACCATAGGGAAAGTGCCAGAAAATAAGTAAATATTATCTCAGTTTTCTAAAAGAGGATTCTAAAAATTTCAGATAGTTGATCTAATGTAAATCCCTGGAGCAACTTCAGAATGGATTTTTAAACAGATGGTTTATGATGATTTAGGAAAGAAGGAGCCAGCATAGACTGACTAAAAAGGAACATATAGGACTGCCTGTATTTTTCCTCTCTGAACTGGTTGAGACATATCAGAGGAATGGAACTGCATTTAAAACATTTACACAGTAGATCCCAAGAGGCTTGCAGGAAAAAACTGACATCAGAGAAGTATGGGCTGGGTCACAGAGGTACATGATAAAGAGGCTAACAAAGACTGCTGTTAATGGACTAAGCCAATTCCAAAGACAATGGATTTGCCCGGTCCTAGTCAATAATTTCAGAGAAGGCAATGGCAACCCACTCCAGTACTCTTGCCTGGGAAATCCCATGGATGGAGGAGCCTGGTGGGCTACAATCCATGGGGTCGCAAAGAGTCGGACATGACTGAGCGACTTCACTTTCACTTTTCACTTTCATGCACTGGAGAACGAAATGGCAACCCACTCCAGTACTCTTGGCTGGAGAATCCTAGGGATGGGAGCCTGGTGGGCTGCCATCTATGGGGTCGCACAGAGTTGGATACAACTGATGTGACTTAGCAGCAGCAGCAGTCAGTAATTTTACAGGTGATGGGGTAAGGAAATGCGTGGCACACTTATGGGGAAGCCACAAGGTGGTAGTTAAGATGACAGAAATTAGATAGGCCAAGCTTCCAATTCTAAGTTTACAAACTCATCAGCCTCAGTTTCCTCATCTACAAAATAGGAATAATAATGCTTCATAACTGTTAGAATGATTCATAATATTGGTGTGCTAACTGAATAAGACATTGTAGGTAAAGCAGAGAACTTCGTAACACTGACTTGGGGTTTTATTACACTTGCTTCTGTTATATTTGCTGATGACACAACTAGCAAGAATAGCTGGTATGGACTTTAGCACAGTGGGTGGGAATCCACCTGCCAACGTGGATTTGATCCCTGTTCTAGGAACATCCACATGCTGTGGAACAACTAAGCCCTTGATCTGCAACTACTGAGCTCGTGTGCCGCAATGTCTAAAACTCACGCAGCCTGGATCCTGTGCTCCACAGGAGAAGCCATGACAATGAGAAGCCTGCTCACCGCAACCAAGAGTAGCCTCCACTCCCTGCAGCTAGAGAAAGCCCACTCACAGCAATGAAGACCCAGTGCAACCAAAAAAAAAAAAAAAAAACAGGAATAGAGCGCATATATTGCATATATTGTATGGGGTTGGCAGGATAAACCCTGGTGTCAATTTCACAGGAAGAAAAGGATCAAAAATTGTAATGACTTAACATCCTTTGAGGTGAAGATCTAAAAGCTGTCCAAAGGCACGTACACATTGCTACATTTAAAATGGATAATCAACAAGGTCCTACTGTATAGCACATGGAACTCTATTCAATGTTATGTGGCAGCCTGGATGAGAAGGGAGTTTGGGGGACTCATATATATGTATGGCTGAGTCCCTCTGCTGTCTACCTGAAACTATCACAACATAGTTAATCAGCTATACTCCAATACAAAATAATAAGTTTAAAAAATAATAAATAAATAAAAGTTGTCCAAAGGAAGCCTACCAGAAGCCGACAGGGTGACTATAAGCCAAACAATAAGTCCAAAGCTTTTTACACTTCACCCCAAGATGATCTTCTACAGAACAGAAAGCAATAGCCATTCTGTATTCCACTCTTGTCAGCCCATATTTGAAAGATTGAGTTTGGTTCCAGGTACTCTGTTGTCAAAGAAAAAATAGCAAATTGGACCTACTTTAGAGATGAGTTATCAAGGTAGTGGAGCGCCTACAAATCTTGACATACAAGGACCAGATGAAGGAGTATGTGTCCCCAGGAGAAGGGAGGCTTAGCTAGGGCTTGACACCTGTGTTCTAAACAACTGAAGACTGACACGTGGACGGGAGGGAGGTCTTCTTTGAGACCTTCTGAGAGACTACAAGTGAGTGTAGACACAGAGCATCCAACAAGGGGGATTAAAGGAAACCAACATTAAAAGAATTATTTAAGACTGTCTTTAGTTGCATTTTTCTCTTCCTCAAGTTGAGTCAGAATGTGAAGCACTTTATGAAAAAAATCTATCAAGAGACTTTCCCACAGGCTTTAATGACTCCGATTTGTCAATGTCAGCTTACATCTGTGTAAGAACACCTCTTCTGCCCTGACACTTTGTAAACTGAAAGAAACACTCTCCCTTCAGCTCAAAGCAACATTTACATCCCTCCTAAGAATTAGGGCTCTTTACTAACTAGTACATTTGAATTGTCATCCTGTCTTCCTTAGTGATGACATTATTTCTTTCCTTAACCAGTTCATAGACTGACATTCCTGTCAACCGTCTTTCTGTAATCTCTAACTGCTTGTAGAATTATTTTCCTGGATGTCTTAATCATGGCAATCCAATTTAGTCTCAATGTTATTGTATCAAGTTTTAATTACATTACTGTTTTGCAATCACTAGAGCAGTAAAATTATACTCAGATTTATTACTATACTTTTCACCAAACAATAGAAGTATTTTTCTGTTTTCAGCCATACCAATAATAGTTCCTGAAATACTACATTATTGTGTGTCCCTAAAACTTACTTTAAATGATCAATAGAGTATCTTTTTGGAGGAAAAATAATGACAGTTTGTTTTTATTATATTGGTCCCCAAAGTTGCTCATAGCTTAATTGCTAAGAAATGAAATAGAAAAGTTAAGTACTTCTGTTAAAGTAAGATTTCTACTTTTGAGTATATACTCAAAAGAATTGAAAGCAAGGACTCAAACAGATATTTGTACACTTAGATTATAGCAGTGTTATTCACAATAGCTAACAGGAAGAAGCAATCCAAGTGTCTGTTGATGAATGAATGAATAAACAAAATATGGTGAATAGAATGATGGAATATTATTAAGTAATATTACAGCAAGGGAATTCTGATACATGCTGCAGGATGGATGAAACTTGAAGACATTATGCTAAGCAAAACAAGCCAGACAAACACTATGATTCCCTTATGTGAGGTACTTAAGAGTCGTCAAACTCACAGAGACAGAAAGTAAGATGGTCAGGAAAGGAAGGATGGGGAGTTAGTGTTTAATGGGTACACAGTTTCAGTTTAAGATGATGATACGGTTTTGTGGTTAGATGATGGTGACAGTTGTACAACACTGTAAAAGTTCTTAATGCTGCCCAACTGCATGCTTAAAAATGGACGATGGAATATTCAGTGCAGTTCAGTTCAGTCACTCAGTCGTGTCTGACTCTTTGTAACCCCATGAATTGCAGCATGCCAGGCCTCCCTGTCCATCACCAACACCCGGAGTTCACTCACACTCACATCCATTGAGTCGGTGATGTCATTCAGCCATCTCATCCTCTGTCGTCCCCTTCTCCTCCTGCCCCCAATCCCTCCCAGCATCAGGGTCTTTTCCAGTGAGTCAACTCTTCGCATGAGGTGGCCAAAGTATTGGCGTTTCAGCTTTAGCATCATCCCTTCCAAAGAATACCAGGACTGATCTCCTTTACAATGGACTGGTTGGATCTCTTTGCAGTCCAAGGGACTCTCAAGAGTCTTCTCCAACACCACAGTTCAAAAGCATCAATATTACTCAGCTATAAAAAAGAACACATTTGAGTCAGTGATAATGAGGTGGATGAACCCAGAGCCTAGGGTACAGAGTGAAGTAAGTCAGAAAGAGAAAGACAAATATTGTATATTAACACGTGTTTGGAATCTAGAAAGATGGTCCTGATGAACCTATTTGCAGGGCAGCAATGGAGACGCAGACACAGAGTACAGACTTGTGGACATGGCGGGGGAACGAGAGGGCAGGGCGCATTGAGAGACGAGCATGGAAACATGCACATCACCACATGCAAAACAGAGAGCCCGTGGGAATTTGCTGTGTGATGGATGCAGGGAGCTCAACCCAGTGCTCTGTGACAACCTAGAGGGGTGGGAGAGGGTGGGATGCGGGAAGGAAGTTCACAAGGGAGTGGACATACGTATACCTGTGGCTGATTCATGTTGATTATGGCAGAAACAAACACAATATTGTAAAGCAATTATCCTCCAATTAGAATTTAAAAACAAACCAAAAAATGGTTGAAATGATGGGGTTTATGTTATTTATATTTGCCATGATGAGAGAGAGATGCTAATTATCCAGTAAATCCTCACAGCTCTAAGGGACTTTCCTTAGTTAAGGTGGTTAAGTCCAGCAGAGAAAGGTCTTTTGTCTGCTAATAATTAATGTGATCTCAATTTAAATAGCAAAACCCAACTCTCCAAATCCCTCTCCTAGAAAGTGCAGTTTGGAATCTCATTCTGGGAAAAGATGGAATCGCATGGAATTCCTCTAGATGTTAGGTTAGACCTAAATAAAAGTTCTCAATAGAAAAAAAAAAAAAGACTCTGCCTTCCAATGCAGGGGCTGAGGGTTTCATCCCTGGGTGGGGAATTATGGCACCCCACTCCAGTGCTCTTGCCTGGAAAATCCCATGGATGGAGGAGCCTGGGAGGCTGCAGTCCATGGGATCACTAAGAGTCGGACACAACTGAGCAACTTCACTTTCACTTTTCACTTTCATGCATTGGAGAAGGAAGTGGCAACCCACTCCAGTCTTCTTGCCTGGAGAATCCCAGGGACGAGGGAGCCTGGTGGGCTGCCATCTATGGGGTCGCTAAGAGTCGGACACGACTGAAGCGACGCAGCAGCAGCATACCATGCAGTGGGCTTCCTAGCTGGTGCTAGTGATAAAGAATTTGCCTAACGCAGGAGACATAAGAGACATGAGTTCGATCCCTGGGTCGGGAAGACTCCCTGGAGGAGGGCATAGCAACCCACTCCAGTATTCTTGCTTGGAGAATCCCATGCACAGAGGAGCCTGGCCGGCTGTAGTCCATGGGATCGCAGAGAGGCAGACATGACTGAGCAACTAAGCACCCACACACCTACTCCAGTATTCTTGCCTGGAGAATCCCGTGGACAGAGGAGCCTGGCGGACTACAGTCCATAGGGTCACAGAGTCATACACGACTGAAGAGACTTAGCCGAACGCAGGCATGCCATGCGGTGCTGCCAAGAGAAAGAAAAATGCTCACAGCTCTATAAGGCGGTATTGTTCTCTATTTTAAACAAGGAGGAAGTGTGGCTTCCCCAGTACCATGGCGCCAACTGAGATTCAAAGCCAGCTTGTTATAACACGGAGCCAAGTTCAGCAGAGCAAGTTCCCTGCTGTGAAACTGCTTGATCGAATCCTGGTCTCTTGCATAGCAGATGGATTTTTTACCACTGAGTCCACTAAGGGCAACTGCCACTCCACAAATCTCATTTCTCTCTGAATTATTTTAATCAATTTAGTAATCATTTTGGTCCTAATCAAGCTAAAGGGAAGAGAATTGTAGGAATCATTTTGAGGTGATATGTAAGACTTGTTTTTATAAAACTGACTACCCGGAACCAAAGAAAGCAAAAGAGCCCCGTGCTACAGCTGCTGTTCAGTTCTAGGCGGGATCTGCCTTCATGGACATGTACTGTGTACTACACAGACCTCCTTGGATGCTAAAAGCATATCAGAGCTCCCAAATTCCTGCATGCAAGTCTTTGAAGCAATTCTTTGTGTATGAAGCACTGCATCCTCAGTCAGCCATCAATAAAACTCTGCTGGGCACATCTGAATATTAAGAAAGGTTCTTTCCTTACTGCTCTTGAAGAGAGAAATCAATTCCCCTGGGTCTGACTATAGTCTATACAACATGATGAGAGGAGTTACTGTCCTGCTTAGGGCTTCCCTGGTGGCTCAGACGGTAAAGAATCTGCCTGCAATGCGGGAGACCTAGGTTTGATCCCTGGGTGGGGAAGATTCCCTGGAGAAAGAAATGGCAACCCATTCCAGTATTCTTGCCTGGATAATTCCATGGACAGAGGAGCCTGGCAGGCCACATAGTCCATGGGGTCGCAAAGAGTAGGACACGACTGAGTGACTAATACTTTCCATCACTGAGGAATAGATCTCCAAAGGGACCTACCTGTCCCCCAAGTCTTCACCTTCCATGGTCCCTTGATTCTCTTCAGTCCTCATCAGGGTCTTACTGGCTTTCTTGTCATAGTGCCTTCGTGGACTTCAGACTCTCCATACTCTCCCCCTCATACTTATTCAACAAAATTTTAAGGAGATCTAATAATATGATGCAAAGAGCCAACTCATTGGAAAAGACCCTGATGCTGGGAAAGATTGAGGGCAGGAGGGGAAGGAGATGACAGAGGATGAGATAGTTGGATGGCATCACTGACTCAATGGACATGAATCTGAACAAATTCCAGAAGGACAGGGAAGCCTGGTGTGCTGCAGTCCATGGAGTTGCAAAGAGTTGGACATGACTTAGCAACTGAACAACAACAATGTCTGCCAGCCACTGTGCTAAGCTTTGGCAACACAGTGATGATTCCATATAATCCCATGACCCCAGATGTGGTCACTGCCTTCCAGAACCCACAGTTTTATAGGGGAGACTGGCCATCAGGCAGTTACAACTGCAATAAGCCTCTGATGAGAGCAGGCTCAGCTCTGTACATACCAGCTTCCTGGGCACTGTCTTCTGCCCTGAGCCTCCAAGTTTTTGCTCCCTGGGTCTGGAATGACTTCTATCTGGCTCACTCTTACCTGATGACAGTCTATCAGGGTCTGAGAGACTCCAAGCTGTCCTCTCTCCAAAGCTTTTCCTAATACCTCTACTCCAAATGAGTCTCTTCTTTGCTACCTTCTTCTCGCTTCTTTCTTGAACACTTATTATAAATACATGTTTGTGTACTGAGTCGCTTCAGTTGTATCCAGCTCTGTGGCCCCATGAGCTGTAGCCTGCCAGGCTCCTCTGTCCATGGCATTCTCCAGGCAAGAATACTGGCATTGCCATGCCCTCCTCCAGGGGATCTTCCAAACTCAGGGATCAAACCCACATCTCCTATGTCTCCTGCATTGGCAGGTGGGTTCTTTACCACTAACACCAACTGGGAAGCCCTATTATAAGCACAACATAGATTATCTTCAAGTTTGTTCGGCATGTTTGTCTCTGTCTGGAGACTGGCATTATCAAAGCAGGAATCACATGTTCTTCCGCAGCATTTAGCACAAGCACTATGAATAGTTGGCATCTGATTTGTATTATTTTAAATCTAATGTTGCACAGTCTCGAGAATCTATAGGAAAGAATGTTTGAATTCCAAGTATCTTTCTTGGAATTCTGTGCCCTTCTCCAGGGCCTCTTCCTGACCCAGGGTTCGAACCTGAGTCTCTTGCATCTCCTGCATTGGCAGGTGAGTTCTTTACCACTAGCACTACCTGGGATGTCCTTCCAAGTGTCAGGAGAGCCTAAATATGATGGATAAACATATTTGGCACCCTGTAAGAACTGCATTTTATGTTGAAAGTTGCTAGGGTTGATGAATTATTGTCAGAAGAACTGCACCTTTATTTTGGAGAAGACCCACTTTATAACTAAAATGCAGTATCCCAGCTTCTAGCATATGGCTTTGCAGATACTCAGCCTGTGACTCTTTGCTAATCTTCCCAGTAGAACAGTCAACAAATCTCCACCCATATCAGTTATTTTCCTCTACAGAGTGAAGCTAATGGAGCAAAGAAAAATCCCCAAGATTATTTCCTCATCTTCCTTTTACCCCACCCTGGACTTCTGAGATAGCAAGGTCTACAACACTTGGCAGTGTCCTGTCTCCCAGAAATAATGCTGACATTCATTCCCCATGTCAAGCATTTATGGAGGAAGAGCAACAAAGAACACAACAAGGGACCTATGGGAGTTTGTTCCTTCAGTCTGAATCTTAAAATGTAGAAGTTGCTCCTGTGTCTAAGCTGTGCTGTTCTGATGGGGTTAATCAGTTGGTGAAACAGATCCCTTTATGAAGTTAAAGTTCTAAGAAACAGAAGGAAAATGAAGCATTTAAAGAACAATATGGTGTTGCAAAAGAAGTTTGAAAAAAGACCCTAAGTGGCTGTCAATGAATCTCTCAGTCTGTTTTTCTGGGAATGTCTTAACTTCTTTTTTGAAAGATAGTTTTTCTGTATATAGACTTCTTTGTTGACCATCTTTTTCATTCAGTCTTGGAATACTTCATCTCAATGCCCTCTAGCATCCTTGATTTATGATGAGAAGTCAGCTTTTAATCTTATTGATGATTCCCTATAAGTGATGAGTCATTTCTTTCTGCTTTCAAGATTTTCTCATTGTCTTTGCCTTTTGACACTTCTACAAGGATATGGTTAGGTGTGGGTCTCACTGAGTTTATAGTATTTTGAGTTTTTTTAAGCTTCTTAGATATATGAGTTTTCATCAGATTTGGGATGATTTTGGCCAGTAATTCTTCAAATGTATTTTCTACCTCTCCTTCTGGAACTCCAATTGCATGTATGTTGGCGTGTTTGATGGTGTCCCACCATCTTTGAAGCTCTGTATGTTCTTCCTTATTATTTTATTTTAATTTCTCAGCCTGCATAATCTCTCTTCAGGTTTTTTCTTCTCTATGGGGCTTGCTCTGAGCCCCTTGAGTTAAGTTTTCCATTTTATTTGTTATTATGTAGTTATCGGTGACTCAGTGGTAAAGAATTGGCCTGCAATGCAGGAGACCTGGGTTTGATCCCTGGGTTGAGAAGAGCCCCTGGAGGAGAACATGGCAACCCACTCCAGTGTTCTTGCCTGGAGAATCCCATGGATGGAGGAGCCTGCAGGGCTACAGTCCACAGGGTTGCAAAGAGTCGGACACAACTGATAGGACACGTGCACTGTGCCGTACATTCGCTCCCTGGAGCTTGTTCATCTTGTGGGGTTACAATGTTAGGGATACATTACAGGAGTAATCATTTTCTCTTTGGGAACACTGATTTAAAATGCTGTGTTCTCAGACAGAGAGAACAGGCTTGTGGTTGCCGAAGGTAAAGGGGGACAGGGGGAGGGATGGATTGGGAGTTTGAAATTAACAGAGGTAAACTATTATATATAGAATGCATAAACAATAAGGTCCTACTGTATAGTACAGGGAACTATATTCAATATCCTGTGATAAACCATAATGGGAAAGAATATGAAAAAAATGGATTACATGTGTGTGTATGTGTGTGTGTGTGCTGAATCATTTTGCTGTACGGCAGAAATTAACACAACATTGTAAATCAACTTCCTTAATATAGGTTATCACAGAATATGAAGTATAGTTGATTTATAATATTGTGTTAATTTCTGCTGTACAGCAAAGTGATTCATATATATATATACATACACATGCATTCTTTTTCATATTCTTTCCCATTATGGTAAATTAACTATACTCCAATAAAATTAAAATATATTTTAAAATAAACACAATTAAAATTAATAAAACTATATTCAAAAGTAAAATGTATTAAATGTTGTTTTCCAAGTATTGTTGCATTTTTTCTTTTTGCAATGGGAACCTTACTGATACACTGGCCAGACTTGTCTGTCTAGCTGTCTCACTGCCATCTAAGGGCATCCCATCTTTGGGTGCAGTTCAAGGACATGAAAATGAAGGGGGCCCAACCAGGGCAAAATCTCAATTCCATTGGGATAAGTCATGAAAAGTTAACTTAGCATAAGCAATTTAGGGAGAAAGTGAAATATGATGGCTGTCATTTTAATAGGCTAACATCGATCATTAATCTAATATAAGAGCTAATGTTTCTGAATATACACATTCCTTTTCTTCTTAGCAAATCAACTTCCTCTAGAGTTGATAATCAACTCATTCTCTTTTGGTGTTTCTTTCATGAGTGTTTCATCTTCAGGAGCACACATACATACCGTACCCTTTATGATGAGAGCTGTGGGCACTGCTCTCTAAGTGGACAAGATCAAAGAGCTCATTTCCTTATATTTTGTGTATCATTAAAGTAGGTGTTGTTTCATCAGGAATGACTCACCAAAGTAGAACTATCCGATCTCTTCTGAATGATCTTCCAGTTTGGAATTATGCTTTCTTTCATAACGAGTGGCCGGACTGAATGATTGTTTCAAGGATGCCTCATTTCTCCATCTCAGCCAGCAGACACACCCTCATTGTTCAAAACACTGAGCTTTTCACTTCTTCTTTTGAATGTAGACCATTTATGAAACAGCTGCCCACATTGCTGCCTGATAACTGCTTGGAAGCGCAATATCATTTATGTTGGCAACACCATTGCTCTGGGTCAGGCTCCAAAATAACCAAAGAAACATATTTGTCTTCTCTCAAGTTCTAGTGGAAGTGAACTTGAGACTGTAAATGCTTCTAGTGAAGGCTCTCTTTCCCTAGAAGAGATCTCAGTGGGAAAATGTACTCTTCAATGTATTTGTTTTCTGACGGGGATTTTTGGCACGAGCATTTATAAAGTGGTCCATGGTGAATCTCCATAATGGCACATAATGCATGCAAAATACTTGCCTGATCTGGCAGAGGTATTTTTGTGTTTGGCAGCTACTTTTAGGATCCATAGGGAACATTGCTAGCACAATCAGTTTCTCCTTCGTATTAGTAAAATACACAAGAGGTTTCCTTTTGATGCTAAATTCCAGATCTATTCTAATTTGGCCCCTCCTTCAGTGTAGTTGCGAAAAAGTGGCCATTAATCAAATCCTCAGCTTTTAGTATTTAATTTACCAGGGGCTTCCCTGGTGATCAGATGGTCAAGAATCTGCCTGCAATGGAGGAGATCTGGGTTGAATCCCTGGGTCAGGAATGGAAAAGTCTGAGCAAACTACTCAAGACAGGACAGAGGAGATAGGAGAGGATAGAGGAGCCTGGCATGCTGCAGTTCATGGGGTCACAACTTAGCAACTGAACAAGTATTAAATTTATAAATTAATTTAGGAAGTTTAAAATTTTTTACAATATTGAGTTTCACATCCAGGAAAATTGTTTTTATTTACAACTTGCTTATTGCCTTGCGTAAAGTTTTATTACTTTTTCAAAAATTTCTGGTGCACCTCTTTTTCATAGCTTCTACTTACTATGTTTATCATTTTGAATGGATTTTTAAGTTAAATTTTCTATTTGGTGGTGGCAGTACATAGAAAAACTATTGATTTCTCTGTTTTTACCCTGTATGTAACTATTTGGGCAATCACTCTTATTAGTTCTAAAAGTTTTCAGTTGATTTTATCTTCTAGAAAATTATTCTATAATCTGTAAATACTCAAAGTTTCTCTCTTTCTTCAGAATCTTTATATTCTCTATTTCTTTTTTTGTTTCTAATTTCATTAGCTATGATCTCCAGAAAAATTATAAATAACAGAAGCTTATTGGGCCTACATCTTTCTCCTTATCAACTTTTTAAATTGCAAACAATATTACAGCAAATTTTTTAATTTAATAATGAAAGAAACAAAATCACCCTGAATCCCACACAAAAACAAACTTCAAAAATTACTTAAAATACACAGACATAGAAAACAAACTTATGGTTACCAGAGGGGAAAGGTAGGAGGAGGGATAAATTAGGAGTCTAGGATTAAAATATACAAACTGCTGTATATAAAATAGATTTAAAGAAAACAACCAAGGTCCTACTGTATAGCACAAGGAACTATATTCAGTATCTTGTAATAGTGTATAAATAAAAAGAATATATAACTAAACCACTTTGCTGTACACCTGAAACTAACACACATTGTAAATCAGCTATATTTCAATAAAAAATTTTTAATTACTAAAACAATTGTTTTTATGTGTACAGAAAGGGTAAGGAAGGCTATACAACAAGTTGCTATGGGTAATTCTTTCAAGGGAGTGGAATTCTGGAGCAGGAACAAGGGGACGGGCACTGTGCACTTCTGCTCTGTGCACTTCTGGACAGCTTGGCTTTTTGCAAAGTACAATTTGCTTTTATAATTTTAAAATGCATCTTGGGAAACAGTCTTACAAGTATAATGTATGAAAGACTTGTCTTTGGATATCAAGATTTAGAGATGTGCACATGTTAATGTCTAAAATTTAAGTTTTGTTCACTGTTAAATCTCAATTAAATGAGAAAAGATTAAACAGATGATAGAAAGATGGATAGAGATATTGATAGAGTTACAGACACCCATTTGCCATTTGCCATTAATAGAAAATCCAAAAAAAAGGACAGTCTTGTTTGTAGGACATATATTAAGCTACCGTTAAAAGTGCATTCCAGTATACAGTATGTGCAAATATGTTTGATTCCACTTGTGTGAGATACCTAGAATAGTCAGACTCATAGAGTCAGAAAGTAGGTTGGTAGATGCCAGGGCCTTCGGGTGTAGAGGGGAGGGGGATCAGGGGATGGGGAGGTAGGGCGGGGGAATGGGGAGCTAGTGTTTACTGGGGACAGAGTTTCAGTTTAGGAAGGTGAAACATTCAGGAGACGGATGACGGTGAGAGTTGCACAACAGTGTGAATATGCTTAGTGCCACTGAACTGCACAGATAAACATGAATAGTGCATTTTATATATTACGTGACTTTTACCACAATAAAAAGCAAAATAGAAGATGGCATAGAAAAGAAATGAGTACAAAGGGAAAGCTCACAAATTACAACCGGGGAGAACTGTAGGGCAGGCGTGGCCGCTTCACGATGCCCCCCAGGATGTCTAGGAAAATGTGATTGAGGACATTATTTCATGGGCTGGAGGAATTATAATTGCTCTCAATGATTTCCCATCAAAAGCTTTCTTCCCGGACCCCACGGGGGAGTGTAACGACCACCGGGGGGGCATCTGTGGTACTCACCCTAGTATGTAGGGTGGCCCTGGCAGTCAGAACTTGCCCCGTCTTACTCTCGCCTCCACGGTGGAACAGAACTCGACGCACACTCTCCTTTGTTCTCCTCCAGGATTTCCAATGAGCACTCCCCCAAACTCCAGATCCGGAGTCACAGTTACCTGAGGGCGGTCAGTGAGGTCTCCATCAACAGAAGCCTCGACAGCCTTGACCCTGCGGGGCTGCTCACGTCCCCGAAGTTCCGCTCCAGGAACGAGAGCTACATGCGCGCCATGAGCACCATCAGCCAGGTGAGCCCCGCGGCCGTGGGCAGTGAACTGCACGGGGGAGTTGGGGAAACCCAGGGGGTGTGACGCGAGGAGGTTGACATCCCCCGAGGGATGCTGGTGGGTCGGGCAGGGGCCCCAGTCTAAATGCTGCCTGTGACTGGCCACAGCCGGCTCTGGGGACCAACAGTCCTACCAGGAGCAGAGGGTCCTTGGGCAGCTGGGATAAAGCAAGTGGGGGAAGTCCTTGAGGAAACTCTTCAGCAGTCAGCCTGCACCGGCACATTTGTCATTAAGGAGCTGATGGATGAGGCTTCAGTTGCAAAGACGTTTGAAGGAAAGAAGGACAGGGTGAACGTCATTGGCAAAACCTAGGCAGTGTCTAATCCTGAAAGTATTAAGCAAGTCATCAAAACAGGGACAAAGGCTGGGAAATGAGATGTGCTCTGTTTATTCCAGCTGGGTCCTAGGTGAACATTGTGTCTTGGTTGTAAGATAAACATGAATAGTGCATTTTATATATTACGTGACTTTTACCACAATAAAAAGCAAAATAGAAGATGGCATAGAAAAGAAATGAGTACAAAGGGAAAGCTCACAAATTACAACCGGGGAGAACTGTAGGGCAGGCGTGGCCGCTTCACGATGCCCCCCAGGATGTCTAGGAAAATGTGATTGAGGACATTATTTCATGGGCTGGAGGAATTATAATTGCTCTCAATGATTTCCCATCAAAAGCTTTCTTCCCGGACCCCACGGGGGAGTGTAACGACCACCGGGGGGGCATCTGTGGTACTCACCCTAGTATGTAGGGTGGCCCTGGCAGTCAGAACTTGCCCCGTCTTACTCTCGCCTCCACGGTGGAACAGAACTCGACGCACACTCTCCTTTGTTCTCCTCCAGGATTTCCAATGAGCACTCCCCCAAACTCCAGATCCGGAGTCACAGTTACCTGAGGGCGGTCAGTGAGGTCTCCATCAACAGAAGCCTCGACAGCCTTGACCCTGCGGGGCTGCTCACGTCCCCGAAGTTCCGCTCCAGGAACGAGAGCTACATGCGCGCCATGAGCACCATCAGCCAGGTGAGCCCCGCGGCCGTGGGCAGTGAACTGCACGGGGGAGTTGGGGAAACCCAGGGGGTGTGACGCGAGGAGGTTGACATCCCCCGAGGGATGCTGGTGGGTCGGGCAGGGGCCCCAGTCTAAATGCTGCCTGTGACTGGCCACAGCCGGCTCTGGGGACCAACAGTCCTACCAGGAGCAGAGGGGTCCTTGGGCAGCTGGGATAAAGCAAGTGGGGGAAGTCCTTGAGGAAACTCTTCAGCAGTCAGCCTGCACCGGCACATTTGTCATTAAGGAGCTGATGGATGAGGCTTCAGTTGCAAAGACGTTTGAAGGAAAGAAGGACAGGGTGAACGTCATTGGCAAAACCTAGGCAGTGTCTAATCCTGAAAGTATTAAGCAAGTCATCAAAACAGGGACAAAGGCTGGGAAATGAGATGTGCTCTGTTTATTCCAGCGGGTCCTAGGTGAACATTGTGTCTTGGTTGTAAGACACAAGTCTACTTCTAAGAACTGGTACCCAGAATTAGGGATGAAGACTCAGTAAAGCTGACTTAATACTGCATCTGAAATACTCAGCTAAAGCTTCTCAGTGCCTCCAGAGAACATGGGAGGGGGTTAGGCTGCCTCAGCCCAAGGGAGGGTTAAGCCTAGGACTCCTGGAGGGTGGACACTGCAGCTTTCAGGAGCCACCAGAGGGGCAGGAGGCACTTCTTCTGGAAGGACAAAAAAAGGGTGTTTTGTTTTTGGAAATAATGTTTAGGAGTCCTGAATTTTAATTTTTATCACAGTTTTTTTTTTTAAATAAGCACCATCCTTGGGACTTCCTTGGTGGTCCAGGGTTAAGAATCCACCTGCCAATGCAGGGGACACGGGTTCAATCCCTGGTTGAAGGGTGACTAAGCCCATGCACCCAGACTACTGAGCCCAAGAGCCCCAGCTTCTGAAACTCAAGTAGCTAGAGTCTGTGCTCCCCAAGAGAAGCCACCACAGTGAGAAGCCCAAGCGCTCCAACTGGAGAGTAGCCCCCACTTGCTGAAATCCGTGAACAGCAACCAAAACCCAGAGCAGACAAAAGTTAATTAATTAATGATTTTAAAAAGCACTATAATGTTAACTCAGCTAATATTATTGAGCAAAACACTGGGCTAGATTCTGCAAGTTATTCAGTGGTGAATAATGCTAAATGCCTCATTCCTGCTCATTCCTCATTCCAAAGTTTATAGTTTAATGGAGATTATACCAAAAAATAAAATAAATAACAAATGTTATTTACTTGAACACCAGAAAAACACTGAGGCGGGCAGGACAAGAATTAGCCATAAGAGCCCACTTTACTGGGTCAGGCACTGTGCCAACTGCTTTGTATGTTCATAATATTAATCCTGATAAACACCTTGTAAGATATGTAAGCAACCAAAAGTTAAATGGGACTTTGTGGTCACGAAATTGTCAATGAGATACCCAAGAGAATAAAAAAAAAAAAATGTGTTCAGTGCCCAGGATTCTAAAGAGAGCGCTTCTAGGCATGGGGTCTAGGAATGTACATTTTAACAGATATTCCAGGTGCTTCTAATAAATAATGTATTAATAAAGAAGTATTTATTAAAGTAGCATATATCTGAACTTTGAAAAATGCTGGCCTAAAGCAGTTAACCGCTAGCACCACTTTGGAAGCCCCGAAGCACAAGCAAGCAATAGTGTGTGGTTGGAGTTCAGAGTACTTGTAGCCACAGCAATGGGCAGTCTGTTCTGAATTTTGTCTTAGAGGCATCTTTCGTGCACGGCCTTCCATGCGGGGCCAAGGGGACTGGACCTTATTCATTAGGAGGGAGACTGATTGAAGATTAATTAAAACTTCAGCTTTTACGCAGACAAAACAGATGATCAGAACTTTGATGAAGGATAGTTAATCCATCGCCCCCCCAAAAAAAAATTAATTGTAGGAAAATTGGAGAGAATGAGAAAGAGCCTGAAGAGGCAGAGAGGCTAGTTTGAAAGACTTTGTGATCATCAAAGTGAGAATTAATATTACCAGTGGTGGTGATGGTCATGCTGCTGCTGCTGTTGATGGTGGCAATAGTGTTGGTGGAGATGGTGCTGGTAATGGTGGTGAGGATTGCGATGAGGGTGGTGGTAATGATGGTGGTGGTAGAGGTGATGCTAATGATGGTGGCAGTGGTGAAGATGGTAAGGCAGTGGTGTTGAATGGTAGGCTAAGCCCTGAAGCATCTCTGATCTATCAGAGTAAGACCTTGAAATAGGATCACTCCTCTCATTTTGTCCCCACCATCAAAATAGAGCTTCCTGCTAAAATGTATCCTTGAAAAGCAAAGGCAGGGACCACAGCAAGGCTCCAATATCAGGGTAGGGTGGAAGTCAGGAAAAGTTGGCATATTGAATTCCAGTGTTTACCCACTGTACGTTTCCTTAAAGAAATCTCCAAGAGTACACATATCTATGTGTGCCAGCTACTGCTGCCCAGTGAAGCTCACTATCCCACTCTTAGGTAAATATTTGGTGTCTCATTTGGTGAAATTTGAACTTTGCTTTGTTCTTACTTTTTTCAATATCAACAATAAAATTTTTAAAACTTCTTTAAGTTCAGTTCAGTTCAGTCGCTCAGTTGTGTCCGACTCTTTGCGACCCCATGAATCACAGCACGCCAGGCCTCCCTGTCCATCACCAACTCCCAGAGTTCACTCAGACTCACGTCCATTGAGTCCGTGATGCCATCCAGCCATCTCATCCTTGGTCATCCCCTTATCCTCCTGCCCCCAATCCCTCTCAGCATCAGAGTTTTTTCCAATGAGTCAACTCTTCGCATGAGGTGGCCAAAGTACTGGAGTCTCAGCTTTAGCATCATTCCTTCCAAAGAAATCCCAGGGCTGATCTCCTTCAGAATGAACTGGTTGGATCTCCTTGCAGTCCATGGGACTCTCAAGAGTCTTCTCCAACACCACAGTTCAAAAGCATCAATTATTTGGCTGTCAGCCTTCTTCACAGTCCAACTCTCACATCCATACATGACCACAGGAAAAACCATAGCCTTGACTAGACGGACCTTAGTCGGCAAAGTAATGTCTCTGCTTTTGAATATACTATCTAGGTTGGTCATAACTTTTCTTCCAAGGAGTAAGCGTCTTTTAATTTCACGGCTACAATCACCATCTACAGTGATTTTGGAGCCCCCAAAAATAAAGTCTGACACTGTTTCTACTATTTCCCCATCTATTTCCCATGAAGTGATGGGGCCAGATGCCATGATCTTCGTTTTCTGAATGTTGAGCTTTAAGCCAACTTTTTCACTCTCCTCTTTCACTTTCATCAAGAGGCTTTTTAGCTCCTTGAATCACTTTCTGCCATAAGGGTGCTGTCATCTGCATATCTGAGGTTATTGATATTTCTCCCAGCAATCTTGATTCCAGCTTGTGTTTCTTCCAGTCCAGCGTTTCTCATGATGTACTCTGCATAGAAGTTAAATAAGCAGGGTGACAATATACAGCCTTGACATACTCCTTTTCCTATTTGGAACCAGTCTGTTGTTCCATGTCCAGTTCTAACTGTTGCTTCCTGACCTGCATACAGATTTCTCAAGAGGCAGGTTAGGTGGTCTGGTATTCCCATCTCTTGAAGAATTCTCCACAGTTTATTTTGATCCACACAGTCAAAGGCTTTGGCATAGTCAATAAAGCAGAAATAGATGTTATTCTGGAACTCTCTTGCTTTTTCCATGATCCAGCGGATGTTGGCAATTTGATCTCTGGTTCCTCTGCCTTCTCTAAAACCAGCTTGAACATCAGGGAGTTCACGGTTCACGTAGTGCTTGTCTGGCTTGGAGAATTTTGAGCATTACTTTACTAGCATGTGAGATGAGTGCAATTGTGCAGTAGTTTGAGCATTCTTTGGCATTGCCTTTCTTTGGAATTGGGATGAAAACTGACCTTTTCCAGTCCTGTGGCCACTGCTGAGTTTTCCAGATTTGCTGGCAAATTGAGTGCAGCACTTTCACAGCATCATCTTTCAGGATTTGAAACAGCTCAACTGGAATTCCATCACCTCCACTAGCTTTGTTCGTAGTGATGCTTTCTAAGGCCCACTTGACTTCACATTCCAAGATGTCTGGCTCTAGATTAGTCATCACATCATCATGATTATCTGGGTCATGAAGATCTTTTTTGTACAGTTCTTCTGTGTATTCTTGCCACCTCTTCTTAATATCTTCTGCTTCTGTTAGGTCCAGACCATTTCTGTCCTTTATCGAGCCCATCTTTGCATGAAATGTTCCCTTGGGATCTCTAATTTTCTTGAAGAGATCTCTAGTCTTTCCCATTCTGTTCTTTTCCTCTATTTTTTTGCATTGATCATTAAAGAAGGCTTTCTTATCTCTCCTTGCTATTCTTTGGAACTCTGCATTCAGATGCTTATATCTTTCCTTTTCTCCTTTGCTTTTTGCTTCTCTTCTTTTCACAGCTATTTGTAAGGCCACCCCAGACAGCCATTTTGCTTTTTTGCATTTCTTTTCCATGGGGATGGTCTTGATCCCTGTCTGCTGTACAATGTCACAAACCTCATTCCATAGTTCATCAGGTACTCTATCTATCAGATCTTCAAACTGATCTTTATTCTGGACAGGCTCATGGTCACACAGCCTTCCAGAATTGTAAAATAGTCTATAAATCTCTGGTGTCACACCTGAATAATACATCCAGGGGTTTAGAATATTTTGCTGGAAATGTTTATACACACCCACTGCTTTCATAATTTCACACAGTTAAAACAGGAGAGCTTCTTTATCATGACGCACACTCATGCAGCTGCCTGCTTTTAGTCTCTGCGCCACAGATCTGACCTTGAGACAGTGTCCCTTTCTGGTGACAACTTAGTACAATGTCGACAAATCACTGGAGAGGCACGTGTGGGCCCTGATCCGGGGCGGGGGAAGGGGTCAAGTCTGCAATTCAGTGGTGTAATCATTGCGCCTTAAGTAAAATACAGGAAGCAGAGCCATCCTAAATGGATTCCTAATGACACACTATTTTTCTAGTATCATATTCATTTTCCAAGGAACAAAGTATCAGGAAGGATGTCTTCAAATTTTCTGTCACCGTGCCAGCATTGTCATTATTCAAAGGGAATGATTTCTTCTTCTAAGTAATCCTACTATATATATATTCTCGGATTTTCAAAAAGTAGTTGGTTGTTGTGATGTTGGAGATTTCTCTCTTATTGATCTTTAGTAGCAGCTCTAATAATATAGAATTTAAGTGCATTATATCCTATTCGGAGAAGGCAATGGCACCCCACTCCAGTACTCTTGCCTGGGAAATCCCAGGATGGAAGAGCCTGGTGGGCTACAGTCCATGGGGTCACAAAGAGTCAGACACGACTGAGCAACTTCACTTTCACTTTTCACTTTCATGCACTGGAGAAGGAAATGGCAACCCACTCTGGTATGCTTGCCTGGAGAATCCCAGGGACTGGAGCCTGGTAGGCTGCTGTCTATGGGGTCACACAGAGTCGGACACGACTGACGTAACTTAGCAGCAAGCAGCAGTATATCCTATTCCTTCTTAAAACCCAATATATTATTCATCAAAGGCTCCTAGAAAGATCAAAGTAAAGTGCTGGAAGTTAAGAAATTGGTATAGAATAACTAAATTGTTTCCACCGTTCATACCTTATAGAAATAAAATATCCCTAAAAACAGATTGCACTTGGATTATGAAGAGAACCAAACATCTTTTTATATGTTTATTCCCTGTCTACTTTTTTTCCCCATATACACATCTAAAAAATGGGGGCTTTTAAAGTAAGACTTGATAAGAATTTGAGAAAGTCACATTTTAAAAAGTATTTGGCATAATAACTCTCATTTCTGAATTAGCTTAATTTACTTCTCAATTTATTCCAAGTCCAAATCAAACATCTTCACCTAAAATGATAACTAGAAGCTCACAGATATATTTTGTCCAGTGATGTTTGGGTTTGTACACCATTTAAAAAATGTAAATGTGATAGGGCAGTTACTGTACTCGATGGTAATACCAGCAGGTGAGTGGTAACTTTTGACCTAAACCACCCCTTCATTGTATTTGTACCACAAATGTAAACTGAGATGAATTAAGCATTTTTGAGCACACAGCCAGTCAGTGACAGAACCCAGAACACCTAGGTGTCCTGACTCCTAAATGATAAGTTTCTTCAATATCTGCTGGAATTGGGGTATTAGTGGCAATAATATTGCCAATAATAGCACTAGTAATAACGGAAATGAGAACAATGGAATAGTTACTATATGTCACTTACCTGACATATTCTATAAGCTTTGCATATTATCTCATTGATTTCATATCACTGTGAGAAAGATTGACTTCCCAGGTAGCTCAGTGGTAAAAAATGTGCCTGCCGACGCAGGAGACATGGGTTCAATCCATAGGTCTAGAAGATCCCCTGGAGAAGGAAATGGCAACCCACTCCAGTATTCTTGCCTGGAGAATCCCACAGGCAGAGGAGCCTGGCGGGCTACAGACATGCACACATGCATAAGAAAGATCATTTTTTAATTTATGAACCTTGGAGAATTAGAGTACATTTCCTCATTCTTCCCACCACTCTCTCTCATAAAATAATATCTAGTACTTGTGGAATGCCTACTATGTGCCTAGTAATGTTCACTTATATATTTTATTTTTCCTCTTAAAAGCATTCCTGTAAGGTAGGAATTATTATACCCACTTTACAGATGAGAAAAGTGAGGCTCAGAGAATTGAAGTGAATTGCCATGATATAGTAGAAACAGCATTGTTGTTGTTCAATTGCTAAGTCGTGTCAAGTTCTTTGCCACCCCATGAACTGCAGCATGCCAAGCTTCCCTGTCCTTTACTATCTCCTGGAGTTAGCTCAGACTTATGTCCATTGAGTCAGTAATGCCATCCAACCACCTCCTCCTCTGTCGTTCCCTTCTCCTCCTGCTTTCAATCATTCCCAGCATCAGGTTCTTTTCCAGTGAGTCAGCTCTTTGCATCAGGTGGCCAAAGGATTGGAGCTTCAGCTTCAGCACCAGTCCTTCCAATGAATACTCAGGGTTGATTTCCTTTAGAATTGACTGGTTTGATCTCCTTGCTGTCCAAGGGACTCTCAAGAGTCTTACCAAACACCACAGTTTGAAAGCATCAATTCTTCAGCGCTCAGCCTTCTCTATAGTCCTACTCACGACATTAAACCAGATAAAAAATAAATCCAAATGAATTTAAAATCTGAGCAGTGACACAGAAGGAAGGCAATTACTAATGAAATGATAGTCCCAGAAATGGTCCCAAAAATGAAAGATAGGAATCTGCAGGTTGAGAGGGCCCACCCAGTACCTAGTATAATGATGGACAAAGATCCCTACAGGGAATGCCATGTGTTCACTCAGGACCAAAAAAAAAAAAAAATCCTAAAAAGCTTCCAGAAGGGATGGGGCAAACCAGCACACACAGAAAGGCTCAGAGGTGAGAAAGACTTGTTTTCTCAATCTCTAGCACACACGGAGGCTAAAAGACAAGGAGAGAAGCCCAGAAATACCTGAAAGGAGGAGGGATGCAGCTAAAACCCTAAATGCAAGCAGCTCTCCCTTAATGGTGGAGGTGGTGCAGACATTTCCAACAAAGTGAAGGAGACTGCCTGCCCAAGAAAGCACTAGGAGATGTGCTCCACTGAAAAGAGGGAATAAAACAGGGAAAGGGGAACTGGGGCGGCACCACCAGTTAGATAATAAAAGGCACCCCCGGGAGATCCCAGCACAGCAGTGGGCTTAGCAGCCACAGATTGTAGTAGGAAGCACCCAGACAGATGTTTCAAGGGCAGGAAGGAAACCAAGAGGTTATCAGAGGTCTCTGAACATATCAGGAGATTCATATAAGCATGTGTCTCGCCATATGGATGCAAATACCGTTAAGATTCACCTGGAAGAATTGAAAATGGTTCTTCTGGGGAGGAAGAATTGGGGCTGGGTTGGGGGCTCGCTGTTTGTCTTTATAAGCCATCTAGAGCTACTTGACCTATATGTGTGTCTAGGCTGGATAAAGAATCACCTTTTTGTATGAAAAAAGTAGTGACAAACATTAAACATATAGTCATTTGTAAAACTAGGACTAACGAGAGCTACAGTGGGAAAGACCATGTACGTGATGTGCTCTGATAATGTCAGTCTAGCACAACAATTTTTTCTCTTGCCTTAAAATTTTTTTAATACAAAAATACTCATACACAATTTTGCACACACAACTTCCAACCTTAAATGCTATTTCCCCCCAACCAGCAATTCTCACATCTACATTTCAGTACACTCCTCCAGAAGTGAAGTTCAAGGTTTTTAAGGTTGTCAGAACTGGCAGTAGCACCTGGGACCGCAGAGTGGAGCCTGGCCTCATTCCGTAGCACAACTATTTTTAAATGAGGAATGAACAGAGAGAGCACGTGCAAAAGGAAGGAATTGTGAACTGTTTTTAACAGTGGTGTGCACAGCAGTGGTATTAGTTGCTATTCTGAGGCTGTTGTGTTATACTGTGGAAGAAACCAAATGAATCATTGTAGAATATCCCAATTCTATCATCATCTGTGTCCTTGAAAACCAAGATTTTTAGTATGAAATAAAGATATACATATAAATATAATATGGGGCTTCCCAGGTGGTGCTATTGGTAAAGAATCCAACTGCCAACACAGGAGATGTAAGAGACACAGTTTGATCCCCTGGAGAAGACAATGACAACCCACTCCAGTGTTCTTGCCTGGGAAATCCAATGGACAGAGAAGCCTGGCGGCCTACAGTCTGTTGGGTGGCAAGAGAGTTGGACACAACTGAGTGATTAAACAACCTGGTCTGGCATTTTTTTTTTAATGTGGTGTTCAAATCCAGTGTAAGTTATATACAGAGGAATATAAATAAATAAACACTGATTCTTCAAAAAGGGGAAGAATTTATTTGGAAGATTTTAAAAACAATTTGTGGACCATATCAGCTTTTTATAGAGAAGAGTGAACCTTTTTTAGATACTATGTATATACTTTAAAAATCTCAATAATAGTGTCTTTCAAGACTGATATATCTGGGTTGACCTATTTTGTGCAGAATATATATATCTTGCCAGAAAATATAGGGCCTGTTTCTAGACTTTGCAATAAATTACACTCCAGTCGACACAAATTATTTGACAAACTAGTCACTTCCAAAGGCACAATAAAAATACTAGCTTCTAAAACATTGTGCCAAAAACTGCCCCATTGAAGTACATGAACTCTGACCGTGGGCTGTAACATTGGCTCCTAGGTTTGTATTTATATCTGCTGGAGAAGGGATAAAGGAAAATTAGCACCTCAGCGTGAGCTAGAGGAATGATTTCCCAACACCATGCTTCCTTGCATTCTAAAAACAAGTTCTCTTTCTTTAGAATTTAATTGACTATAAGCTAGATAGCACCCCATTAGTCTGTAAGGACACGGCTGTTCACTGGCTCAGTTGTGTCTCGTTGTGACCCCCATGGACTGCAGCACGCCAGGCTTCCCTGTCCATCACCAACTCCCGGAGGTACTCAAACCCATGTCCACGGAGTCAGTGATGCCATCCAACCATCTCATCCTCTGTCGTCCCCTTCTCCTCCTGCCCTCAGTCTTTCCCAGCATCAGAGTCTTTTCCAGTGAGTCAGCTCTTCGCATCAGGTGGCCAAGTATGGAAGCTTCATCAGTCCTTCCAGTGAATATTCAGCGTTAATTTCCTTTAGGGTTGACTGGTTTGATCTCTTTGCTGAGGAGCTAAAAATGCGTTCGAATTTAATACTATCTGATGGGGCGTTCCTCTGGGGGATGCGGTTTGGAGATGCTCGGAGGGCGAGTTGGCCTCTTCCCCGGAAGAGCGGTTGCTAACGTGCCATCTGGCCCCGCAGGTGAGCGAGATGGAGGTGAACGGGCAGTTCGAGTCTGTGTGCGAGTCTGTGTTCAGCGAGCTGGAGTCGCAGGCGGTGGAGGCCCTGGACCTGCCGATGCCTGGCTGCTTCCGCATGCGGAGCCACAGCTACGTGCGAGCCATCGAGAAGGGCTGTTCGCAGGACGACGAGTGCGTGTCGCTGCGGTCCTCCTCCCCGCCGCGCACCACCACCACCGTGAGGACCATCCAGAGCAGCACGGGTGAGTGTGCAGAGCTGGCCCCCCGGGCGGCGCCTCAACTGTCCCCAGACACTGCACGTGGCCCTCTCGCGGGTATCACACAGTCTCCCGTCACCAAACCCCACCCACTCCCCGCGAGGCATCCCAGCCTCCCGCCACAGTCACGCACCCCCTTCCTCCTCCATCTGCGTCTATGGTATCACCAGAGGAAACTGCAACTCAGGGACCAAGGGAGACAGCACAGGGGAGAGATGTTCCCAAGATGCCCACACAGCATCCTAGGACCAGTACTCTCTCCCACCCAACTCCTGCTCTCCATCAGCAAACCCTCCCGTTCAGGGCTATGACCTTCTCCGCGAATCAGACACCCTGATTGTTGAGCATCGCAGAGCTGGAAAGCTTTTAAAATACCAAGATATACACAAAATGACTCTCCCAAAAGACCTGAACTATCATTGTGAGACAATAAGAAATGGATGGTGCAGTAACCCTGATTGCACAGCTTGTTTTCTTTCATTATAACCAAAGGCAGATTTATTTCATTTTATTGTAAACCTATCTATACACACCCAGAACCTCCTTTTCACTCTAAACTGAGTTTGGATTTATGCCACTACACTGTCTTTGATCAGATTTTCGTCAGAGAGGCACAGAAGAGCTTAGCTGGTTTCCATGACACTGGACCTATGTAGGAATATAGCCATGGATTGTGTGTGACAGTGTATGTATTGTTTTGGAGGGTTTCAGGGTGCTTTTTTAAAAATAACATTTGGGTCCAAGAAGAAAATCCTCTCCATTGTAACTAGTCTTAACTTTGGTAGAATTTAGCATTACTCCAATAAAGACTAGTTTGATAAAAAAAGATCATCACATCGAGTCAAGATAAATGATGAATTAATTAGAAGGAAAAATCTGTGCTAAACTATTCAGTTTTCATTCTAGGTGCCTCAAATGTCAGCAATTATCATTCAGCTTAGAACTTTTGCTGGCTTGAGAACTAATAGGTTCTCATCTTACTTGCAAGAAAGCCATTAGAGGTTAAACAACAGGTGTTCCTTCTGGACTAAGGCAAATTAGGGTCTCAGGATTAGGGAAGAGATGCTTCTAGACCGTGGCTCAGCTGACCCACTGTATCCCAGCACCTCTGGCCCTATGTGGCTGATTCCCACCAGAGACAGCAGGTGTGCGTTCTTGCTCACTAGGAGATTCTGCACAAACAGCCACAGACAAGGTTGATAAGTTAAATAAAGTTGGTTCAGGAAATGAAAACATTTTTAAATTCATTCACGGGCATATTTGTGCGTGTTTACATCTGTGATTAAGTGTAGCTTGAAGGTGTAACTGCGTCTTTAGTTTCGTCTTTGGTGTTTCTCTGTTTCCCAGCCCCCTCCCCACCCACCTCCCTCCAGCCCTGTCTGATCTGTTCTCTGTACAGCAGATTCATCACTCACCAGCTACTCTTCTGTGCTGCAATTGCTCCTTAAATACGCAAAATTCAGATCCTTGCCCAGAAGGGCCGAGGGAAGGAAAAGGGAACACCTAGCCCCAAATACCCTATTCTGTCCTTCCTAAGACCCTTCCCAGGTATGCTGAGGGTTCCCAGAGTTCAGATAATAAGGTCACCAGGTAAAATCCAAGTTGCCAGTTGCATGTGAATTTAAGATCAATAGTGAATCATTTTGTAGTGTCAGTATATCCCAAATCTTTCATGGGACCTACTTACACTACAGAATTATCTGTGACAACTGTAGTGTTTGCTAAATCTGACAAGCCTATCAGAGAAGGAGGTGAAGGGGGCCTGGGGTAGGGGTGTCTTGTGTTGTTCCATTTAGAATTGGAGAGGCTTTAGCCAGAGGCCCTGTGTGGGAGAACAGCCAAAAACGGGGAGCAGTCAATGAAAACCCCACAGAGCAGACAACATCCACTCTACCTTGCGCTCTGGGAGCCTGGTCATAAGTCCTGGGCCCTGTCAGGGCAGTGAGACTCCAGGCTTGGCTGCAGCTGCAGGGGGTTAGGGGCAGGAAGATGGAACTTGTCATGGGGAATGGTGAAGCATAAAGTACCAGATTTATATACAGGACAGCTGGTGATGTCACCCTTCATCATCCAAGTCAACATTATGATATATTGTCCTTACAGTATAGAAAAATAAGCAAATAAACAGTTTAAGAACTAAATGTTGTTATAGATTCTAAGTAAAGCCTTTAGAATTCTAATATCACTTTTCAAAGTTTACCATGTATTTGTTCGTTTTTAAAAAAGTCATTTTAGGATATAATAAGGTTCTGTGCCCTTAATTCTACTTCTGTCATACTGCCTGTATTTCCTTCTTACCCCTCTCTCTCTCTCTTACATATACACAGAGTTTTCCTTTTCTCTGTCATGACAATGTCAGTGCTATTATTAATATATTTTCTTCTATTAGTTTCCTTCCATAGAAAATCTGCCTTCTCATAGGACCTACTAGTTTTTGAAATCATGCACTCATCTGTGTTAATCAGGAAATGACTTTGCTTTAATTTTAACAATTTCCCTTCTGCACACAGGTCAGATTTACATCTGTGTTCAGTAGGATGTGACATAGATTTTGCCTTTGCTCATTATTCTTGGACATTCACAATAGATTTTAAATTTCCTAAACTTTCCTTTGTCTGAAAAGCAATTCATTTTTGTCAACTGCGGTTAATAGCTGTTAACTTTCCCCTACAACAACCCACATTCTGTCTTTGATTTTTGTCAGCCCATTGTAAATGGTTCAAATGTTTAGCAAACTAGACTATTAAGCTTTTCTCTTCCAGTCTTGTCCATTCCTCATATGAGCAAAAAGAAACCACCAAGAAAGGTCCACAGAAATGCCTGCTGCCATGTGGGAGAGTCAGGAAGATGGGCTCGGCTCCAAGGGGCCCTAGGGAGCCCCTGGTGATATGACCAGGGATTAATGGAGACTCAGAGCCAACTAGGAACTGAGTTGAGGAATGATGTATAGTTATGCTTCTTTTGGTTAACTGACATTTTTGTTTATATATGATACAGTCCTATATTATCTCCCTTTATTATCTGCTTCAAGCACTCAGATATCTCTCTACCTAATAGATTCAAGTAAGTTCTTGTATAATCATTGCACCATTGGCCTATTTGGTGAGGATTAGAGATACTGTTCCTTGGTGGCTTAGATGATAAAGATTCTGCCCAAAATGCGGGAGACCTGGGTTCAATCCCTGGGTCAGGAAGATCCTCTGGAGAAGGGGATGGCTACCCACTCCGGTATTCTTGCCTGGAGAATCCTAGGGACAGTGGAGCACAGTGGGCTGTAGTCCGTGGGCTTGAAAAGAATAAGACACGCCTGAGCAACTAACACTAGAAAGTAAAAATTGTAAGTGGTCAGTTAGCCTCATGACTGTGGGGAAACAAGTACCATTACCTCAATCGTCTGAATATTTTAGGTAAAAGTAGAACTTGGTGCTAGAAATAGACCCAAACTTCCACTTCAGAGAACTGGATTCAGCTGGCCTTCTGTGAAATATACAAATGCAATTGCATGTGTTTAAGGATGAGATTTCTTTTTATTTCCTATGCTAAGCATACAAGATCCATCGAAAGCATTGCCACATTGCAGCTAGACAGGCTTCAATCTGGTGACACAAGAGCCTGGATAAGCATAAGCGTGCGTCATCATCAGTGGACATGCTCATGCAGACACACACACACACACGTGGTCAGAAAGGACACAAAATGTTTCATTTGCAGGGGTGACGCAGCACATAGAAGCCGAAGGGTCAGTGGGTGTGTACAGAGGGAGATGTTTTAAATTAACACTTACTGTGTTTTATGATTTTTAAAGCCAATATAATATTTGAGTTAAAATAATACTCTTTCACAAAAACAGGCAAGCTATCATGATACATGATTCTCCGGTCTTTTAAAATATTTCCTCTGGTACATTACAAGAGTTTCAAGGAAGACTTATGTAACAATAATGTGAGTTTATGAAGAGTAAGCATGTGCCACACTGTTGCTCCTGATATTTGGCTGGTGTGCTATATTCTTTTCATCAGGGGAAGCTCTTAAAAGTGAATGGGGTTGGACTGGTCTCCTGCCCTTCATGGCACCCCCAGGAAGGGCAGCAAGGGTCCAGGACAGAGCATCATCCTCGGCGAACAGCCAGGGTCCTCAAGCAGGGAGTTCAACACAGTTTGCCCTTGTGAGTGTGGCTTGGGGCCACAGTGATCACAACACATATTTCCAGTTTGGTTTTTCCAACAAGAGCAGTCACATTCTCCTTTAAACAGAGACACGCTTTTCCATAATCTTAACCTGACACGTTCTCCCAGCTCCATATACAGAAGCAGTTACCCTTTAGAGCACCTGAGGTCGGGGCTGATGCTGGGAGTTCTCACAGGTTTGGGTCATCACACCTGGTCAGCCATCCCATACAGAAAACCACACTGAACCTACCTTCCTTCATCCTACCCTCTGTACAGCCTGCTCCCCACACACCCACCCCCAACAACAAACCCTAAACACACAAGATCTTGAGCAAAATGACATTAAGGTAGTAATTTATGTTTATAATACACATGGTAGGCACTCAATAATGGAGAAAGAAAAGTAAGAGAAGATGAAGAAAAATACTAGTTTTACTCTGGTATCATTGACATATAACATTGTGTAAGTTTAAGAAACTGTGATTTTAAAACTCCCAACAAACAAAAGTCTGGAACCAGATGGCTTCACAGGCAAGTTCTATCAAACGTTTAGGGAAGAGTTAACACCTAGCCTTCTGAAACTGTTTTTAAAAACTGCAGAGGAAGGAACACTCCCAAACTCTTTCTATGAGGTCACCATCACCCTGATACCAAAACCAGACAAAGATACCACATTGTATGCATTTAGGATGTACGATGAGTTGATGTGATACATGAATGTATTGCTACACGGTGACCACCATAGTGTTAGCTAACACCTCCATCACTTCACATAATTATCATTTCTTTTTGGTGGTGAGAACATTTAGGATCTATTCTCTTAGCAACTTTGAATGCAACACAGTGTTGTTGACTATAATCATGATGCTGTACATTAATCTCCAGAACTTACTCATCTTCTAACTGGCAGTTTATCCTTAGATCACCGTCTCTGCCTTTCTCCCACCCTCCAGCCCCCGGGGAACCACCAATGTATTCTCTGCCTCAGCTTTTCTAGATTCCATATATATGCGAGATCATGTGGTGTTTGCCTTTCTCTGACTTATTTCATTTAACATAATACCCTCAAGGTCCGCCCGTGTTGTCACAAATGACAAGATTTCTTCCTTTTCATGACAGTAATATTCCATTGTGTATCAAATAAACTTACAAAGCAGAAACAGACGTACAGCCTGAGAGGATGAATTTATGGCTGCTGAGGGAAGAATAGAGGGAAGGGTGGGGAGCAGGGATAGTTAGGGAGTTTGGGAAGGTCATGTACACACTGCTATATTTAAAATGGCTCACCAACAAGGACCTACTGTATAGCAGAGGGAACTCTGCTCAGTGTTAGGTGGCAGCCCGGATGGGGGCTGGAGGGGTTGGGGCAGAATGGATACCTGTGTGTCTATGACCGAGTCGCCATGCCATGCACCTGAAACTATCACAGCATTGCTAATCAGCTGTACTACAATATAAAATAAAAAGGCTTTTTAATTTAAAAAATTAAAAACTATTTCACTGTGTACCTCTATACTCCATCTTCACCCATCCATCCCTCCATGGACACTTAGATTGTTTCCATATTGGGTCGTTGTGAATGATGCTGCAATGAGTACGAGTGAGTTGCTCAGCCATGTCTGACTCTTTGCAACCCCATGGACTGTGTCCTGCCAGGCTCCTTTGTCCATGGAAATCTCCAGGCAAGAATACTGGAGTGGGTTGCCATTTCCTTCTCCAGGAACACCGCAGTGACCAGCAGAAAAATACTTAAGTACCTCACAAACTCCATATTCAACAGATGTTTGCATAATCAAAGTGACTTTCTCAGGGAAATAGTATTTCTATTAAAACAGGTTGAATCATAAAATATTAGCAATAGAAGAAAATTCTACATCATCCAGTCCACAGGTCTGCAAACCACAACCTAGGGGCCAAATCTAACCTGCTTCCTATTTTTATAAATAAAGTTTTATGAACACAAAGTCACACTCATTTGTTTACATGTTATCTGTGCCTGCTTTTACCCTTTCACAGCAGAACTGAGTAGTTGCTGAAGACCATATGGTCCAGAAAGTCAAAAATATTTGCTCTCTGGCCTTTTACTGAGAAAGATTATCACCACTGATCTCATCCACAGAACTCATTTTAAGGTAGGAAAACTAAGACCCAGAGTGGTGGGCCTCTAGCTGGAAGCAAAGTTAGAATAAAGCCCCAGGTCAGCCTGCCATTGCCCTTTGCTTTTTGAGCCCCAGCTCTACAAATTCACCAAGAATCCTTAGAGTTCAGAGGAAGTTCACTTCTTTCTGACAGGCACGAAGTTAATTAACAGGTTGTTTTTATAAAGCAATGAGGGAAAGGTTCAGAAGTCCAAAGGACAGATATAGGCCAGAAGTTTTTTAAAAACAAAGAACCTTTCTTTTCTACTCAAGATAAGATCAAGCAATAAATTTCAGATCTTGCCTGGACTGGTTTCTTGTCCCTCTGCTTATGAGGCTCCCTTCCTTGAATTTCTCCAAATATCCATGTTAAGACTGGAGACGTCTACTTCCTCCCATCTTAGGAGGCTTAGACAAGAAAAAAAAAAAAAAAAAGAGCAAGATTTGTAGTAAATACTATGCCTTTTGTGAGGAAACTTCTCTGTTTTTTAATATCTGAGAAAACTGACTGTGATGATTCTGGAAAGAATTTGGTTATAACATTTCTACTTTGGGGCCCTCAAGGTAGCATTCTTCTGTACTCTAAATAGCAATATTATGAAGTCATAAAATACAGAAGTCCTATCAACACTGAAGAAGATAGAGGGTCTGTCTCCTCCAGCAGTTTTGTCACATATAAATCACCTCTACGGGGTGTGGAGAAAAGGGAACTCTCTTACACTGTTGGTGGGCATGTAACCTGGTACAGCCACTATGGAGAACAGCATAGAAGTTCCTCAAAAACTAAAGACAGACCTACCATATGATCCTCCAATCCCACTCCTGGGCATATATCTGGAGAAAACTATGATTCAAAAGCTTACATGCACCCCTGTGTTCACAGCAGCACTACTCACAATATCCAAAACACAGAAGCAACTAAAATACCCATCAAAAAAAAAAATAAAATACCCATCAACAGATGAAAAGATAAAGAAGATGTAGTATGTATACACGCACCATAGAACACTGCTCAGGCATAAAAAAAAGAATGAAATAATGCCATTTGCAGCAATGTGGATGAACCTAGAGACTATCCTGTTAAGGGAAGTAAGTCAGAAGGAGAAGACAAACACCATATGATATCATTTATATGTGAAATCTAAACTATGACACAAATGAATTTATCTACAAAATAGAAACAGACTCGCAGACATAGAGAACAAACTTGTGGTTGCCAACAGGGAGAGGGTAGGAAAGGGATCTGGGAGTTTGGGGTTAGCAGATGCCAACTATTATATATAGAGAGAATGGATAAACAACAAAGGTCCTACTGTATAGCACAGGGAACTATACTCATATCCTGTGATAAGCCACAATAGAAAAGAATATGAAAAAGAATGTATATATATGTATAAATGAATCTCTTTGCTATATACAACATTGTAACTAACACAATATTGTAAATCAGCTATATTTTAAGAAAATAATTTTTTTTTAAATCACCTCGCAGGACCAGTGCACCAGGTCTGGAGGTATCATGCTCCATAAACATCCTGCATAACTGCCTTTGCCCACCTGAGGGGTTGTCACTGGGCTAGTAGTGATGGAGTTCCAGTGTCTTCCAGCCTTGAGGGTTGTTGTGAGGTTCAAACAAGACCATTAATAAGGAAGCACTGTGTACAATACACATAATGTCTCTCTGTGGGCTTTGATTTTAAATCTCTCAATCTGTTTTAGTTTAATAATGATGATAATGGCTAATCTTGGAGCATTTACTTCTTGGCAAGCACTATGAACCAGCTGTGGAGATTATCTTCTGTAATCCTCATGAGTAGTCTGTGACATGTACAGGATATGATATCATTGTTTCCACAATACAGGAAAAAATATTAAGGCTTATTAGCAAGTTTAAACAGCTTGACCAAGTTAGTAAGTGACAGAGCAAGCTCTTAAATTCTCTTTATTTTTTTTTAAGATATAGTAGAATGACTAATTCTTTTGTTGACCATGATGGCTACTCCATTTCTTCTGAGGGATTCCTGCCCGCAGTAGTAGATATAATAGTCATCTAGTTAAATTCACCCATTCCAGTCCATTTTAGTTCATTGATTCCTAGAATGTTGACGTTCACCCTTGCCATCTCTTGTTGACCACTTCCAATTTGCCTTGATTCATGGACCTGACATTCCAGGTTCCTATGCAATACTGCTCTTTACAGCATCGGATCTTGCTTCTATCACCAGTCATATCCATAACTGGGTATTGTTTTTGCTTTGGCTCTATCCCTTCATTCTGTCTGGAGTTATTTCGCCACTGACCTCCAGTAGCATATTGGGTACCTACCAACCTGGGGAGTTTCTCTTTTGGTATCCTATCATTTTGCCTTTTCATACTGTTCATGGGGTTCTCAAGGCAAGAATACTGAAGTGGCTTGCCATTCCCTTCTTCACTGGACCACATTCTGTCAGACCTCTCCACCATGACCCACCCATCTTGGGTTGCCCCGCAGGCATGGCTTGGTTTCATTGAGTTAGACAAGGGTGTGGTCCTAGTGTGATTAGATTGACTAGTTTTCTGTGAGTATGGTTTCAGTGTGTCTGCCCTCTGATNTCAGTGGACCACATTCTGTCAGACCTCTCCACCATGACCCTCCCATCTTGGTATATAGAAAAGTGGGTTATTTATACATATACACATATCTATTCTTTTAAAATTATTTTCCCATTTAGGCTATTACAGAATTATTTCTAGGTAGCTGATTATTTTTTAAACCCACTTTTGTCCTACACGCAAGGACAGACACGGTTCTGTTGCACTGTGATTTGCAAGACATATTTCCATGTTTGTTAGTCTGTGTGGTCCCCATGCCAACTCTCTCTGGTGTATTATCCCTGACATTTTACCAATGACTTGGAAAACTTAAGAAAATTGTTTTAAGTCATGAGGATAGTAAGCAAGAGAGAAACAGGACATCATTTGACAGGCAATTCCATTTTCTTTCCATTATCTAAGAGAGTCACTACATTTTCAAATGCTGAGGCCGAAGTTCCAATGCTTGGCCACCCAAGGTAAAGAGCCAACTCATCGGAAAAGACCCTGATGCTGGGAAAGACGGAAGGCGGGAGGAGGGGATGGCAGAGGATGAGATGGCTGGATGGCACCACTGACTCAATGGACATGAGTTTGAGCAAGCTCCAGAAGATGGTGAAGGACAGGGAAGCCTGGTACACTGCAGTTTGTGGGGTCACAGAGTCAGACACATCTGAGCAACTGAACACCACCACCACTTTCAAATACATTTTAGAGGCAACAACAATAGTTCAGTGCAAGGAAATGTGTTTCTGATTGTAGCCCTTAGATTCAATTCAGCATTGGAAGCACCCAGGTAAAAGGATATTGAACCAGTCACAGAATTGAATGCAGGGTAATGAACTGTCTTCAATTCTAGAAATACAAGGATTAAGCACTTGTCCAGGGAGAATGGAGAAAACACTCTGTATTCTCCCCACTGATAAGGATGTGGTGGCAATGTAAATATTCCCTTAAATGGAAGAGCAAGATGGGGAGTACAAGCTGTTTATGAAAAGAGGGAAACACAGAATAAGGTTAAGTAATGATGAGGGAGAAAAAAGCTTTCCAGAACTGGTGTCCCTTGTACAAGCACCAAGAACTGTGGGTGCAAAGTGGAGCCTGACCAACTGTGGTTCCCCCTGAAGTGTCTCACCTCCCAGAAAGTTTCACGTCTTCAGTGAATTAAATCAGTGACTCATTCAAATGCTGCACTAAGAACGTGGCCTCCTCCAGACAATCCACATCCTACCTAAATGGCAGTAAGGTTTTCATTCTGAGACATCTAAGAAAGCCTGTGTATACGGTTTTTCATTATATTGCAATATAATTTTTGTTGAAAACTTTCAACTGAATGTTGAAAAATATGTGAAAGTTCTTTAATATCCAAATCTTTATATTTAATTTTTCCTAATTTCATTTATTAACAACAGGCACAGCTGTGCATAGATACACATAATATGCACAATTTGAATCAAGAACATTATTCCCCAAATTGAAACAAATTGACTCATTCAGATTTAGCACCTAGAAGTGTTAATGCCTCATGTATGTGTATATGTATAATCTCTTGGGACCCACAGGCTTGTATCATGTGAAGTAAATAAGTAAATAGGGAATTACCGTACATACATGTGATTTACAGAATTTCAAAAAAAAAATTTGATCATAATCCACCCGATCAAAATGAGACACAACATAATTGAATTCTCTGAGGATTTGGATGGCCCTGAATTATTTTGCAGGATAACCAGTTTACCTTGTTGTATTCAGGTTTTACACAAGCCTGAGTGAAAATAAAGAGAAATAATAGAGAGATAACTGTCCTCATATTGTCAACATTCCAAAAACATGTGTTTATTTCTCTCTCTCACTAAATGGTTGCATATGAGAACTAAACGGCAAGAAGATTAAACCTAGCTTTTCCAGTTTGATTTCCTCTAGAACTATGTAATTAGAAGGTACCCCCCAAAAAAGTTAAATTTGATACGGCATAAATTAGTAGATTTCTTTTCTTTATTAGCATGCATGCCAGATGGGAAATCATTAAAAAATAATATCGGCTTACTCGTTAAAAAGTGAATTAAAATATAATGGTGTTCATGAGGGCATATGCACCAAATGCAAATAGCTAATGTCTTCACTTCGCCGTTTCTTTACAAGGTAATCAATGTAGTGCAGCGGGGCCGGGGAGAGATCTAACTAAACCAGCTGCCGACTGATATTCTAAAGATACCCTGTGTTTTTTTCATTGCTTGTGAGACACTCCTTTGAACACGGTAGAGTGTCACAGCAAATCTGGGCTAGAAGGAGTGGGAAAAATGAATAACTGCAAGCAGATTAATGAAGAGGCTCGAGGGACTTGTAATTCTAGAAATAGCTGTAACTGATCACCAGGATTAGTGGATGAGATTCTCATATGGCTAGATCCTTGCTCCTCTTGCTTATCTTAATGAGAAGTGTGGGAGAAAGAAAGGGCAGCAGGCACAGTGCTGCCGCTGCTGAGTCGCTCAGTCGTGTCCGACTCTGTGCGACCCCATAGACAGCAGCCCACCAGGCTCCTCCGTCCCTGGGGTTCTCCAGGCAAGAACCCTGGAGTGGGGCGCAGGCACAGTGAGAAGCAACATTTACGAACAGCTATCTGCAGAAGAAAAGGCGGGGCTGGAGAAGGCAGCCAGGTGGGTCAGGGGTGTTTGATGCTGTCCCTGGCTTCCATTTTGCACCAGGGCTGTGATGGACATTTACGTCATTTTTTGGCCCTAGCATCCGTCAGATGGGCTCACCCAGAAGGGAAGACCTTCTAACCTAATCTCTGTTTGAACGGAATAACCCTATCCACAACATGCTTCACAAAGAGGCAACCGACCAGGCGCTTTCGCTTCAGCAACGTGGAGCCTTCTGCCTTTCCAAAGCGCTGTCTTCGCTTGACGCCTCCTTCACGAGGCACAGAGTATGCTGTCCTCTCCAAGCCCTTCTTACAAATATTCAGCATCCGTCGTCAAGTTCTTTCTGTGCCCAGGCGGCTCCTTTTCTTTCAATTGTCTCTCTTTTTTTTTAATTTATTAATTTTTTTTAATTCAAGGATAGCAGCTTTACAGAATTTTGTTGTTTCCTGTCCAACCTCAACATGAATCAGCCACAGGTATACACATATCCCCTCCCTTTAGAATCTCCCTCTCATCTCCTGCCCCACCCCACCCCTCTAGGTTGACAGAGAGCCCCTGTTTGAGTTTCCTGGGACCTACAGCAAGTTCCTGTTGGCTGTCTGTTTTACATGTGGTGACATAGGTTTCCATGTTACTCTCTGCATACATCCCACCCTCTCCTCCCCTCTCGCTATGTCATAAGTCTATTCTCTGTGTCTGCTTCTCCATTGCTGCCTTGTAAATAAATTCTTTAGTACCATTTTTCTAGATTCCATATTATATGTGTTAGAATACAATATTTATCTTTCTCTTTCTGACTTAACTTCACTCTGTATAATAGGCTCTAGGTTCATCCACCTCATTAGGACTGACTCGATCACATTCCTTTCTATGGCTGAGTAATACTCCATTGTGTACATGTTCCACAGCTTCTTTATCCACCCATCTGTCGATGGCCATCTAGGCTGCTCCCATGTTCCAGCTGCTGTAAACAGTGAACAGGGGGATACATGTCTCTGTTTCAGTTTTGGTTTCTTTGTCAATTGCCTCTTCTTGATATAATTTCCTCTTTCCAGTCCAATATTTTTCTCTAGTTTTTGGTTTTCACAGCAAAGTCTCATGGAGACCCAGTTTGGGCTGTTGCCTCCCTCCCTTTCTTTCTTTCTCTTTCCTCTTTCCAGATTGAATTTTTATTCATTTTACATAGTAAGCTGCACTATTGATTTTTATTTCAAAAAGAAATTTCAAAGTCTTTAACCAATGAAGAAAAGAAAAACAAGCACTCATGAAAGCTGACTGCTGTCATTTTTGAAGCAAGGTCTTGAAGGTAGAGCAGAATTATGCCAAATATGCCACTTTGGCATAAGAATTATTTTGAGCTGAAGGCAGTTGAGAAGAAGCAGAAGCCAAAAAGCTCCCTACCCTCCTCCTATTTGCTTAAAAGTAAGACATACAATTTCAGTAATATTCCTGCTCCCTTCCCAACCTGGAAAGACAGAAGTTAATCCCCAGATGTAGCCTGTCCCATGGGAAGACAGCAGCAGACACTCCCACCGGCAGTGTTTGCAGAGTTCTCATTACTTCACAGTCTCATCGACACTTCATGCCTTCACATTTAGAAGATCGTGTCTATTGGGTGGTAATGCATTTAGAATTTTTTCTTTTAGTAATACAGCCTTAGTAAATGGTTGGGGAATCTTTAAAAAACAAAAAACCTCTTATATCACCATTCGCTGGGGCATTTTTTTCCCACTTAAAACCCCAAATGTTGGGGATTTTGAACAGATTGCTCCCAATTGGCTGTTTCTATTCTTTACTGGGGGTACAGAACCTGCCTGCCAATGCAAGAGAGGCAGGTCTGATCCCTGAGTCAGAAAGATCCCCTTGAGAAAGAAATGGCAAACCACTCCAGGATTCATGCCTGGGAAAGCCCATAGACAGAGGGTCCTGGCTGGCTACAGTCCAGGGGGTCACAAAGAGTTGGACATGACATTAACAACAATAACATTCTTCATTAGAAGATCTAAAGCATAGCTATGCCATTCAGTTTGGCGATATCCTTAAGTACTATGAAAGACTAGCAAGCATAGCAAGAATTTAATACATTACCTGTGACCTATTGTGATTTTGTTATTATTTTATTGTCATTTTAATATCATTGTATTATGTGTGTCAGCTCTATAAAGTGACAATAAAAATAACAATATGAATATGCCAGGCAACCTTAGATAAGTCACTCATGGTCCTTATCACTCAATTCTTGAGACTGAAGAAAACATAGGACTATAACTTCAATAATATCCGGTCATTAAATTCTTTGCCCCGTGCAGCATTCGTGGCACTTGAAGACGGAAAAGGCCTCCCAAAGAGGCATGCCTGCGACGAGGACCTTGGACTCTTGTTGTTGTTATGTGATGTCAATCCGCAAGGAAGCCCCATCTGTGAGTATGCTGGTAGGTCAAAGGACGCAGCACACGTTCTCTGCAGACCTCTATGAAAACTGCCGCTTATTACCTATAACTGATTATCTTATTATACTGAATTTGTACATTGCTTTCATTTTATTGTATAAGGTTATATCTCAAAACACTTTCACATGACATGCACATTAAGTATGTGTAAAAACTACCAATTTTAGCTCCCTGTAAGTTATCTACTTTTTCATATGCCATGTAACTCTAAATTAGATATTGAACTTTGGAATTACTGGATCATTTTTAGTAAAAATAGCTTAATGATTTAAACATAAACCTGCTGAAAAACCATGATTCACATATAAACTACTTAATTATAGAAAGTCTTTTGGCATACTTATCCTGTTTATAGTTTTAGCTTTCAACTGGCAAAAATTCCAAATTTAACTCTAATAGAAAACATACGGACTATAACATCAATAATATCCAGTCATTAAATAAAAAAAATAGTGAAAATATACTAATTTCATAAGAAGTAAATATTGGTTATCCAAGTAACAAAACTTAGAGTTAATGAAGACTAACATAGATAACAAAAAATGTGTTAATACAATTAATGTTTGCCCCAGTGTGAAATCCAACATGTATCTCCTCATTAGAGAGAAAAAATTTTGGACTAAATAGTAAGAGTTTCCACAGTTATGCAACATTTTGCATTTTACTTAGGACTTTCATGTTCATTTTCATATTTCAGGAAAAGAATGCCCTTAGTATTCGTGATAGTCTTTAGTGCTATTCATCAAATCTTTCTGGCTCTCCACCGCCTGGAATGATTACAGTTCCCACCACCTGAAGGGATTAAGCACGTCTCTGTGACACACTACGGCTAAACTGTGAGGGCAGGAATAGCCTGAAACACTTCCAGGCAGTTTTGAGAGCCAGTAGGCAGTGCCTCACATTTTCTTCTCCCTGCCTTGATGGTTACATGATAAGACAGAGTGTCTATGATCCTGGGGTTCAGAGCGACCGAAGGGCTCACACATCTTTGTGCCACATTCCCTCGAGAGTTGTGACATTGCCTGTTATCACAGCAAGCCCTGGCCCATCCTGACAGACCTTCCTGAAAGGCTGTATAGATAGAGAGAGGAGTGGCTCACAGTGAGAATTTGGAATCAGGGTCCCAGGAGGTAGACCGCTGTGCAGGTATGAGTGGTGTTTGCTGCTATTGCTGCCTGTAGTGATACTGCCATTCCATAAGCTTCAAAGCTGAGTAATGAGGACCATGCGTGACTCATCTGAGGCTGCCTGGCATATTCATACTGTTATTTTTATTGTCACTTTATAGATACGATACACATAATCCAATGATATTAAAATGACAATAAAATAACAGCAAAATAACAAGTCACAGGTAATGTATTAAATTCTTGCTATGTAATAGGCTTAAGTGCTAAACATGCATTAACTATTCTGATCCTCGGATGGTGGCTATGAAGTGGATTCTATGTGTAATGATAGGTTGTTCATTGTTGTTATTCAGTCAAGTTGTGTCCGACTAGACCCCATGGCCTGCAGCACACTGCGCTTCCCCGTCCTTCACTGTCTCCTGGCTGGGATTCTCCAGGCAAGAATACTGGAGCGGGTGGCATGCCCTTCTCCAGGGGGTCTTCCTGACCCAGGGATGCACCCATTATGTCTTCCATCTTCTGCATTGGCAGGTGGGGTCTGCACCACCAGCACCACCGGGGAAGTCCAGTGATACGTCACAGACTCGGAATTAACTTGCCCAAGGTTCCTCAACCAGAACGTGAGACAGCTGGGATTTATGCTTACATGCATTAACTATTCTGATCCTCGGATGGTGGCTATGAAGTGGATTCTATGTGTAATGATAGGTTGTTCATTGTTGTTATTCAGTCAAGTTGTGTCCGACTAGACCCCATGGCCTGCAGCACACTGCGCTTCCCCGTCCTTCACTGTCTCCTGGCTGGGATTCTCCAGGCAAGAATACTGGAGCGGGTGGCATGCCCTTCTCCAGGGGGTCTTCCTGACCCAGGGATGCACCCATTATGTCTTCCATCTTCTGCATTGGCAGGTGGGGTCTGCACCACCAGCACCACCGGGGAAGTCCAGTGATACGTCACAGACTCGGAATTAACTTGCCCAAGGTTCCTCAACCAGAACGTGAGACAGCTGGGATTTATGCTTAGAGTCCATCTGTGTGCTATCCTCAAAACACTTTTATGAGAGTCCTTCCTCTCTTTCCAGTCTAGGGAGGGGAGTCTTCTGGTGATATTCAAAAACTAATTTTGAAATTCAGGTAAGTTTTAGAGACGTAAAAAGCATTTTGACTAGGTTGCCATATGTAAAATTGTTCAACATATTTTAAAAGTGTCTTATTTTGAGTATTACATATACACTGTAAAGTTCACTGGTCTTAAATGGATGACTTTATAAATTTCCTTAAAGTTGACGATCTTTGTCATTATCATGGATAGAGATATAACTAGGACAGAAACCCAGAAGCATTCATGATCCATCCAGTCATTAACCACCCAAAGTCACTATTGCCCCAATTATCATAGATTAGTCTTGCTTCATTAGTTGGGAACTCTGTATAATAGGAATCAGGTGGTATGTACTCTTGTGTATAAATTCTCTCACTAGACATTGCTTATGTGATTGTCATCACTTTGGTACCATGGTACCCCATTCACTTCTTTGCTAAATAAACTTTCGTTGTATAACTATACAGAAGTTTGCTTCTTAGTTTTGCTGGTGCTGAAATTTTGATTTGGCTTGCTTCTAATTTGGACTACTATAGTTAATGCTCTTATAAATACATAAATAAATATGCATGTATGTTATACATGTATATACATACACATATAGTATTTACACTTTTCCTTGTATAGGAATAAGTGTGTCTGCTGATACTATCAATCAAATTGCTGAGTCATAAATAGTTTCACTTATGCTGGCAAAGAGTTTAACAAAGAGACTGTACTAACTTACGTTTCTACAAACAGTGTATGGCATTGTGAGTTGCTCACATCTTCCTGCAACCTTGGTCATTTGTCTTTATTTAAAGCGTTCTGGTGGTGATGAAATTATTTCATTTTCCTAATGATATTGAGCACAATTTATTACACATCTGGGTATTCTCCTTCATGAATTGTCGGTATAGGACTTTCGTATATTGAAGTTTGCTTCATTCTTTTCACTGATTTATAGGAATTGTTATCATATATTCTGATTATGCATTGTGTCTGTTTAAGGACTTTATGCCTATGCCAAGGTAATTAAGATAGTCTACAATGATGTCTCCTAGAAGTTTTATTTTTTAACTTGCACATTTCATCAGTGATCCATTTGCAACGGACTTTGTGTGTGGTGTGAATGCAGGAGTCAAGAGTTACATTTTCCCAGTGGATAACCAACTGACCCGGCACCATTTTAGAAAATGTTACTATTTCTCCAAAGCATTTCAGTGACATTTTTGTCATAAATCAGGAGATCGTATATGTATAAATCTGTTTCTGGCCTCTATTTTTTTTCCAATGAACTGCCTATCTGTTAGAATCAGCAGAGTCAGAAATAGATATGTCCAAGCTATATTTTAGGGCTCTCAATAGCATTCAAAATATGAGTAATATATTTGACTTTTAAAGCACAAGTTGATTAGTCACTAACTAATCTGAACTTACATTTGAAAAAGCTAAATGGATTTTTGTTTGAAATATTTGAATTTCAGATCCTAAATTTGAAGTGTTTGAAATAATGGAACCGTGAATGATGATGGGAAATACAGACCCTCACTTAAGCTCATTATAATTTCATAGTTATTTTTAGGAATGCCATCAGTAGAAGTTACATTTGCGCTAAGCTAGAATTGCTTTTCCACTTGTGGTTTCCGTAATTCAGTCTATTTTTAGTCACTGTGAAGAGTAAAATCACAAAAAGATCAATATTCTCAAGACACACCCATCTGATTTCAGTAACGTTTGAGTAAAAGGTTTGCCAAAGCTGGGGAGCAGCATACTTCTGTGCTCTAGTTGTTTATGTTCCAGGTCGCTGAAACCAAAGGGAAAGTTGCAAAGCAAATGGTGTCTGTTTTACTAAATCTCCCTCAGGGCTGCTTGAGAATGCAGCCCAGCTGAAAGCCGGCCTTTTCCCTTTCCTGTTTGCCCTTTTCTCTTCCCCTCTAACTTTAAAAGGACGTAATTAAGGAATGAGATCACTAGGCAACTTAACCTAGCTCCTGACTTATGCTCTTCTGAGCGTTCACCATGCCTTGCCTAGCCTGCAGATTCTTTTCCTAGACAAAAAGAAGAGTGAAGAATGTAGTTATGGAATAGTTAGCTCTCTACCTGCAACAGCCCCCTGAGCGATCCTGCAGGCAGATCATGAAGGGAAGACAACATGTGAAGGAAGAGACGTCCACTCGACATGCAACGGAGAAGGATGGGGAGCCCAACATCCCGCCTCCACGACTCACTGAGATCCTCCCCCCTTTTCCATTTAAAGACCTGTCTTGACCAAGCAGAATCTTCAGAGTTGGTCTCAAGACAGAAGTCCACCTTCTCCTCTGACTGCTGACTATTCTTTTTTTTTAATAATTGTATTTATTTGGGTATCTTTGGCTGCACTGGGTCTTCGCTGCTGTGCGAGGCTCTCTCTAGTTGCAGCAACGGGGGCCTGTTGTTATCTAGCTGCAGCACAGAGGCTTTTTGTCTCAGAGCACAGGCACTGCAGCACACAGGCCCCAGCAGCTGCAGGCACGGGCTTGGGAGCTCTGGCACCTGGGCTTAGATGCTCCAAGGCGAGCAGGGTCTTCCTGGACCAGGGACCGAATGGGCGTCTCCTGCACTGCAAGACACTCAACCACTGGGCCGCTGCGGTCATCCGTGGCTACTCTGATTAAAGCACGTTTTCTTTCCACTGACTCGTGCCTCTCTAATTATTGGCTTTTAATAAATTGACCTAATAAATATTTATTGATCTAATATTTATTATAAATAAATATATAATAAATATTTATTGACCTAAAGCTCAACATTCAGAAAACGAAGATCATGGTATCCAGTCCCATCACTTCATGGGAAATAGATGGGGAAACAGTAGAAACAGTGTCAGACTTTATTTTTCTGGGCTCCAAAATCACTGCAGATGGTGACTGCAGCCATGAATTTAAAAGGCGCTTACTCCTTGGAAGAAAAGTTATGACCAACCTAGATAGTATATTCAAAAGCAGAGACATTACTTTGCTGACTAAGGTCCGTCTAGTCAAGGCTATGGTTTTTCCTGTGGTCATGTATGGATGTGAGAATTGGACTGTGAAGAAGGCTGAGCGCTGAAGAATTGATGCTTTTGAACTGTGGTGTTGGAGAAGACTCTTGAGAGTCCCTTGGACTGCAAGGAGATCCAACCAGTCCATTCTGAAGGAGATCAACCCTGGGATTTCTTTGGAAGGAATGATGCTAAAACTGAAGCTCCAGTACTTTGGGCACCTTATGCGAAGAGTTGACTCATTGGAAAAGACCCTGATGCTGGGAGGGATTGGGGGCAGGAGGAGAAAGGGACGACCGAGGATGAGATGGCTGGATGGCATCACAGACTCAATGGACGTGAGTCTGAGTGAACTCATGAAGGAGATCAACCCTGAGATTTCTTTGGAAGGAATGATGCTAAAACTGAATCTCCAGTACTTTGGCCACCTTATGCGAAGAGCTGACTCATTGGAAAAGACTCTGATGCTGGGAGGGATTGGGGGCAGGAGGAGAAGGGGACGACCAAGGATGAGATGGCTGGATGGCATCACGGACTCAATGGACGTGAGTCTGAGTGAACTCCAGGAGTTGGTGATGGACAGGGAGGCCTGGCGTACTGCGATTCATGGGGTTGCAAAGAGTCGGACACGACTGAGCAACTGAACGGAACGGAATAAATCAAGTCACTATCACCAGGCTTTTCAGTTCAGTTCAGTTCATTTCAGTTGCTCAGTTGTGTCCAACTCTTTGTGACCCAATGGACTGCAGCAAGCCAGGCCTCCCTGTCCATCAGCAACTCCCGGAGTTAACCCATACCCATGTCCATTGAGTCAATGATGCCATCCAACCATCTCATCCTCTGTTGTTCCCTTCTCCTCCTGCCTTCAATCTTTCCCAGCATCGGGGTCTTTTCTAATGAGTCAGTTCTTCGCATCAGATCACCAGGCCTTTAGGGGCCAAGAATTCATCACGGCAGCTGGCTCACCAAAGCCAAGACAGGAAATCACAGGGTGAGCAGAACTAAAACTCTGAATATCACACTGTGCTCAGCTAGAGGGAGCAGTACCGGAGTGCGGCAGGAGGACTTCCAGAGGCAGTTCAGTCCGGATACACATGGCTTATAGTCAGAGTCAGGATAGAAGATGCTCCCCAGGGGTTTCACTATGATTTGGAAATACACAGTGTCAAAGGGGTCACCCATTAGAGCTGGGGCCTTAAAACAAATGAATTCCCCAGTTATTTTATTTGTTTGTATTTCACACTGAAAGCTTTTTTTATGTTCTTACAAAGTCTATCCTTTAAACTTATTATATGGTATTTCTGGAGGGAAGGGAAGAAATTGCTCCCATATCTGTTTATATAATGAAAACATAGTCTGTAAAGTTTCTCAGTGAAGTTCCACAGAGAATAAAACAACTCTCAAAAACTCATGAACTCTAGGTTTTTCTACTTACAATATTTTCTGTGTAAATTACTTATTTCTACTGGTTTTCTACTTATAGAGCAGTGTTTGTTGGTGCAAAAATAAATGCAATTTTACAAAACACATCTATTTAAAAAAATAATCTATTCATATACTCAGGAAAGGTCTTGTCCTCAAGTTATTCTTTTATTATACGAGATAGGTTTATTGCTGTTTTTCTAGCAATATCAAGAAAACCATGTCTTTATTGGGGCTAGAGCAAGAAGGTGCTACAAAATTCAGGTTACTCAGGACTGAATACTGCCACAAACTGTAAAAAATATATGTTTTTTTTGAGGCATCAATCAGCTGAGTAATGTGAATGCAGTATCTGGCAGTCAACATGTTACTAGGTTTCGAGTGGTTTTGATGATTTCCGTCACCCACGCTAATGCTTTGTGCTTATTTATCTTCTGAATGTCCATCAGTACTCATGCTGTTCTGAACATAAATTTAAATGGAAGCTGGTGTGCATTTTTGCTATTGGGAGATTCAAACAGAACTGACCTTTAACTTGGTTCTGGATTGCTATTGGTTATGCATTCTGTATATTTCAATTGTTATCAGACTTTTCATGCTTTTGGTAAGTTCAGATTTTCAATCTGTCATGAAAATACATCTCTTGATGATAAAAATTCATTTGTATTAATAAAGATGTGCAAGATAGGGGTTGATCTGGTCAAACAACACCCTCCATCAGAATTCAAAATTCCTCCTACTTTCCTTTCATGTGGCACTTTTAATGAGCAATTATTATCTAATAAGTATTATCTTTGCTTATCAACAGACTTCACCACTTGGGAAGAATTGGCCTGGTGTCTTGTAATACACAAGATTTGAAATGCATTAAAAAATGTAAGAGCAAAGTTTTTCATAAATGACTGGAGAAATAGCATAGTTATTAATTTTTCAGGTAGAAAATTTGTATATCATGTTGATATTAGGCTCTGAACTCGGTGAGTAACGATCACTCACAGAGTCAGAATTATACCCAAGGGAACATGACACGCCCTTCAGTTCAGTCGCTCAGTCATGTCCAACTCTTTGCGACCCCATGAATCGCAGTACGCCAGGCCTCCCTGTCCATCACCAACTCCCGGAGTTCACCCAGACTCATGCCCATCGAGTCAGTGATGCCATCCAGCCATCTCATCCCTGGTCGTCCCCTTCTCCTCCTGCCCCAATCCCTCCCAGCATCAGGGTCTTTTCCGATGAGTCAACTCTTCGCATGAGGTGGCCAAAGTACTGGAGCTTCAGCTTTAGCATCATTCCTTCCAAAGAAATCCCAGGGTTGAGCTCCTTCAGAATGGACTGGTTGGATCTCCTTGCAGTCCAAGGGACTCTCAAGAGTCTTCTCCAACACCACAGCTCAAAAGCATCAATTCTTCAGCGCTCAGCCTTCTTCACAGTCCAACTCTCACATCCATACCTGACACGCCCTTAAAGTATGTTATTCCCTCTAATATATAAAATAATACCTTGCTTTTTTTCTGTCTCTTTCCCTCAACCTAAAAGCCCTGTAAAGCAACTCGAGGATATAATGTAGATTACATCGGTTCACCTAAATTCATATTCCCCCGTTTCCATAGTAATAGTAATAGAACTTATTAATATTAGAACCTACCCTATTAATTAATAGAATAATTAACAGCAGGGTTACATTCCCAGCTTCCTTTGCAACTACTGTGGTCACAGAGCTAGCCTTTTGCAAACAGGAGTGTTGTGTGTCGGTTTTATGCTTTGCCCATAAAATTGTGCATGTTAACTTGTTCACGTTCTTTGCATTTCTGTTCTTCTGGCTGGAATAAGGAATGAAGTGACCCTAGAAGCCATTGAGAGGGTAAAAGGCAGGAAGACCAGAGGTCTCCAGACGGAGGAAATAGCCTGCAGGTGTCAGACATTTTTATCTCTCTTAAGCGGCAGGTGGAGACAAACTAGGGACATTTTTTCCTTCTCTATACAAATTTAAAAATACTGTGTTGCCACAATGACACCAGGTTTCACCTGAAGTTAACCAGTGCCTTTTTATTATGGAAATGCTTATCTTAAGCTATGCTAATGTTCTATGCTTTTACCCCAAACTGTGTCTTCAAGTCGGTTCGGCCTCTTGGCTCAGAACCTACTTGACAAACCAGTATGTTATGCTCAGATATTGTTCCCCTAAAGTATGTAAATGAAACTATTTGTATGGTGATCTGCCTTCTTCAAGATTCAAGTTAATCATTTTATGGCCCAGGATGAACCATTTGGTGCCAAGATTATCCCAAAATGCATCTTATGGGTGAGGGGCCTGGTGCCATTCTGTGTTTTAAGACATTCCTTTCTTTCATTAACAGACGGCTAGTGACTGTATAACATCCAGCTGAAGACTAGCAGGGGGGCACTCTTTCTGCCCCCTTCTGATGCCTTTTTCAGAAGCTTTCTCTATCTCCTTTATACTTTAATAAAACTTTATTACACAAAAGCTCTGAGTGATCAAGCCTCGTCTCTGGCCCCAGATTGAATTCTTCTCTTCCGGGGGCCAAGAATCCTGGCGTCTTTGAGTGATTCAACAACAAGCTTTCACCATCTACTGAAGATGGTAGAGACACTGTTAGTCTTTGCCCGTAAATGACTATGTGAGAGAACCACTAGTCCCAACTCCTGTCTTCAATATACTCAGCAGAACATTAGGTGAGAGAGAATAAATTTCTACAGCTCACGAGCCACTGCAGTACTGTTGCAGCTCTCACCATAATATCCTGTTAAATCTAACTAATGCACAAAGCAAAGCCCACAATTCTCTCCTTCCATTAACTTGGCAATTTAACATTTCCCAGCCTCAAGAAGCAGTGCCCTGGTGGCTGTTCTTAACAAGCACATCAAAATGTGACTTTATAATTATAGGTATAGACTCACCCAGTTCTCCAGCCTCTCCTAAGGATGGCAGTACTCCTAAGCAGCAGTATTTCTTTCTCAATGTCTAATCAAAAACTAGTCAGCATCATTTCCATACAAACCCTTCCTGCAGCTGTTTCTGAGCATTCAACCTCCTGGGGGGCTTGCTAAGTCCAGGAAATTAGTATGATTCATTGAGGTCACTCTTGTGGCCACTTAACAAGTTCAGCAAATTAAACGTGGGACAGCCAGTTAACTTTGAACTTCAGATAGAAAAATAAATACTTCTTTAGCATAAATGTGCCCCATAAACATGAAAAGTTCTTTTACTACTACAACCATGCTAGACGATCAAGCTCTCAGGAGACACCCAGAAAGTCTAGAAAGAGATCTAGTCAGAAAAAGACCAACCAACACCATCTGACACACAAGAGGCTACAAGTGACTGGGAAACTCTTCTGAGGGCTTTTTACAAACATAAGAATGCTTTTTCTTAAACCTACTGTTCAAAATGTTTCCTTCTCGTCTCCCTTCATATTTCTTTTCCTTTTAAAGTGACTTAACCTTGTTGAGCTTCCATTTCCTTATCTATAAACTGGAATAAATATTATTATCAAATACTATAGTATATACAGTCTTCCCAGGCGGCGCTAGCAGTAAAGAACCCGCCCGCCAATGCAAGAGACTCAGGTTCGATCCCTGGGTCAGGAAGATCCCCTGGAGGAGGACGTGGCAACCCACTCCAGTGTTCTTGCCTGGAGAATCCCAGGGACAGAGGAACTTGGTGGGCAATGGTCCGCAGAGGCATAAAGAGCTGGAAGTGACTGAAGCGACTTAGCATGCAAGCATGCACACACATAGTCAGCCTTAAAATACTGTGAGACAAGACAAACAGCAGAGCGTTTTGCAGCTTCCACCTACTTAAAGGGTGTATCCAAGTTTTAAATGAGCTAATGCCAATAAATATGCTTTAAATAGTCAAATATTTTGTATAGTAACAAAGTACCAATCATTTTGAAAACCAGATTTAACATCTTTCCCTTGTCTTTGTGAGCCCATCTGTTTTACCCAGGCCAATATCTAATTCAACACAAGCAGATCACAAGCTTTCCTTGCTTTATTTCTTTCCTACTGTAGTCAATTTGCAGCCATACTCACTTTCCAATATTCAACATAAATTTATAGAACAAACCAGATACCAGGAATCAAGTGTCTTAATGCTGAATTCTGCTTCTACAAGTACGATCTTCAGCCTATTCATGTTAGGTTTTCTTCAAACATTGCACTCTATCAATAAATTTCATTTTGCTTGGAAATGTAGACTTAGAATTATGAATCAGTGACAGCAAGAAGGCTAAAATTTTCCTTTACCTCCTTGGTTCCTTTAACCGGGTTGAGTAGTTAAAATGAGACAAGAGATTGTTGGGAGAAAATGAAATTTAATTACATACGTATATACAAGGAACCTGTATAAACATGGGAAAGTCCAAAGACAGGCAGAATAAGACGTATGTTTCATTGTGGACTGAAGAGAAGAGGTCAGGGCTCTGGGACTTCAGAGAAGGGATACAGTTCACAGGAAGGCGGAAAGAGAGCAAAGCTGGTAAACAGGCTTCCTGGGCTGGTGGGAGTGGAGGCTGGGGTGCCGAGAGAGCTCCTCCCCAATCTCACTTGCCTGGTTCCTATGGTCCGATCTGTCTCTCTGGTGATATTCCTGTTTCCTGGAATAGGCCCCCTATCTAAATCCTTTTAGGCAGCTAAGGGAGAGGTGACAAAAATAACTTCCTGCGTCTTCTGTCCCTCCCACGTGCGAATGCGCGCATTCAGGGTGGCCGGCCGCAGCAGAGCTTATGCAGCGTTGCCCTCTCGCCAAGTTCCTCATCATTCCAGGCCTTCAGTCTCCACGGTCCCTGCCGCTTTCCTACTGACTTGTCTTCTCCGGTCGCAGCCTTGTGACCCATAGCTAATATGAACCGCTTCTCCGATTTCAGAGCACGGCACAGGTGTCTCTCCCGCAGGCCTGGAGCCACACATCGCGGCTCGGAGCAGGGCTCCCACTGCTCCTCTACTATCTGCTCGGTTCTCACACTTCGACAGGGTCCCCCTGCTTCCCAAACACAGGGAGAAGGGCTTCAGTTCCTTCAGTGCCCTCCCCATCAGCCAAACCATGGCCTCAGGATTCTAGATAGTTCTTACTAGTTGGGTGATAGGAACGATCGCACGTTTTCTGGTGGGCAGTGTGTCCAGCTGGGTCAAGGCTCCTTCATCTCCTTGTCTCTCTGCTCATCTGTAGATGTCCCTCCTAGGATGTCATTTGGAGAGAGGGCATCCTAACACCATGCTGTCCTTGGGGTTTAGTTGCTCAGTCCTGCTCGACCCTTTGCAACCCGTGGAGCACACCAGGCTCCCCTGTCCTCCACTCTCTCCTGGAGTTTTCTCAACTTCATGACCACTGAGTCAGTGATGCCATCCAACCATCTCATCCTCTGCTGCCCTCTTCTCCTTTTGCCTTCAATCTTTCCCAGCATCAGGGTCTTTTCCAATGAGTTGGCTCTTCCTATCAGGTGGCCAAAGTATTGGAGCTTCAGCCTCAGAAACTTTAATGCTGAAGCTAAAATCCCGACACCTAACTTTTAGAATTACTGGCCTCATCTCATGCTTAGTCAAGTGCAACATTTGGAAGGTCTTGACAAGCTCTTGGTGTATTTTCAAGGAGTTGGATGCAGCACCAAAGCTTAAGTGTTCTTTGTTAACAGTGCCAGCTTGCTAAGGGTCAGTAGCTCCACAGTGGTCCATACTGTTCAAAAATAAAAACAGTCACCTGCAGAGCCATCCAGAGAAAGCCGTACAGGACTGCCTTTGGAAATAAGTCTCTTCAACTCAATCAGCTACATTTCATATTTTTGTTTTCTGAAATATGAAAGTATGTAAACTAGTTTTACTGCATACTAAGGGTCAGGTAATAGTTGGAGGAACTACAGAAATAAAGATACCAGCTGGTTCATATCCTCCAGGAGTTCATAGTCTATTTCCAATATGGATATGGGGGAAAGAAACAGACAAGTATGATACAGGGTTGAAGAATGGACAATAGAGCAGGAGGGAAGGGCCCTGACAGGCAAAGGCAGGATCAGGACTCAAAGGGGTCCCCTAGATCTGCTTGAGCACCCACCCCTAAACCAAAATCTGTCTGTTTACTGTTTGCGATGCTATACTCTTCTGACATTAATGGGGGGCTATCCCCGACCACCTTTCTCTAAAGAAAATTAACTTAGAGCTCTAGTTAATAAGTCTCCTGGGCGTAATTGGAGTGTTTCAATTCAAACCCTTCTGATAGCTTTCTAACTTGCCTGACAGGTTTATCCGGACCTTTTCAGTTCAGTTCAGTTCAGTTCAGTCACTTAGTCGTGTTGACTCTTTGTGACCCCATGAATCACAGCACGCCAGGCCTCCCTGTCCATCACCAACTCCCGGAGTTCACTCAGACTCACGTTCATGGAGTCCGTGATGCCATCCAGCCATCTCATCCTTGGTCGTCCCCTTCTCCTCCTGCCCCCAATCCCTCCCAGCATTAGAGGCTTTGCCAATGTGTCAACTCTTCACATGAGGTGGCCAAAGTACTGGAGCTTCAGCTTTAGCATCAGTCCTTCCAAAGAAATCCCAGGGCTGATCTCCTTCAGAATGGACTGGTTGGATCTCCTTGCAGTCCAAGGGACTCTCAAGAGCCTTTTCCAACACCACAGTTCAAAAGCATCAATTCCTTGGTGCTCAGCCTTCCTCCCACTCCAACTCTAACATCCGTATATGACCACAGGAAAAACCATAGCTTTGACTAGATGGACCTTAGTCAGCAAAGTAATGTCTCTGCTTTTGAATATACTATCTAGGTTGGTCATAACTTGGACCAGATGCCATGATCTTCGTTTTCTGAATGTTGAGCTTTAAGCCAACTTTTTCACTCTCCTCTTTCACTTTCAACAAGAGGCTTTTTAGCTCCTCTTCACTTTCTGTCATAAGGGTGGTGTCATCTGCATATCTGAGGTTATTGATATTTCTCTTGGCAATCTTGGTTCCAGCTTATGCTTCTTCCAGCCCAGCATTTCTCATGATGTACTCTGCATAGAAGTTAAATAAGCAGGGTGACAATATACAGCCTTGACGGACTCCTTTTCCTATTTGGAACCAGTCTGTTGTTCCATGTCCAGTTCTAACTATTGCTTCCTGACCTGCATACAGGCTTCTCAAGAGGCAGGTCAGGTGGTCTGGTATTCCCATCTCTTTCAGAAGTTTCCACAGTTTCTTGTGATCCACACAGTCAAATGCTTTGGCATAGTCAATATTTTTACAACTATGCATATGATTGTTTACAGCCTTCCAACCGGAGAGGCACAGGAAGCTTAAAATATTCTAGGAATGTAGAGTCTTTTGAGGAGTAAAAATCATTAGAATAGAACTGATTAAGGGTTTCATTGTTGAGCCAATACTTGCTGCCAAGTTTTCATATCCTTTATTTGTTGTGTACCTGGGAGTGCATTAATTAATATAGTTGGTATGTATAAAAAAAAAGTAGCAACATTAGATCTTTGAGTTAAGTACTTTCTTTGTTGTAACCCATTGCACCTTTGTTCTATAAGGATGTAACTTTATTTAGTACTTTGAGGGTGATGCAGATTAAAGAAAAACACTTCAAGGGAAAATGAGTGTTTTGGTTGATTAAAATTTATCAAGGAAAAAAGCCATAAAATGTTAACAGGGCTCCTGACCAGAAGATAACGTAAATCACCTGAGACCTTTTGTATATGGAAAGGTATGCAGAAAGAAAGCCTGGTATCGGTAAGGGTCAAGACTGCTGCCCCTGCATGACTCTGCCTCTTCCATTATGTAAAACTTAGGGTATATAAGCACCTTTTGAAAATAAAGTGATGGGGTTTTTGCACAAGCTTGGCCTCTCTCATGTCAATTCTTTCTTTCTCTCTCTTTCTCCTTCTCCCTCCCTCTCTTTTTCAGGCTGATCCCTTGGAACACAGAGGCTCTCTGCTTTCACTTTTCTGCCCGGGCTACTAAGACCCACGTGAGAGGGAGCCCAAGGTGGGGCACCCTCCGCTATTCAAGAGGGCACCTGTGGCCTACATGAACAGAGCAAGTCTCTTGTCTTGAGACTATTAGCTTTTTGTATAAACCAAGGAATGTCAGCCTCTTTCTCTCCTCTATTTTTTTAACTATTTTCTTATCACTATATATATCTCTAAGTCTATAAATCTATCTCTATATGCCTCTCTTGCCTCACCATCCATGCTTCAGATACCCTAGATCCAACTGGGGCTGGATCCCGGTAGTCCGGTGTGGCTGAGGTCACAGAAAGGAGGAGCATGTTGTGATAGGTCAAAGATTAGAGATATGAAGTCCAAACCATGAAGGGCTTTCTATGCTCTGTTGAGGAACTGCCAAGGGTAATACATGGGTGGCATTATACTGATCTTCAATGAATTAAATGAGTGACCATAATATTTTCAGTGATTTAAAATCTTTAAACAATTTCACAAAATATTAAATATGTATTTGGTTTTCTAAATTATTTATATATTTATATTAAAATGATAGGGGTCCTCCTAGAGTAATGAAAATAAAAACAAAAATAAGCAAATGGGACCTAATTAAACGTAAAAGCTTTTGTACAACAAAGGAAACCATAAACAGGGTGAAAAGACAACCCTCGGAGTGGGAACAAATATGTTGCAAACAAAGCAACTGACAAAGGATTAATCTCCAAAATATGCAAGCAGCACAAGCAGCTCAATATCAGAAAAACAAGCAACTCAATCAAAAGACTGGCAGAAGGCCTCAACAGACATTTCTCCAAAGAAGACATACAGATGGCCAACGAAAAGATGCTTAACACTGCTGAGTATTCGAGAGATGCAGATCAAAACTACACTGAGGTACCACCTCACACCAGTCAGAATGGCCATCATCAAAGTATCCACAAACAGTAAATGCTGGAAAAGAGATTGACAGAACGGAACCCTCCTCTACTGTTGGTGCAACTGTAAACTGATGCAGTCATTATGGAGACCAGTATGGAGACTCACTAACAAAAGAGAAATAAAAGCACTATCTGACCCAGCAATCTCATTTCTGGGCATATACCTTGAGAAAACCACAATTGAAAAAGACGCACATACCCCAATTTCATTGCAGTGCTACTTACAATAGCCAAGACATGGAAGCAACTTCAATGTCCATCAGCAGATGAATGGATAAAGAGGCTGTGGTGCATAAATACAATGGAATATTATGCAGCCATAAAAGGAACAGATTTGAGTCAGTTGAACTGAGATGGATGATCCTAGAGCCTGTTATACAGAGTAACCTTAGTCATAAAGAGAAAAACAAATATCACATATTAACACATACATGGAACCTAGAAAAATGGTGCTGATGAACCTATTTGCAAGGCAGGAATGGAGATGCAGACATGAAAACAGACTGTGGACACAGCTGGGGAAGGAGAGGTTGGGGTGCATTGAGACAGTAGCATCAAAGCAGGTCCATCGCCACTCGTGAGACAGCTAGCTAGCGGGAAGCTGCTGCGTAACACAGGGAGCTATGTGATGACAGAGGCGTGGGGCATGGGGCGTGGGAGAGAGGTTCAAGGAGGGGATGTGTGCATATTTATGGGTGATTCATGCTGTTGCATGGCCGAGACTAGCACAACACTGTAAAGCAATTATCCTCCAATTAAAAATAAATAAATAAAAAGAAACAATGAGGGTAATGGGAGTAAAGATGATGCCAACGGCAGATGCTAAATGCACGGATTGAAATGCAAACTATAAGCCACATAAATAATGCCATTTATACTTAGAGAACATAATTTTTTTTATACTGCAAGAAAATATACTTGAAAAGTGGGCTGAGAATGACACAGTAGAGTTCTCATTTGGGTAAGAGACAAATGGAAAAAAAAAACCTCATTATTTTGCAATAAGTTTCTAAATCAAGAATGCACCATTTTCTTCTGGGTTTCTAACTTTAGTAATGTTCCATTCTTGATTTTCTTGCCTCGCTCAAAACAAGCACTGTTGTTTCATATTTCATGAGCGCGCGTTCCTTCTCATGCCTATTTACAGTAATCTGGCAGGCTCAGGCAGCATCCTTCTCAGACGTGTGCCAAGATAAGCTTCCTAAAAATGTGCCATCTCACAAATGTTTCAGATTTTAAAATAATCCAGGTACATTGTAAAATAAGTTTTGTGTGTGTCTGGCAAATACAACTCTATTTTTCCTATATATCTAACATCTTTAAAGAAAGGAATAAGGAACAATAATACAATATTAATAACATTATTATGTCTGAATTACTCTATTGAATGACTGTATAGTATTTAAAAAATTCAGAAAGCCATATGCACTTAGAGCCTTCTCACAATGACTATTATTCTAAAAAATATGAGCATGAAGAATCACATTGCAAGTGGAGTTTTACTACCAATATTTGCATAAGGATAATGTAATTTAAAAATGAAACTTTAAAAATGTTAAATTAATGTTAATATATTAATACTTTTTGGCCCAACAATTCTATTCCTCAAAATACTTCTGACCACAGGAGTAGGTCTTCTGCATTAGACGCTCTTTTGCTTGGAAGGTTCACCAACACATCCATTTGTTCCTTGCTTCTTTTCTGTCTTTCCCTAAATGTCATTTCTCAGGTCACTTTCCTGACCACTTCACTTAAGATTGCCACCTATCCCTGCCCGACTCTGTGATCTGTCTTTCTTCATCAATTCACCACTTCTGATATGCGAATATTGTGCTTGTTTTCTCTCTGGTGTCCTATTAGAACATACAGGATCTCCGTTTGTTTCGCTGCTCCATCAACTTCTAAAACAGTACATGGCAAACAATAAGCGTTCAATGTAGATTTATGTAGTTAGTGACTAAGTATATTTTTCACAGAGATGTTCAATGCAGTATTTTATTTGAGGGGCAAGAAAATAAAAATTTTCCTAAATGTGTAACAAGTAAGACATGATTATGAATACAGACTAGCTCGTTTACGTGATGGAATATCACGCAACTATTCAATGTTTATAAATACTCGTAAAAACACAGAGAAACATGTATATTAAAATGTGACTTAAAAGGGAGTCACTGAAATTTGTGTAGACTATGATTGTAACCACGTGAAAAGGAGAGAAGCAGCAACCAGAACTATTTACTGTTGGAATGGCTGTGTTGGAATGGGTGTGTCTGCGGGCCACTTGCCTTTCTCCACTATTCCTATTGTAAAGTTTATATCATCAGCACAATATATCTGAAGAGGAGACAGTAAACTAATCAAAAGAAAAGGTCTTGAAAGTGCAGTGTTTTGGTTTGTTAGAACACTGTCATTGAAGGTGATTTTGTTCATAGCAAAGAATGGTGAAAATATTTCCCAAAAAACCTAGCTAGTAGGAAATGATGGTGAATAAAGCACTTTTAATAATCAAATATAAGCCTATTATTCTAGCCTAAGGAAATAAGAATTGCTATTTCTGAGTGAATCAAACAAGGAAGCATCTTGCCTTGTAGTTTCACGTGATTAAGAAAAGCACGGTGGTCATCTATCAGTAGCCGATTTATCTCAGCACTTCCTCTGCCCATGGGACGTGGAGCGTCTAAAGGAGCAACAATGAAAATATAGTCTATTTGCAAAACACATGCAAGGCTAGTTTTCCAGTGCTTAATTATGGACCTTTAAGCCAACTTATTTTGGAACTCCTAATAACAATGATGAAATTGAAACAGTAGTACCTTACTTTTCAGGACACTGTCTTCCCCCTTCTGCCACGGCATTCTGACATATGAAATCTCTCCACTTTTAAGATAAGACACAGGATATGGTACATTTCTCTGGGAATATGAAGGGGCAGGGTAATTTTCTTTTTTTGGTTTAATTATTGCCATGTTCTCAGGCTTACACTTATTCAGCAGGAAATGGCTGGTAAGTAGCCAAATGGGCACTGATTCATTTCCAGTCAACGGTTAATTTTCAGTGCAATACATTTCATTTATCTAATATTCCAAATATGTTACCTGTGAATGTAGGCACTGGGAATACTCTGGTAGTTGGGTTAAAATGTCTTCACGAGACAAGGGTGAAATCTGAGCCCTGCTATGAATGTCATCTTGAGTTGCTCTTAGTAAGAAAGCCTGTGACTCCATTCAAGATCAGTGTGAATGGCCAAGTGGAGTAACTCAGCCTACTTACGGCTTTGGGTTGTGGGGCTGTAGCTGTGCAGACGTGGGGGTGTAGGGCTGTGTGGACTTCCGTGGCCACCCTATATTTAAAAGGCAGAAAGAAATTAACAGGAAGAATGCGTCCATCAGAGGCAGAGAGGATAGCAGGGAAGGACTCAGACACTAAGATGCTAACTAACCAATGCTAAGAAAGATGCTAACTAACCAACGCTTCTGAATTGCAGTCTGGGAATACCAGGATGCCCAAATCATTCAGCGGCAGAATTTACTGCAATTCCATCATCACCATGAAACTTCATTACTCTTTAAAGTCTTTCCCTCCACTATCAAAGTCTATATCTTCAATTTTAACTCATTTAACTAAGGGGGGAAATAACATCTTTGCACTTTTCAGGAAAACTAATATAAGTTGGGGTTAGTTGTACAATGAAATGGCAATAAAATGTCTATATATTTTCAAACTCCACTGAGATTTATTTATTTTGCCTTAATAGAAAAGACTCCAATTCTTTGGTCACCTGATGCAGAGAACTGACTCACTGGAAAAGACACTGATGCTGGCAAAGATTGAAGGCAGGAGGAGAAAGGGATGACAGAGGATGAGATGGTTGGATGGCATTACTGACTTGAAGGACATGAGTCTGAGGAAGCTCCGGGACTTGGTGATGGACAGGGAGGCCTGGCATGCTGCAGTCCATAGGGTCACAAAGAGTCAGACACGACTGAGCAACTGAACTGAGCTGAACAGAAAAAGGCACTCAAGAATCCTGAAACAATTAAATCTGTTGAGGCTTGAGTTTCTAATGGAAAGGAGTGAACTGGAGTTGAATGGGATAAGAACATTATTCCTTGGTTCCACATTAAATGGAAAAAGGCATATTTATACAGATTGTGCACATGAAGAGGCGGTTGGGGAGAAGTTTCACAAAGCAAACATGTATTTAGAAATACTATTAGAAGTTGAACACAGATCCAATAAAATCCTGAAGTTGTTGAATAGACAAGTTTGTTCCTCTAAAGCTGGTGATTAAGGTTTAGCTAAGGTCTTCCTTCCTGACTGTAGTACTGGAAGCCCAGCTTCCGTTCTCAAGCCTCATAAGACCTGGGCAAAAGAAAGGAAGAGGAGCTGAAATGCAGACCATCTCAATTCCTTGTTCCTAGAAGGGCTCATGAAAGATTGGGAAAAGACAGGGGAGTCATCACCTTTAATGTTGTTGGGGAATCATTCAATTCATGCCAGGCCACAACACTGCAAATTAAAGATGCTTGATTTAGGTAGACGTAGGGTGAAGGCAATGGCACCCCACTCTAGTACTCTTGCCGGAAAATCCCATGGACGGAGGAGCCTGGTGGGCTGCAGTCCATGGGGTTGCACAGAGTCGGACACAACTAAGGGACTTCACTTTCATGCATTGGCAAGGGAAATGAAAACCCACTCCAGTGTTCTTGCCTGGAGAATCTCAGGAACGGGGGAGCCTGGTGGGCTGCCGTCTATGGGGTCGCACAGAGTCGGACACGACTGAAGTGACTTAGCAGCAGCAGCAGATCTATCAGTAATGGAATGTCTGATTAACAGTGGTTCCAACAATAGGAGCATTACCGTAAATTCCCTACTTTCAAACCTACAAGTGGCTCACTTTCAAAGATGCAAACGTGCGTCCACACGTCAAATCACATGAGTTAGGGCACGCGTCTGTCATACACTGCCACGTGCGGGCACCCTCCACAAGTGGCTGTGCTTCTGTGTATTCTGCTGTGCGGTACCACGTAGTATGCGGTAGCTCAGTGTCTTTACTTCAAGCCTGGATGTCAGGAAACAGCGTGAAAGCAGCAGGGACGAGCTGGGGTCCCCTGCTGCTGACAGTCCTTCAGCTCTGCCGTTTCCCACCCCTCTTCCTCCTCCGGGCGGTAACTCTTCCTGCCTGCTCACTCGATGCCAGCCCCTGTGTGCTACCTGCTGTACTTTCTACCACGCTGCTGCTGCTGCTAAGACACTTCGGTTGTGTCCAACTCTGTGCGACCCCATAGACAGCAGCCCACCGGGCTCCGCCGACCCTGGGATTCTCCAGGCAAGAACACTGGGGTGGGTACCATACTGTAAGATTAAAAATGTTTCCTATTTTTTGCATTTTTAAAAATGTATTATTTGTGTGAAAAGAATTACAAACCTATTACAATGCAGTACTGTGTACCCAATTGTGTTAGTTGAGTACCTAGGCTAACTTTGTTGAATTTATGAAAAAATTGAACTTAGCGAAAGTGCTCTCAGAAGGAAAATCATTTATAAGTAGGGGACTTAACTGCATTAGATGACCTAGCAAAGAGCCTCAGCTTCCTGTTCTGCAACACCTTCTTTCCTATGTTTCTCCTGCTAATTAAGGTCAACCGCGGTGGTCCCACACAAATCCTTCCATCCACACATCCCCAGGGGAAAGGAGAAATAGACACCAGAATGTTTCCCGCCCACAGATCTCTCTTCTTTTCTTCAGGGGAAACGAGATTTCTAAGAAGCCCACAGAAATGACCTTTTTCCATCCTGCAGGACAGAGCTGATCACATAGTCACCCCTGCTCTTGAAATGGCTATGGGAAAGGGAATTGCCGCCTCTCAGAATGCTTGTCATTAATCCCTGGGTCTGTGCGTATTGCTGCCTGCACAAAACTGGGTTCTCTGGATTGTTAGGAAAATGGGAAGTGACTGTTGGGCCTCTGGGTGTACTTCAGTTTCTACAACCAAGATCTCACGGATTCAAACTATTAATTTCAGCATTCATGGAAAAAAGAGAAAGAAGCTGGCATTCTTTTTCTCATTTTCTGCCTCATTGCTATTAATAAAGGAAAACAAGTTGGATGGAATTTTTTGGAAAATGGAGCCAAGATTATAAACTCTTAGGAAACTCGACCTAAGCAACCAGGAGACCCAAGTCGGCCACCAGAAGTGATGGGGCCTTGGGCACTCATCTATAAAGTAAGAAAGAAGGAGCTAGATTCATTAACAGGAGCTCACTTCTCATTTTAAGTTTCTGTAAGGCTTTATATCAGCAACTAAGTTATACATGAGAGTTTTCAAACTAAAGGTAATTTTGTGACCACTTTGTGACTTGATCCCCAAACCTTGCGCCCTATTGATTCTAAAGAATCAGTGTGTCTTCAATTCAGTTCAGTTCAGCCGCTCAGTCATGTCCGACTCTTTGCAACCCCATGACTCACAGCACGCCAGGCCTCCCTGTCCATCACCAACTCCCGGAGTTCACTCAGACTCATGTCCGTCAAGTCGGTGATGCCATCCAGCCACCTTACCCTCTGTTGTCCCCTTCTCCTCCTGCCCTCAATCCCTCCCAGCATCAGGGTCTTTTCCAATAAGTCACTCTTGGCATGAGGTGGACAACATACTGGAGTTTCAGCTTTAGCATCATTCCTTCCAAAGAAATCCCAGGACTGATCTCTTTTAGAATGGATTGGTTGGATCTCCTCGCAGTCCAAGGGACTCTCAAGAGTCTTCTCCAGCACCACAGTTCAAAAGCATCAATTCTTTGGCGCTCAGCCTTCTTCACAGTCCAACTCTCACATCCATACATGATCACAGGAAAAACCATAGTCTTGACTAGACAGACTTTTGTTGGCAAAGTAATATCTCTGCTTTTGAATATGCTGTCTAGGTGGGTCATAACTTTCCTTCCAAGGAGTAAGCGTCTTTTAATTTCATGGCTGCAGGCACCATCTGCAGTGATTTTGGAGCCCCCCAAAATAAAATAGCCACTGTTTCTACTGTTTCCCCATCTATTTACCATGAAGTGATGGGACTGGATGCCGTGATCTTAGTTTTCTGAATGTTGAGTTTTAAGCCAACTTTTCCACTCTCCTCTTTCACTTTCATCAAGAAGCTCTTTAGTCCTTCTTCACTTTCTGCCATAAGGGTGTCTTACGAACAATTTGTTTGAAGAGGAAGACAATAGATAGGAGAGGTTCCAGCTCACAATTCACCTTTATATTCTGACAATCATAATCACACTCAGAGACTTTGTTTATGGTGACTCTATCAGGGAACAATAGTTTTGAGTCAGATTTCCCAGAAGAGAGTTACTGAGTGGTCAGAGAAGAATTAGCTGAGAAATAAAAATAATTTTAGGAGATGATGGATTAATTACAGTTAAGCAGATTTTTTTTACACTGAATTTCTCAGACAATTTATAATGCTATAGTACACTGTGAATCTCCAAAAGATATATATTACCTTCCAACTTTCATTTTGATTATACATTGATATTTATTTTTCATGGAACATTTAATTTTTCCCCATTTAGCAAATAATCTCATGTATATAGTGGTACAAATAAAAAATATTTTGAAAAACTTTTTTTTTTTTGCTATCTGAAAATCTTTCCTTCCAAATCTCTTGCTGAACTACTGTTTAACAGTTCTGACCCATTGATTATAAGATGCCAATTTAATTCACTGATCTATAAATAGATTGTGGAGAAGGCAATGGTACCCTACTCTAGTACTCTTGCCTGGAAAATCCCATTGATGAGGAGCCTGGTAGGCTACAGTCCATGGGGTTGCGAAGAGTTGGACATGACTGAGTGACTTCACTTTCATGCATTGGAGAAGGAAATGGCAACCGACTCCAGTGTTTTTGCCTGGAGAATCCCAGGGATGGGGGAGCCTGGTGGGCTGCCGTCTATGGGGTCACATAGAGTTTGACACGACTGAAGCGACTTAGCAGCAGCAGCAGCAGCAGCAGCATAAATAGAATGTAAGCAATACGTGAATTATACCTGTGAGATTTATTGCACACACCACTTTATGTGAATGCACGCTCAGTCACTTCAGTCGTGTCCAACTCTTTGCGACCCCATGGACTGTGGCCCACTAGGCACTTCTGTCCGTGGAATTTTCTGGGCCAGAATACTGGAGTGGGTTGCCATGCCCTCCTCCAGGGGATCTTCCTAACCCAGGGATGGAATCCAGGTCTCCTGCATTGCAGGCAGATTACTGCTGAGCCACCAGGGAAGCTCACATACCCCTTTATTTAGTATTAAACAATATAAATACTGCCTTCATATTATAAAAACATATTATTAGAGGCAAAACACTTTTTATTCCTTGTATTTTGACTGAGTTCTCAATGATCATTTTTAGGCCATCTTTGTGAAATATTTAGAATAAAGGTTCTGGAGGAATGTACTTTAAGAAATGTTAAACTATTTTTCCAGATATTTTATTATAAAATATAGATGAGTTTAAGCTCATTTAAAAGAAGAAAGAGCAGGAGTATCACAGTAGGGAAAGAGCAGAGATGTTTTTAGTGCTGATAAAAATGTCAGTCAACTAGGGATTCCAGGCAGAAGTCACACTAAAGCTGTTGGCGAGTCCCAAATTATAAAGTCTGTGCTCGCTTCAGCAGGACAATACCGAACTACAAAGTCATCTTTGTGGAAGCCGAACTGCATAAGAACAGGAGTGGGTTTCCACTCTTTCCTCATGCAACTAGAAAGAGATAGGGATTGTTTACCTAGAAAAAACTCTCGCTTTCAGAACACAGTAGAATTGGTGGTAAGAAAGAACAGCAGAAGGTTTAAGGACAGCTATCAGAGGGTAAGCCACACTCCATGAGTTTACCAGGGGAAAGCAGGCTTGGAAAAAGAGAAAAAAAATAACATATCTTTCTCACAAGTGTCGGTTTTCCTGAGCATAAACAAGACACCGTCTATCAATGGGCATGGAGGAGCAGAAATGGCTTCCAAGCCTAGCGATGCCCAATATCTAAGAACCAGGAAGAGAGGGAAATAAAGCTCAAGGTACAGCCTTATCTCTATCGCAGAGTTGAAAAATAGCTGTAATAAATATTCATTAAGTAGATACTCAGGCTTAGATATGTTGAAAGATTGCCCAAGTTCATGAGCACTTTTACGTGATTGTGAGGAGACTTTTTAGAGTCCTGATTTACATTTTTCTTGGGTGGGTGGCAGAAAGCATCAAAGATTAGGAAAGTAAAAGGATATAAAACTAATGGACTGGCATATGGACACACCCTATTTGTCTACATTATTCACTTTTTCCTTTTGTTTTTTAATTGAGGTAAAATTTACATATAACATTGTATTAGTTTCAGGACTACAATATAATGATTGGATATTTGTATATACTCTGAAATTATCACAATAGGTCTAGTTACCATTAGTCCTTGGTACAAAGTCCCAGAATTTGTTTTCCTTGTGATGAGACATTTTAAGATTTGCTCTCTCAGCACCTTTCAAACACACAATAGAGTCTTGTTGACTGCAGTCACCATGCTGTGCATTATATCCCCGTGACTTTTACATTTGATAACTGAAAGTGTGCACCTTTTGGCCCTGTTCACCTATTTTGCCTACCTCCCAACACCCCCGTTCTCAAGCAGGGGTCTGCAGCCCCGAGCCTATGGATGAGTCCTGCCTGCAGCACGTTAGGAGCCAGACCCTGAGCCCGTGGACGAGTCCCTGCCTGCAGCGTGTTAGGAGCCAGACCCCACAGCAGGAGGTGAGCACCGGCTGACAGGGCAAAACCCCATCTGCCGCCCCACACGGCTCACATTAGCACCCGCACCACCCCCTGCCCATCCATGGGAAGTTTTCTTCCAGGAAACTAGTCCCAGGTACCAAAAAGGCTGGGACCACTGGTCTCTGGCAACCACCAACCTGTCCTCTATTGGTTTGGTTTTCCATAGAGCAATACCCGCAAGGTCCATCCATGTTTTTGCAAATGGCAATATTTCATCCTTTTTTAATGGGTGAGTAGTATTCTACTGTGTATACGGTTTCCCCTTGGTATCCCTGGAGAAGAGATAGGCTACCCACTCCAGTATTCTTGGGCCTCCCTGATGGCTCAGCTGGTAATGAATCTGCTTGCAATGTGGGAGACCTGGGTTCGATTCCTGGGTTGGGGGGATCCCCTGGAGAAGGAAAGGCTGCCCACTCCAATACTCTGGCCTAGAGAACTGCATGGGCTGTATAGCCCATGGGGTCACAAAGAGCTGGACACGCCTGAGTGACTTTGACTTCACTTGGTATCTGTAAGGAACTGATGGTTTCAGGACCTCCAGGATTCTAAAATCTGTGGATTCTCATATTTCATAAAAAATGGCACAGTATTTGTGTATTACCTACACATATGCTCCCATAGACTTTAAATCATCTCTAGATTAAGTACTATACCTAATATAATGTAAATGCCATGTAAAGACTAATCACTGTGAATACAATGTAACTGTGATGTAAATGGTTGCTGCTGTATGACAAATTCAAATTCTGCTTTATGGAAATTTGTAAAAAAAAATTTTTTTCTCCAATGTTTTTGATCCACAGTTCGTTGAAACTGCATATGTGGAACCCATAGATATAGAGGCAGCACGTTTTTACATCCGTTGATCCATGCATGGAAACTTAGCTTACTTCTGTGTCTTGGATATTGCAGCAATGCTGCAGTGAACAGAGAGGCACAGACACCTTTCTGAATCAGTCGCTTCTGTTTCCTCAGACACGTATCAGGACGCTCTCCCAGTGGCTCAGCAGCAAAGAATCTGCCTGCCAGTGTAGGAGACTCAGGAGACATGGTACAACTCAGACACGTATCAGGACGCTCTCCCAGTGGCTCAGTGGTAAAGAATCTGCCTGCCAGTGTAGGAGACTCAGGAGACATGGTATAATCCCTGGGCTGGGAAGATCCCCTGGAGGAGGGCATGGCAACCCACTCCAGTATTCTTGCTTGGACAATTCCAAGGACAGAGGAGACTGACAGGCTGTGTCCATGGGGTCACAAAGAGTCAGACACGACTGAGCAACTTTTACTTCAGTTCACTTCACAGTAGTTCTATTTTAATTTAACTTTTTGAAGCATCTCCACACTGGTTTCCACAGTGGCTACACTAATTTACATTCCCGTCACCAGTGCGTGAGGTTCCCTTTCCTCCACATCCTCACCAACACTTGCTATTCTTCTCTTTTTGATAATAGTCATTTTAACAAGTGTGGTTTTGACTTGCATTTCCCCAGTGATTAGTGATGTTGATCATCTGTCTGTATGTCTTTGAAAAAAATGTCTGTTCATATCCCGTACTCTATTTTTAATTAGATTGTTTTTCTATTATTGAGTTGTAATGAATTCTCTGTATATTTTGGAATATTAACCTCCTATCAGAAATAGGATTTGCAAATATTTTCTTCCATTCATTAGATTGCCTTTTTATTTTTATTTTTTGATGGTTTCCCTCACTGTGCAGAAATTTTTTGGTTTGATGTAGTCCTACTCATTGACTCTTGCTCTTGTTGCCCTGGCCTTTGGTGCCTGATCCAAAAAATCCTCACCAAGACTGAAGTCAAGGAGCTTCTTGTCCATGGTTTTTCCCTCGGAGTTGTATGGTTTCAAGTCTTACATTCAAGTCTTTAATCAACTTGAGTTAATTTTTGTGCATGGTATAAGATAGTAGCCGATTTTTATCTTTTGCATGTAGTTGTCCCATTTTTCTAATACCATTTATTGAAGATACTGTCATTTCTTCATTGAATATTCTTACCTTGTTGAAAATTAATTGATCATATATGTGTGAGTTTATTTCTGGGTGCTCAGTTTTGTTCTATTATTCTATGTGTCTGTTTTTATGACCATATGATTAATATATGTTCATTTACCACCGTTATGGCAGAAGGTGAAGAGGAACTAAAAAGCCTCTTGATGAAAGTGAAGGAGGAGAGTGAAAAAGTTGGCTTAAAGCTCAACATTCAGAAAACGAAGATCATGGCATCTGGCCCCATCACTTCATGGCAAATAGATGGGGAAACAGTAGAAACAGTGTCAGATTTTTTTTTTTGGGGGGGGGGTTCCAAAATCACTGCAGATGGTGACTGCAGACATGAAATTAAAAGACGCTTACTCCTTGGAAGAAAAGTTATGACCAACCTAGATAGCATATTCAAAAGCAGAGACATTACTTTGCCGACTAAGGTCCGTCTAGTCAAGGCTGTGGTTTTTCCAGTGGTCATGTATGGATGTGAGAGTTGGACTGTGAAGAAGGCTGAGCGCTGAAGAATTGATGCTTTTGAACTGTGGTGTTGGAGAAGGAACATTCTAGGAACTTCTTCTGCCAAGTTATCATTGAGAAAACAGACAGGCATCATGACATCCTGGCTCACAGGGAGTGCGGACCGACGCTACCAAGAGCAAAGGGAGGCGCCCCGGCCCTCCGGCTAGCGGCGGGCGCCCCTCGGCCCCTGGCCGCCTGGCTCGAAATTAAAAGGTTACCAAGAGAGTTCCATGTTCCCATCTCCAACTGAGCACCACTTATTACTGCGACAGGATTTCAATATTAAGTGATCTGGAAGATATTTCATCTTTCATTTAGAGTTCTGAATTTGAATCAGCATGAGATGGCAGGACAGCCAGATGAGGTGTAACCAACCTCCCTCGTAGACAGGCAGCCGAAGGACTGGGAGGGAAAGTGTTGCTGAGAAGAGCATTTGAGCTATTCTCAGGAACCTTGTTTACAGGGACATTTCAGTTGCAGCTAGAATTTTTGCAAGAGCCTGCTGGAGTACCCTTCAGGAGTATAGTCAGGGGCAGCAGCCTAGAGTGCCAGGTTGTGACGGCACAGGAACGGCCGAGAGGAGCTACCCTGTGTCCGAGGTCAGTGGTGGCTGGGAGGAGCTACCCCACGTCTGAGGTCAGGGACAGCAGCCGGGAGGAGACACCCCGCTTCCGAGGTCAGGGCAGCGGCCGGGAGGAGCTACCACACGTCCGAGGCCAGTGGCGGCAGGGAGGAGATGCCACCTCGCCCCCGAGGTCAGGAGCGGCAGCTGAGAGGAGCCACCCACACCCGAGGCCAGGGCCGGCAGCTGGGAGGAGTAACCCGAGGAGTGGTGGCTGGGCAGGCATAGGAGGCCCTAGAGGAACTATCCTACGTTGAAGGTCAGGAACGGTGGCAGTAAGGAGATACCCCTCATATTCCTCTGTTTGCTGGTCTGTTCAGTGTCCTATTTCCGCCCTAACACAGAGGGGTGGTGGGAGTCACTTTTTTTTTTTTTTTTTCTTTTTTAGGCTCACTTGGTCAGTCACGCTGTGGGGAGGGAGGGGTGCTGCTACCAAATAGCTCTGGCGTATATTCTCCGTGTCTCAGCCCCGCTGGGCCTGCCTCTACACCCGGCTCATAACTCTCAGGCTCTACGTTTCTCCGCCGGGGACCGTCTGAGGCCGGCCCTAGGCTGCCTGCACCTCCCTGGTCTAAGCCTCTCAGGCTCAGCGGCGCCCAGGGAGTCGTGGACTCGATTGGGCCTGCGCTTTGTGCCCTTCCCCAGACCGAGCAGCTCAGGTGTTTGGCGAGTGCAGTCGCGCGGCTTATCGCCCTCTCCTGCTGCTCAGTTTTCTGGGTGTAACCCGGGACTCCTTGTCAGGTAAATTATATCTGCCCAGCATCCCAGGAAGTCTCAGTTAGCAAAGAAGCCTGCTTGCAGTTTGATCAGCAAAGTCCCTCCGGGGCTGCGATTGCCACGTTCCAGCCCTTACAGCTCTGGCTGCCTGTCGCCGGCGGGGGCTGGCGGGCAGCCGGCTATTTCTGTTCCGTCCTTTGTTCTGTGTGCAGTCCTGGCAGTGTCTTAGTTAGAACTTTTCGGGTGGTAACTGTCCCACAGTCTGGTGTGCTAGCCTGAGTTAGTTTGCTCTGGTTACGCGTGGGCGTTCCGGGCCGATTCTTGAGAAGTGCTGCCGCCCGCGTCTCCCGCGCCTCCTTGCCCAGCCCCCACTTGCTAGTGGTGGGTGCAGGTGTCTGCTCTGCTTCTCCGCTGGGGGAATTACCACTGGGCTCGAAACCTGTGGTCTTAATCACCATTAGTTTTCTTCCCTATTATTTGCTTCCAACACTCGCCACAGATTCGGCAGTGAGAGTGTTTCCCAGCATTTGGAAACTTCTCTCTTTTTAAAACTCTCTTCCCGGGACAGGACTGCCTTCCCGGGACAGAGCTCCCTCCCTACCTCCTTTGTTTCTTTTTTCGTCTTTTGTGTTTTTCCTCCCTGTTTTTGAAGACAATGTTCTGCTTTTCTGGATGCCTGATGTCCTCTGCTTTCATTCAGAAGTTGCCTTGTAGAATTTACTCAGCGTTGAGATGTTCTTTTGCTGAATTTGTGCGGGAGAAAGTGGTCTCTCCGTCCTGTTCCTCCACCATCTTAGGCACCCCCTCTCAGAGTCTTTTCCAATGAGTCAACTCATGAGGTTGGCCAAAGTACTGGAGTTTCAGCTTTAGCATCATTCTTTCCAATGAACACCCAGAACTGATCTCCTTCCAGTCCAAGGGACTCTCAAGAGTCTTCTCCAACACCACACTTTAAAACCATCAATTCTTTGGCACTCAGCTTTCTTCACAGTCCAACTCTCACATCCATACATGACTACTGGAAAAACCATAGCCTTGACTAGACGGACCTTTGTTGGCAAAGTAGTGTCTCTGCTTTTCAGTATGCTATCTAGGTTGGTCATAAGTTTCCTTCCAAGGAGTAAGCATCTTTTAATTTCATGGCTGCAGTCACCATCTGCAGTGATTTTGGAGCCCCCCCAAAATAAAGTCTGACACTGTTTCCACTGTTTCCCCATCTATATCCCATGAAGTGATGGGACCAGATGCCATGGTCTTCGTTTTCTGAATGTTGAGCTTTAAGCCAACTTTTTCACTCTCCTCTTTCACTTTCATCAAGAGATTTTTGAGTTCCTCTTCACTTTCTGCCATAAGGGTGGTGTCATCTGCATATCTGAGGTTATTGATATTTCTCCTGGCAATCTTGATTCCATCATGTGCTTCTTCCAGTCCAGCGTTTCTTATGATGTACTCTGCATATAAGTTAAATACACAGGGAGCAATATACAGCCTTGACGTACTCCTTTTCCTATTTGGAACCAGTCTGTTGTTCCATGTCCAGTTCTAACTGTTGCTTCCTGACCTGCATATAGGATTCTCAGGTGGCAGGTCAAGTGGTCTGGTATTCCCATCTCTTTCAGAATTTTCCACAGTGTATTGTGATCCACACAGTCAAAGGCTTTGGCATAGTCAATGAAGCAGAAATAGATGTTTTTCTGGAACTCTCCTGCTTTTTCCATGATCCAGCGGATGTTGGCAATTTGATCTCTGGTTCCTCTGCCTTTTCTAAAACTAGCTTGAACATCTGGAAGTTCACGGTTCACGTATTGCTGAAGCCTGGCTTGGAGAATTTTGAGCATTACTTTACTAGCGTGTGAGATGAGTGCAATTGTGCGGTAGTGTGAGCATTCTTTGGCATTGCCTTTCTTTGGGATTGGAATGAAAACTGACCTTTTCCAATCCTGTGGTCACTGCTGAGTTTTCCAAGTTTGCTGGCATATTGAGTGCAGCACTTTCACAGCATCATCTTTCAGGATTTGAAATAGCTCAACTGGAATTCCATCACCTCCACTAGCTTTGTTCATAGTGATGCTTTCTAAGGCCCACTTGACTTTACTTTCCAAGATGTCTGGCTCTAGGTGAATTAGTGCCTTCTTAAATGGATGTAACATTTGAGAAGTATTTTAGTGGTGATAGGATTCCTTGGAATGAATCAGATGGTAACGAATCTGCTTGCTGTGCAGGAGACCTGAGTTTGATCCCTGGATTGAGAAGATCCCCTGGAGAAGTGAATGACTACCCACTCCAGTATTCTTGTGTGGAGAATTCCATGGACAGGATCTTGGTGGGATACAGTCCATGGGGTTGCAAAGAGTTGAACATGACTGAGTCACTAACACACTTTCACTTACTGGTTATAAGACTTAGAAACAGTAGTCTATTTAGTTTTCATGGGTGATTTAGGGGTCTTAGAGACTTTAAGGTTTAGGGGGCGATAATGTCAATTCTTGTAAAAAAATAGACCTGAAGTAAGAGAGATGTTCATTTGACTTTTTTTTTTAATGTATATGTGTTTTTTTTTTTTTTTTGAAGTGTAGTTGCTTCATAATTTGTTAGTTTCTGCTATACAGCAAAGTGAATCAGCCATACATATACATGTATTCCCTCTTCCTTGGATTTCTATCTCATTTAGAAATGATCTATCTCACCATAGAGCATTAAGTAGAGTTCCTTTTGCTATACAGTTGGTTCTCATTAGTTATCTATTTTATACATAGTAATGTATATGTCAATCCTGATCTTCCAGTCCATCCCACTCTACCTTCCTCCCTTGGTATGTCTCTATTTCTGCTTTGCAAATAAGTTCCTCTTGCCATTTTTTCTAGATTCTATGTTTTGTGTTAATATAAAATATTTGTTTTTATCTTTCTGACTTATACTTCATTCAGTATGACAGAGTGATGTTGAGGTGTCTCAACATCTTTGTTGGCCAAGCTAATGGACCACATAAAGAACTTGCAACATTGCTTTTCATTGCACATACCATTGACTTTCTTTCCTCTTTTCTCCAGAGAAATAACCAAGTTCACTGCTGTTGATTCATTCTTTCCAAGCAATCTACAGTAAATGGATGCTAGATCATGGAAAATCAGAGCTAAAATCTGTGGCTTTAATTGCCATTTTCATATTCCAGTTAAGACAGTGAATTGGTGATGTGGTTCCTTGAGTCAACATTTTTTAGTTTCACATTTTGGCAGTATAAGGGCAGAATATCAGTGGAAAGATCTGGTGCTGAAATATTTCAGAATCAGCTCTACTGTGGTTATTGCTGTCACATAACTTTAGTAATGGATCCCACTATTCAATAAGTGGGTAGCCAATAAGGTGGGGCTGGCTAAGCTATTTTTTGATGCTTTCTGCAGACTACATGTTTTCTCATTAAATGTACTTTACTGGAAAAAAACAGATTGGAATTTGGGTGATAAAAAAATTTTTAGTGAATATAATATAAATATTTCTAAACAATTAAGAGGAATTATATAAGTATTATTATAGGCTTTAGATCTTTTGAGATTAGTTTCCTTCTGGATTTTCTTCTCTAACTGGGTCCATTGCTTGTTTCTTGGGACCTACATTTGCTTGTGATATGATGGAGAATTCCAGTTAAATGTTTTATGGGTAGAGAGGAGGTACAAGAAAAGCCCAAGAAATCCTCAATATTAAGTCAGAATGAATTCAAGACGTTTCTTGTTTCTTTGAAAAGTTTGACTATTCTTAGTATATTAGTGATGATCATTGATTTATCAGAATTAAATATCAATGATTATGAAGCTGCTAGGACAAAAATTAATTCCATGAAGTAATTGCCAAGGTCTTACCTTGTAGGGCTAATTTTAATGGTAGTGGTTACTATCACCTCAAAGAGAAAGCATAAACCAGTATGAATACTTAGAAATAGATGTTTGCATTAGTGGTGTGCAAGTTCAAAACAAAGAATCACCATTTACTTCCTATAAAAAAACTATATCTTCGTGATGTACGCAGTATCTCTACTTTTTCTCACATTATCCTGTAGTATATACCTTCCAGCTTCATACAAGTGTATCCTGTCCTTTCTAATCTTTGCTTAGTTTAAATGTACGTGACATCTGGCTATTCTAAATGAGCAACCAAATGGACTTGGACCATAAGAGATATTTGCATTTCTAGTATTCATATCTCCCCTTCATGCTCCTCTTATTTAAATTCTGTCCACTCTTTGGGGGTCTAGGTCTGCTCCACCGAAGCTGTCTCAGTTACTCTAGCTCCACCTCTCCTTTCTCTGAGCGCTTTTTTGCATCTAAAGAAACTACCATATTTTTTAGTATTATTTCATACAAAACTAGATTATATACTCTAAGGGCTGTGAGCTCATTCTAAATTTTACATATTATAAACTTTATGAATTTTATACTCTCTAGTCCAGAGTGGACAAATTGGTCCTCTGTAACTACTTGGTCATTAATTGGTCAAAATTGATGTGATAATGGAGAGAGTAGCATGGAAACATATACACTAACATATGTAAAATAGCCAGTGGGGATTTGTTGTATGATTCAAGAAACTCAAACCAGGGCTCTGTGACAATCTAGAGGAGTGAGACAGCGTGAGAGGTGGGAGGCAGGCTCCAGAGGAAGAGGACATATGTATATCTGTGGCTGATCCATGTTATGTATGGGAGAAATCAACACAATATTATAATTATCCTAACATTAAAAAAAATTTTAAAGAATTGATGTGATATTTTTTTCTTCTCTCTTCCAAATGATAGCAGAAATGAAAGGTCTCATGCATTAAATAGCTTTGGCAATGCAAAATACTTTTTGTATTTTCATCATCATCTATTCAAGAGGCAAATTCTAGCAAAGGAACCCTGCAAGGAAAGTAAACCTCATTTCTTAAAGGGGAACTTTCATATCACTCAACTTGCTGAGTAGTGTTGGGTTTGGCTTCTCTAATCTGTAGCTTCCTCATCTCTGAAAAAGAGAAGTCATGTTTTTGGCCATTTGCCTCTTGCAGTTTTGCTGGGGAAATGTACATGTCTGAAGATACTGGGATTTATCAGCAGCTGCCTTTGTGATGAAGGAAGTGCCATTATCACCTGCTTTATGATTCACCATGCATAGGAAAGAACCTGGGAAGACCTAATATACATATTGCTTAGCAATTTTCCTGTTTTTTTTTTTTCTTTCATTTTTTTAATCTATCAGTGTGTTGTGAACTTATTTTCTTTTCTAAACACAGTTCAGAGTTTTGCCTCTTATTGTTGATTTGTTTCCAGAGTAGATAGTTCAGGGGAACTCTGTTTTTACTGGACTCTGGCCCAAACTAGGTGGCAGCAACTTGCTTTTGTGGTGAAACCTTTCTTATGTTTTGACATAAAGTGAAGGATTTGACATAGCTCTGCTTGGTGGGATGGGATAGGAATTCCATCATTGTGGAAAGAAAATATGTCAGCCCATTACTTGCAAGTTGCAGTAAACAATAGTAGTACTTGAATTTGGCTAAAGGTATTTTTGTGTCTTGTTGATTTAATGGGGTATTGATGTTGCTTTGTTTTATAGAGAATTGCCCAGATCAAAACCCCCGTCTCAGGAACTGGGATCCAGGACAAGATTCTGCAAAACAAATTGTTATCAAGGAAGGAGATATGTTTCGTCTGACCTCAGATGCCACAGTGAATTCTATAGTTTTCAGGATGGAGGTAAGTAACAGTCCCTGTCTATGGGAACAGCAACATTTGATGTTCTTTATGTAGAAAACTACTGTTGGCATTTAGAATGTGGTGTCACTCTAACTGTGGAGACAGGAAAGATTCCTAAGTTAAAACTGTAGAATTCAACAGCTAGAAAGGCCTTAGAAATCACTCAAGACCGATGATTTATACAGAAAGAGCTCCAGAAGGTCATCTCTCATAGCTAAATCTTTATTACAACTATGGAGAGTGATGAGAGAATTAATATAGGTAAAAATGAGATTCCTATTTGTAGAGTCTTAGATATTTTTCTATGAATGATTTACCTTTGAAGTGAATGGATTGAAATTCTTACACATGGGCATGTTTAGCGTGTTGAGATATGAATTCTCCATTTCTTTGTTTTGAAAACAGATTCAATTTTCTAAGCAGACTTTTAGTAAATTCTTTTTCCCAACTTAACTGCGGAAGTACTTTTTTCCCCTCTTAAGATGAAAGCTATTTCTCTGCATCTTAGAAAGATATTTAAGAAACTGGCTTACTTAGTGTTATTCCCTGCAGGATTGCTTGTATTTGGGGATGATAAAGATGGATCCAGAAATATTACTTTGAGGACTCGTTACATCCTGATCAAGGATGGTGGGGCGCTTCATATTGGAGCAGAAAAATGCCGCTATAAATCCAAAGCGACAATTGCCTTGTATGGCAAGTCAGATGAAGGTGAAAGTATGCCGACATTTGGCAAAAAATTTATTGGTGTGGAAGCTGGAGGGACACTGGAATTACATGGGACACAGAAGGCATCATGGACGTTGTTGGTGAGAACTCTGAATTCTTCAGGCTTGACCTTTGGCTCCTATGCCTTTGAAAAGGACTTTTCCAGGGGCCTGAACGTGAGGGTCATTGATCAAGACACAGCCAAAATTTTGGAAATTGAGAGATTTGATACCCATGAATCCCAAAATGAAAGTAGGCGACTTCAGAAATTCCTGAGAGACCAGGATCCAGGACGGATTGTTCCATAGCTGTTGGAGATTCAGCTGTTAAAAGCCTCTTACAAGGAACCATACAAATGATCCAGGACCGGCTGGGGAGTAAGCTGATCCAGGGGCTGGGCTACAGGTGGGCATGAATATCTTTTTTTTTTTTTAGCATGAAGATATATTTTACAACTTTTTATTTATTTATTTTTGACTGTGCTGGGTCTTCCTTGCTGCAAGGGCTTTCTCTAGTTGTGACGAGCCGAGGCTGCTCTCTAGCTGTGGTGCTTGGGTTTCTCATTGTGGTGGCTTCTCTTGTTGCAGAGCACGGACTCTAGGGCCATCAGGCTCAGTAGTTGTGGCTCGAGGGCCCAGTTGCCCCTTGGCTGGTGGGATCCTCCTGGACCAGGGATCAAACCCATGTTCCCCTCATTGGCAGGTGGACTCCCAACCACTGGACTACCAGGGAAGCCCCAAACATATCTTTTTTTACTTTCCTTCCCGCTGCATATTAGAATCTGTGTCTGTATGAGAGGAGAGGGTGATGGAGAAAGTCAGGTGTCAGAATGGCCACTACAATTTGGAAGTCTGGTTGCCTCTTGCTTTGAATTGGAGGACAGAATACTGGTTACAAAGCTCTTTTCTAAGCTTTGGTGTATGAAACACTTTGTGAATCTTAGCATTGGACTTGTGAAAAATTAAGAACAGGGGTGTGGTTCTGAAAAACAATTGACTTCCTTCTTATAGTATCTTCTGAAGATCATATGGAAACTCAGGCTAACTGAGGCACCTTATGAGTTGAAAGGTTAGGGCCCCATTCTGAGCTAAGGTGTAAAAGTTGTCTTAAAAGCATGAGGAGGGGTGGAACATGCACAGGTTTCTTTTTCTTTTCTTTCTCTCTTTTTCTTTTCTTTTGGTTTTTGAATCCTTTAATTTGAATCTTGTTTGATTGGCACTGTTCTGTGAGACCCTGGCACAAGTTGGAAGGCTAGGAAGTTCATCCAAATAGTAGTATTCATTCCTACAATTTATTCTTGTGTTCTTGTGCCATATTTTGGTTATCATGATTTCCTAATGCAGTTCTGGGGAAGTAGCTGGCTCAACATTTACAAAGAAAACAGAAGTTTTCTAGAAGCTTACTTTTCACAATAAAGTCAGGGGATATCTGCAGTGAAAAGTTATAGAACTTCAAAACTGGCATGTTGAAATGATCTAGTTTCTCTTTTTTTCCTTTGATGGTTGATTTATCTAGTTACTAGTTTTTCCTTTGGTCAGTGTTGGAATGGAATGTTATCTGTAGAAATCGTAGAGAAAGTTAAGAAGACAAAAATTAGTGAAGAAAAAGGGTCTGTAATGGTTTTAAAACTTTTTACTTGTTGTTGTTCAGTCGCTAAGTCATGTCCCACTCTGTGATCCCATGGCAGGCTTCCTTGTCCTTCACCATCTCCCGGAGTTTGCTCAAACTCATGTCCATTGAGTGAGTGATGTCATCCAACAATCTCATCGTCTATCGCCCCCTTCTTCTCTTGCCCCCAGTCTTTTCCAGCAACAGTCTCCTAATGAGTCGACTCTTTGCATCAGGTGGCCAAAGTACTGGAGCTTCTTTTCATGCTCAAGTGCAGGTATTTCTATAATGGATAGACCTAGGAGTGAAAGCATGGTCTGCTCAGATACCCACTCTATTTCATTATCCAGTAGTACCAGAGATAATAACTTTTGTTTCTTTATGTCATTATTGTTCTAGATTTGTGTGATCATTAGCTCTGAATGTTTTGTTTAACTTTTGGGGTAATCTTCTCCCTATTGTTTTCAAAGTCCTTTTAAAATGTTGCGGCTGATTTGACGGAGAAATAAGAATTGTGATCCTTTGCCAATGTTCCTTTGCATTGCCATTATCTCCAGGGTACATAAACATGCCCCTTTGAAGATAATGTTCTGGCATGTTAAAATTTTCCTCAAGTGGAGGAGGGAAGTAGGAGTGTTTTGGAGATAGTGTTAGTAGAATAGAACATTGTTTTATAGTTGCTGAGGCAGTTCTGGTAAATAAAGGAAGCCTCTGATAGTCTTCCTCTCCTTCCCTCATTAGGAGATAATGAACTGAAGCATTCTTCATTTGATTCTTTCTGCTGTATCAAAGAATATAAATAGAGCTATAAACCACAGTCAGCCAAAGAGTAGCTAATCCATGCAGAGGCGGGTGTGGGATTTGTAAGGATGTAGGCATGCATTGGTTAACTTTCATCTGTGAATATCCAGCCATCTGTCTAGCATAGATTATATTTGGCATTTTTCCCCCCTACAATAGGAAGCTGAGATTTTTCTTTTCATGTTTTAAACCAGGAGTCTTAAGGCTAATTTTCTGATGTTTTGTCTTTGTTCGTTCTTTCTTTTTTTTGAATTGACTTTGATCATAAGCTCGAGCAAAGTTCCTGGAATGTTTATCACAGTATCACAATAATAAAATGGTGTTTTTCAAGTGTATTGCTTTCAACAGATAGATATAAAGCATATAAAATTAAAAACCTGTCAAATAGTGATTCTATAGCTTTAATAATATTAAATTAATAGCCCAGTGGTCTCAGCCTTGTTTGCACACCTGAGATCTTAAAAAATCCCATGCCCAGGGCCCACTGTACATCATTTACATCAGGATCTCTGAAGCGTAGGACATCCTCCCTGCTCCCCACTGGCAGTGTGTGCAGTCAAAGATGACACTTACTGCTTTAACCTCTGACCTGTGACTCAGGTTCTCAGTGTGGTTCCCAGACCAGCAGCATCAGCATCACCTGGGAACTTGTCAGTAATTCTATGGCCCCACATCAAACAATCAGAAGGTGGGGCCCAGCAGTCTGGTTTAACAAGCCTTACATTTAATTCTGATACCAATGAAGTTTGAGAACCCCCTGGTCTAACTTGGTGGTTCTTCAGTGTGGCTGCACAGTCAGAGCATCTGGGGAACTTTAAAACAGACTAATACTGGGCCCCACCTGTAGAGATGTTGGTTGCATTGGTGTGGGCTGGGTCTAAGCTTGGATATGTTTCTAAAGCTCCCATATGATTCTATTATATAGTTAGATTTGAGAACATTGCAGAGATAAGAGTGGAAAGAGACCAGGCAATAATCATTTAAAAAGAAATGGGGGCTTCCCTGGTGGTTCAGATGGTAAAGAATTTGCTTGCAATGCAAGAGACCTGGGTTCAGTCCTGGGTTGGGAAGATCCCCTGGAGAAGGGAGTTGCAATCCATTCCAGTATTCTTCCCTGGAGAATTCCATGGACAGAGGAGCCTGGTGGGCTACAGTCCTTGGGGTCGCAGAGAATCGGACACAGCTGAGTGACTAACACACACTGTGCTCTAATGCAAGGGATGCGGATTTCATATCGGGTTGGAAACTGACACCCCACATGTTGAGTGGCCAGAAGATTAGAAAAAATAATAATAAAAAATAATGTGAATGAAAAGAACGTGAGCTGAGGCAGTCAATGATTAATTGAAATCATAGTAATCAGTGTTTCTCCTGTTACAGAACTGGACAAACAGGAATTTAAAATCCAGGTGCATTTCCTTCTGTGATGTCAGTTTTTTCAGTCAAGTTTCAACTTGGAACCACATGTGGAAGAAGAGTTGGAGGGATTGACAAAAATGGAATAGAATTAATAGCACCTGTCATAACACCTGTGTTGGGGATTTGGGTCAGTACCATGACAAATAATCAGTTGCACCTGCTCTTTTTCCTTCTAGGCAAGCTTGGGCTTTGGTTGGTGTCATTGATGGTGGCAGTACTTCTTGCAATGAGTCTGTAAGAAACTATGAGAACCATAGTAGTGGAGGGAAGGCTCTCGCCCAAAGAGAATTTTATACTGTGGATGGTCAGAAGTTCTCTGTGACAGCTTATAGTGAATGGATTGAAGGTAGGCAAGCACAGTGTATACTCTTGTTGATACGTTGGTAAGTATTGTGACAGATGTTTTTTAAAGTGGCATTATATTCAAATGATAGTCTATTTTGATTTCTCAACTGGTTGAAGATGAAACCTATAGTTTTCCAACTATAGTTGATCTTTTAGGCTGAAACAAAACTTTTATTTTTCTGGATTAGAAAATGATCTATTTTAGGCATCCTCAATTGACATTGTTTTCATTCTTGAGTCATTAGGTGTGGTTAATGGATTTCCTAGATTTAGTTTCCTAGATTTAGTATCAGTCGAACCAATCTGGGTGTGATAGGGTGAGCTGTCTTTCATTATGTTCTGTGATAGTGAACTTGTTTTGTAAGTTGGATCTTATTGTTATATAGCTCAATCGACAAATATTACCTTTGAACACATGCTGTGTAAACAAATTACTCATTTTCTTAGCAATGTTTTCTTGATAATTCAGCTACTACGTTTATCTTATAGTCAAACTGGAAAACAGAGAAAAGTACAAAGTTAAAATTAATGTTTCACCCTATCATTCAAAGTTAATTAGCATTTAAAATCTGTTCCCTCCCCTAGTGTTCATTTTGTTTTAACCTGCTTTCCTTTCCTTAAATAATATATTATAAAGTTATCTTAGGCCTTTACTTTTCTTCAGCATATTTTGAAGATTAGAATCCACCTTTCAGAAGAACTATCATGTCTAACAATGATACTCTTTTTTTTTTTTTAAAGGAAATTCACTGAAGAATTTCTGTGTTTTGCTGCTAGATTTTTTTGGCTCCAGGTGAATTGGCAGCCTCCTGTCTGTGCTTGCCTACCACCTTTCTTTTCCAACCCAGTATTATACCAAAATTAATGTGAAATGAGTAATTAAAAGGTGCTTTATTACATCTGTAATTACACAGAAAGGTTTATTTTAGGCTGGGCACATACTTCTGTTTTTAGCAGTAGTGTAGTAAAGTATTCACTGAAATGGATTTCTGGAGACAGAATGCCTGGGTTCATGCCCCAGCTCTTTTGCTTACTATATGATGATGGCATATGACTTCAACTTCCTAACCCTTAGTTTCCTCATCTGAAAATGGGGAAAATAATGGAAACTACCACATAGGGCTGCTGTGAATATCAAACATGAAGAATATGAAGTTTTTAGCACAGAGTATATAATAAGCACTCAATAAAGGTTAGTTGTTTTAACAGTAATGCAAATATAACTTGGGATGTAACTGTTTTTGTATCCTTGTAATTAAAAAAAGAGTCTTTTGCTTTAAAACAAACAGATCAACAGTTCCTGGTATGTAATGGGACTTCCACATGCTCCATTTGAGCAGCCTTCTGAGTTTGAGGTGAGGAGATGGTATCTCTTATGGATGAGGAGACTGGAATCAAGGCTAAGTTTTCTGCCTCCAAGACTATTGTTCTTTCAACCACATCATGGTTGCCTCTGGCAAAAAACATAGGTAGATGAGAAATATTTCTGAGCAGGAATTTGGACTTGCATGAAGAGTTTAGTGGAACGTCTTTCAGTAAAATTCCAGGCAGAGGATGACAAACTTGGAGTCAACATTTCCTTTTGAGAAATTTTGCTTACATTTTCACATTACCAATGACTGCTCATTTCTGGGAAAGTATACATTCTAGCTATCTATTGTGGGACATTGTTTGTGTTCTGTGTTCTCAGTGTTTCCTATTTTCTGGAAGAGGTAGAAAGTCACTCCAGGAAGCTAGGATGATGAACTTATTTTCTTTCATACTTCCAGTTCATTAGTGCCGGTAGGAGATATCTCAGGAAGGATTTTCATCTACATCCAGAAAAGAATGAAGAATTGTTGAATAATACAGATTTTCCTCTATGTAACCTTGCTTTTTTTTTTTAACAGGAACAAATTCTAATGATCTTTTAAGTTAAAACTGATTTATCTAGAAATTTTTTTAAAAAGCATCATTGAAATTTTTTATGAAAAAAATTTAATGTTTCTTAGTTTCCCTTTTTTAGATAAATCTTATTGGTTAAATCTGAAATTTGGGGTAGTGATTATCATTGTTACCATGATATTTTGGCTTATCTTTACTCTTAACCTGCCTGTTTTAGTTCTTAGGAAGGAAGAATGGTATAGAGGTTAGGAAAATTGGACTCTGGAATTAAATTAGCATTCATTGTGGGCTCTTTTTTTAGCTATTAGTCAGACTATCTTTTTTCAGCTACTAGTCAGACTCCCTGACCTTTGCTTCTTTTATCTCTAATGCATATTTAGTTCCTCTATCTCAAAGCTGTTTTGATGAAAGGTTATTATGTATGTGAAATCCCAACAATTGTTAGCTATCATTGATAGTTGTTTAGACAAAATTCCATTATGGCTTTAGTTATGTTAAAGAAACATGAAAAACGCTTTATGTTTATTAGGTTCCTTCCTTTTTATTTTTTTTTTCTGTTTTGTTTTGGTGCTTTGTAGAAACAGGAAAGCATGGTAGATCAATCTAGTGGAACAGATTTAAGAACTTGCTCAGGTTAGGTATTATCAAGTATCCCTAAGACTGTAAGGATATGTGTATTATTCTTTGTGTCTTGCCTAAATATCCTGCATTTTGATTCCCCTAACTTAAGTAAATGAGCTTTTTTATTTCTATCATTGACTATTATTTTAAAAAAATTTTTTTTAAATATTTGTTTATTTGGCTGCACCAACTCTTAGTTGTGGCATGCGGGATTTTAGTTATGGCATGTAGGATTTTAGTTATGGCATGCAGGATATGTTGTCCTGACCAGGGATCGAATCTGTGTCCCCAAACACTGTAAACTTGAAGTCTTAGCCACTGGACCACCAGGGAAGTCCCTCATTGACTTTTAGAGTCAGTATCTTCAAGTAGCCCCAGAGTAGTTTGTCAATTAATTGGAAAGGTGATACTGAAATACAGATAGTAAACAGATATCTTTGAAATATGGTGTTTTCCCACATTTCCATATTTTCCATAGCTTCCATCTATTCCATATTCATTTGCATTAAATCAGGTTTTCGACCATGACAGACTATATCATGGACACTTTGAGAAGCAGGGAACAGTGTAGAAGCAGTGCAGAAGTTTCTGCACTTGGTTGCATGTTAAAGAGTACAAGTTAGAGAGATGTTGGGTCAGCTTTTCAGTTTCCATCTGCCTAGTTGGGAACCAGCTCTGAATTTCAGAAGGGGGTTTCAGGAAAGATCAGTAATTAGTAGTTTCGGGACTGCAAGTCTGATGTTATCCCAGGAAAAGTGCTGAGTTGGACTGGGGCACTTCATGTGGCCTTTAGGTCACTTTGCAGATGATAGTGGGGACACTCCTCCCTTCAGTAGGCATTTTATGAGTCTGCACTGTGAGACAGAGCAGTGAATACATGGTGGCTGTGCTTTGCTCTCTTCACTGATGTAGCTTCCAGGAAGGTGCACTATCTTCCCATTGCAATGATACTAATCATACCAGAGGGAAATAACAGAATAAGAATACTGGAGAGAATGGTTACTTCCAAGAGGATGTTTGGGAAGTCCAGAAAGGTTTGCCTGAACTTGATAAGATGAATAGTATCTTGGTTGGTAAATTAAGAGTGGATGGACACTGTAGACAGACTAAATGATGAGCAAAGGTCTAGAAGTGAGAAATCACCTAAGGCCAGCTGTTATTCTTAATGTTAAGATTCTGTGTGTTCGTGTCCTATCTTTTCCTGTGCATGGGTCAGGTTGAAGCATTACTTACTTACATTTATCTTTTGATTTGTGAATCAGTGAAGGGATTGATTTTAGAAAAAAAAAATCACTTTCTTTCTTCCTTTTTGGTCTAGGTATTTCTTTTTCAGGTTTCTTGGTAGAGGCCATAGATGGAGTAAAACTGCACCTGCTGGATGATGTTAGTAGCTGGGAACCCGGAGATCAGATTGTGGTCGCAAGCACGGACTATTCCATGTACCAAGCGGAGGAGTTTACTCTTCTCCCCTGTTCTGAGTGCAGCCGCTTCCAGGTCAAAGTCAAAGGTATCAGACTGCTCAGAAGGCTTCTTGGGAAACACTCTTCTTGAGATATGACTGTTGGGATTCTTTGTTTTTCCTTCAATCGTCATTGTCATCATCGTCGTCATCAATATTGAAGGTCTTAGCAGTGGGGTGCTTTGAACACTAGAGTCCTGGAGGATGTTAGATAAAAGTAGTCATTGAGCAATAATGTTGCTGTTAATGATGTATTATAGACAAATCAGTGTTTTTATACCAGTTTCTATGTTTAAAAAAAGAGAGATGCAAACTAGATGGATTGAATTTTTTTTCAAGATCTTTCAAACTTCTTTTTTATTAAATTTCTGCTATTGGTTAATAGTAAACTAGGTTTATTTTTGAAATAGAAGTGTCTCTTTTTTATGTAAAAAAATGAAACTCATGGTCTTTGAGTGTCTGCTTTCTTGGCCAGAAGTAGATCTCACAAATATTTAAAATGAAACCAAAAAGATATTTTCCTAAAACTGCATTTCCTATCATAATCTTGGTGAATGTATTTTTTGAGAGAGAGCAATATACAATGAGATCCTTACTATAAACTCTGTTTAGAAAGGATGACTGATGTTTACCAGTTATTTATTTTGAGGCTGGTGATAGGCAAAGCTTCTTCCTTCATTGCCTCGGTTATGGGATTCATTGTGCATTCATTCATTATATTGCTTTCCTTGCTTTTGTAATAAAAATTATGCATTACATATTTATGATATAAAACAAAAGAATTTAGAGTAATTATTTAATAAGTACTCACTCAGTGGGTAATTTAGAACTTTCAAGGTTAAAGGAAACTTTTTTGCTTTAAAAAAAAATGAAATTGACTCACTTGGCAGTTTTTTCCTGCTTCACTCAGTGTTGTACATTTCCTTCTTGACCATACAGGCCATAAGCAGAAAGCTAAAAAATAAAAAATCATCATACCATCTGGCATTAGTTTTGTTTGGAAATTCCCATTGTTGTTAACAAGTATACATGATAATGAATCTTCGTTATTTGGTTTATTTGTGTTTTTCCTTCCTGAGTTTGTATAGTTAAGATCAGATAAAAACTCATTGGTAAAGTGTTTCTAAGTTTTTAGTAAGGGTGGGGATTTAAAAGTGCATAATAATATTAAAATAAGAAGTGGAAAGAAAAGATGGTTATTTCTGGACTGTTAATGTCCAAATGCAGGTTACTTTAGCTTTGAAGGAGAAGCAAAAAAACCTTTCCACCCTATTATCAACATCTACAAAACCATTAGCTTTCCTAGGTGCGGCATGCACTTGGGTATTCATGTGTCCTCAGGGGAGTAGAACAAGAGCATGTGACAGGAAGCAGAGAGAGACAGCATGGATTCTTAGTTGGGGTCCAGATTATTGGTGCTGCTCAAGAGAAGACTGAACTATTGGCTGGGCCAAAAAGTTCGTTTGAGTTTTTATGTAACATCTTCTGGAAAAACCCAAATGGAACTTTTTAGCTGACCCAGTACTTTAGGGAGGGGTAAGCTCTCTGTGGGTGGGTTTGATAGTTGGAAGTGAGGGTTAAGGGCATTGAGTGTGGGTGATTAGAGTAGAAAACCCATAAAATCTCTGCTTCCTGGGATTCTTTTGTTCTGAGGTATTGCAGAATGGAAACAAACAATAAATTTAATAATGTCTTGAAGTTACAAGGTAAAGATTACTGTCTTTTTGATGTAAGTTTTATGTTTTCTTTGTTCTGATGTTATTTTTGCCTTGCCCTCATCAACCAGAAACGCCTCAGTTCCTGCACATGGGTGAGATTATAGATGGTGTGGACATGAGAGCTGAGGTTGGAATTCTTACCCAGAATATTGTTATCCGAGGAGAAATGGAAGACTCATGCTATGCTGAAAATCAGTGTCAGTTCTTTGATTATGATACCTTTGGAGGACATGTCATGGTAGGCAAAAGGATTTGATGAATTCTTTGAAACTGTGACTGCTAAGTACATGTTTGACAAAGCTTTCAAGTTTTGGAATGACATCTTTATGGCTATTGATATCACATTTTATTTATCTTTCCAATGACAAGGAGATTTTAGATGATTAAAAGATAACATTATATCTTCATTTAGTTGATCTGGACTCTTAGTTAAATCATTTAAGAATTGTCCTGTGAAGAATGAAATCAATTTATATTGGGAAGAATCAGTTCTACAGACAAAAAAAACCCCAAATAATCTCAGTATCATGCATGCAGTCTCTGAAAGGATCAGTTTTTTTTTTAACTTGATATTATGAAAGGGTAAGCAGTAGTGATGTACAAATTCAAGATATGTTTCTGTAAAGATATTTTTTATATGCAGATTTTTTTATTCTGTAAAAGTACTAGCACTTGCTATATACTAAATGTTGCTCTGTGTACTAATCTATTGGACTCCTGGGCTGCATTTTGGCAACATGTGTCTTAAAATCAGTTTTTTGTGTTGAGGAGGATATTATTTTTGGCTGTTTCTGTTACACTGATTTCTGAAATGTTGGTCAGTGTCGTGACTTTGTTTTTAGTAGTGCGACTGAAAATCCAGGGTGTATAAATATTGAGACTGCTTAAGTTGTGGCTCATAGAGGCATTTTTTAAAAAAGAATAGAAGTAAACAATGTTATATGCTAACTAAATCATTGAAGGAGGATTTAGAAATAATTATTTATCAAACTACAGTGGAGATTATAGAAATGAAAGAACAAGACTAGATAGGAAATGACCAAAATATTTGAACAAACCCACACATATATACAAAAATCATTTTTGTAGCCTTCCTGGTTACCTTTCCTTGATTCCTAATAAGAGGCTATTTTTTATTACTCTTTAAAGTATTCATTTATGTAAAGAAGCATTTGCTAAATTCTGAGCTGGAGATCCAAGAAAACAGGATGTGAAAGAAAAATGCTTTCATGTCTAGTCTCCTTCAGATATTTTCTATTAAAACAATATTTTGGGAGAATTTCCTTGGTGATCCAATGGTTGAGAGTCCGCCTTCAAATGCAGGGGACTCAAGTTCGATCCCTGGTCAGGGAACTTAAGATCCCACATACCACAGGGCAACTAGAGAGCCCCTGCACCCAACAAATATCCTGCACGCTGCAACTAAGACCTGATACAGCCAAATAAATATTCTTTAGAAAAAAACAGTGTATTCTGCTACTTTGCTTCTGAGCTACTTTACCCTAAGCTACTTTGCTTATGTGTTAGTTTGATTTTTCGCTATCTTATAGATAAGGAAAAATTTTACTTCAGTCCATCTTTCTCATGTGGAATTGAAACACATGGGTCAGCAGCACCTGGGGCGGTACCCTGTTCATTTTCATCTGTGTGGAGATGTGGATTACAAAGGAGGGTACAGACATGCAACATTGTGGATGGCCTGTCTATTCATCACAGCTTCTCAAGGTGCATCACTGTGCATGGGACAGATGGCTTGCTGGTAGGTAACCTCATACTGTGCTGATACATTTTATGAAAACAGTCACCTCTCCTTCATTTCCATGGCTTGTCAATTTTATGCAAGTAAGCTGTTGGACCACAGGTCTTACTCTATCCTGCTTTCCTGAGCATTCTGCTGTTTTTCTCTGTTCTCTTAAGAGATCAGTGAACCCTGACATTTGACTTTGCCCCATCAGCTAAGCTGAAAATTTTTTGCTTTTGTACTCAGCATGCCTCATGAATAGCACTTGTCAACCACAGCCAGTCTTGTTACCAATGACATTATACACTTGTATTTTGGCAGATAAAAGACACCGTCGGATTTGACACACTGGGTCATTGTTTCTTTCTGGAAGATGGTATTGAACAGAGAAATACTTTGTTCCACAATCTGGGACTCCTCACCAAACCAGGCACACTCCTTCCCACAGATCGGAATAACTCCATGTGTATCACCATGCGGGAAAAAGTATTTGGAAATTATATCCCTGTGCCTGCCACTGACTGTATGTGAGTAACTGCTGGAGTGAAAAGCTCACATGTGATGGCCAAGGCCTGTTGACTTTGGGGGATATGTTTAGTGGGAGGTGTTTAGAAGATGGGATTTTTCCTGATGAATATTTAAATCACCTTTAAAAAATGCCTTTCAGGGCTGTTTCAACTTTCTGGATTGCTCATCCCAACAATAATCTGATTAATAATGCAGCTGCAGGCTCACAGGTAAATAACACTAAAGTGCAGCAGTGTTTTTTTGCATTCTTGTTTGTAAGTGTTCTGGTTTATATATATACGCAACAGAGCATGTGGTAGTCTAACTCAAGCACCTTGCTTTCAGGTACTGCTTATTTCAGCCTGCTCTCTGTGGTTGAGATGGTTCTTCTGTTTCTTCATATCATTTGTGCCAGTTAGTATTTATGAGTGTACAAAGGCAGATGCTAAATGGAAGAAAAGAGGAGCTAGTATATCGGGTTATCATGGCATCTCCAGAGTGTATTTTTAGTGTATTATGTACAATCCTTCTGGCTTCTCCTATTTCAGTCATATGTTCATGAGTAAAAAAAGCCTAATGAGACTGGGTTATTCTGTAGAGTATTATGACAGTGGTCATTCTGGTCAAAGGGGCATATCCTTTTTGTTAAATATAGGGATTTTATACACTTGGAAATTCCACCTCCTTAGTAAAGCAAGGACTCCACTGTGTGCCTTTATTTAATTTATTTATTTATTTTTGGCTGCACTGGGTCTTCGTTGCGTCTCTATGGCTTTCTCTGGTTGGAGAAAGTAGCCCCACTTCATCGTGGTGAGTGGGCTCCTCACTTGTGGTGGCTTCTCTTGTGGAGCACAGGCTCCAGGCACACGGGTGCGGTCGTTGCACCGTGTGGGCTTGGTAGTTACCGCGCGTGGGACTGTAGAGCACAGACTCAGTAGTTGTGGCACACAGGCTTAATTGCTCTGAGATGTGTGGAATCTTCCTGAATGAGGGGTCGAACCTGTGACCTCTGCATTGGCGGGAGGATTCTTAGCCACTGCACCACCAGGGAAGCTCAGCTGTGTGCCATGTACTAGTTATGTGCCTTAAATTGTTTCACATACACAGGGATAATTTAAGAGAAAAATGAACTATTTTTGGATGACAGAAATGTCTCCTGGATAAACTCGGAGAAATTTACATCTGTAATTGAGTATTTTTATAATACAGCTGCTAATTTATAATGCACAAATGAATCTTTAAGACATAATACTATTATATCTGTGCTGAAAACTATAGCACAGAAACATGAGCTTTGCAGCAAAACCTGAATATTCATATTAACATTTTAAAAAAGAAAGGAATATCTATCATTGTTTTCCAGAATAAAGGAAAAAATTACCTGAAGGGAGTATTTCTTCAAGATAGCAAGAAAACAGGTATCACTGGGTGATGGTAGAATTTACATCTGTGGTTTTTCTTAAAAACATAAAGCATAAGATTCTTCTTGACAGGGCAGAGACCTGGACTTTCAATCATTTCAATCTTCTATTCATTCATGTTTCATCAAATATTTGTTGAGCCCATATAGGATTTGTACTGAGAGTTTCTAGTTGGAAGATGAGATTTTGGGTAGAGGTGGCCAAGGATTTGATGTGCAGTCTTAGCCCAGGATCATCTGATCTACATTACATTACAAATGAACACAGAGCAGAGACTCCTTTCAGCTATTTTCAGAAGTCATGGGTTGCAGATCAAAGTAAATTGCAAAGAGTCCATGAAAAATGTAAGTTGAGGTTGCCAGACATCCTTATGAGGGCTCATTTGAGAAAAGAAGAAAGCAGGTGCTTATCTTTTCCCATCTCTGATATGTTCTTCTCCTTTTTCATTCTGTGAGTTTTTTTTTTTTCCTCTCTAGAAAAACTGCTCCCGTAAAGCTCATGTTTTGGCAAGGGTTTTCCTCCCAAAGTAAATCAAACTCTTTTTTCTTGTACCTTTCCACTGCCTTTTACAAAGCTCCCTTTACCTGTCTTGACACCACAGTGTTTTAACAGGAAACAGCTGCTACCTCCTTATCCCCCTTTTTCCATCCCCCAGCCCCAAACTCTACTGCGTCTTGGGAGGGTTCACTGCCCTTAGTTTATAAGGCTATGGTGTGGAGCCTTCTTCATAGCCCTCTGAGTCTGTTTTGTGCCCAAAAGCATAGAAGTGGCAGACACATTCTTCAGAGGAGTTTGTTTTTACTGAGACCTATCTGTAAAGTTTTATCATGGAAAAATGCCAAATACTGCTTTCATTTTGCTGATATGTTTTCCACAATTCATCTATGTTCCTAAAGCACTTTGTCAAAACTAGTATAGTACTTATTAGCTATACTTTAGTTGCCTCTATGTTTCCCATTAGGCTATGAATCCTTTGAGAATAGGCTATCGTATACCTGGCACTAAATGAATGTCTGCTAAGTTTGAATCGATACTGTACTTTTGGACTATATATTTGAATTTTAGCAATCTGCTTAATCAGTGTTCTTGATGTGAAGTTGTCCTTCACACTGGGCTGAGTTTTAATTAAATTGTAAAATAAAAAACTGTCACAGAGATTAAGAACATTTCATTTCATTTTATATCCCATTTTGAGTGTCAGAAAATTTCAAACTCTTCTGCTGCTCCAGTTAAGGTAAGTAACGCTGAGATTGAACAGACAGGACCCAGACTGAGACAGCATCCTGATTCATGCATGTGGTGGTTTTTTCTCTTTGGCAAAAATTTGCCTCAGGATAGGAAGGGCATTGGAGTTGTTTGAAAGAAGTCAGTGATCTCTGTGTGTTGATGGATAGTTGTTTAATAGGTATGACTCATCTATTGATCAGGTTTGGAGGTAAATAGAAAAAAAAACCCATATTGCTAAAAGGCTATCCTGTCCTGGTCATGTGAAAGGAAGGGAGGCTTGTTTGGTTCTAGTTCTGCATGACTTTTTAAAGTTAATGATAGGAAAGTTATTTTGAATAAAATTTTGGTATCAGCCAGTTTCAGCCAGTTTTTTTTTGGTCCCATCTCAAAAGCAAAATTAAATTTACTTTATAAAAAATCAAACCTGATACACTGCTTTGAGAGTTGGCTACATGAGTGCACAACTTTTTAAAGTCAACTCTGAACCTGAAACAATGAATAATTCGTGTTAAAAAGATTAAACTTGTTGTGAAATGCTTAGTTTACGTGAGGGTGTTTCATAGAGTGGTTTTATTAAAGGATGCCTTTAATGACCTTGCCCTTTTAATTATAGGATGCTGGAATATGGTATTTATTCCACAAGGAACCTACGGGAGAATCCAGTGGATTGCAGCTCTTAGCAAAACCAGAACTCACTCCACTGGGAATATTTTATAACAACAGGGTCCATTCAAGTTTTAAGGTAGGTTCCTAAGTTTTAACAATCGGTATGTATAATTTACAGGGTGAAGGATGGACTATTGTGATTACAACTGAGAGATGTTAATACTAGTTAGAACTTGTCATCAGAGAAAGTAATTTGTGATTAAAAAAGCTGACTCTAATCCTGCCACATTCAGGATGTATAGACAGCTTTCTGTTTATATACAGACAGAAATAAATGCTGTGGCACACATGTACATGCAATCTGATAATTATAATAATGGACTTGAACTGTGAGTCCTCATCCTCTTTCCTTCCGCTCACTTTCCTTCCAATCTTTAATATCATTGCATGTTTCTAAGGATGTACACATTAGTGTATTATATGCTTTGGGGGCTTAAAAGGCATACTTTCTCTCTTCTCTCAGTGCTGATGAAATGGTCTATTGGACATTTAATATAGTTATGTAAACAGTGAAATATTGTTTAAGAGTATTTGACCTAATTTAAAATGATTTGTAGGTCAAATATATGAAAGGTCATTTAGGACCTCTAATTTTCATGGTATTTGACACTTAACCCCCTTGGTGATAAAATGCATCTGGTTCATTTTGTACTCTTGAAGCTTCTTGATATTTTTACTATGTAATACAGTGCCCAGATTCTTTCCTCTGATGTGATTCAAAGTTCAATGAATAATTTCCCTTTATGAAACTCAGAAGACCCTTTAAAAACCTAAGTGTGATATGATTTGAAGAACTTAGAATCACTTAATGAAGACTTAAGAGAGGAAAAAACTTTACACAGAATTGTGATATTTATGCACTGAATAGTTGATTAAGAGTGGTAATAATTGAAAACAGCACTTCAAAGTAGAAGTCCTCAAAATTTTAAAATTATTGGTGGTATTACAAAAAACACCTCATTCTAATTAATTTTGTAATATCATGTACCATGAGGAAATATAGTATTCTACTATATCAATTTAAAATAAAAGATATTAGATCTGAATAAAGGGTGGATTGTTAAATTTAAATATAATTCTGTTAAATTTGAGACTACAGTATTCTTTCTTAAAATGCAGTGGATTACATATCCTTTATTAAAATCCCATTGTCTTGATTCTTAAGAATACTGACTCTGCATCATCGGGCATTTGCTTCCCTTTAGTCTTCTTCTTTCCTCCATATATTTCCTGATAACCATCTAAGATTTTTTTTTCCCTCAGATGTGCCATGCTTTCTCTCATCCCCAGAGGTTTTGTACAAATGATTCCCTGGAGTGCTTTCCTCTGGGTTCTTTAGATGTTTCCCCCCCACTCCCTGCCCTTCAGTCTCTGACCTGGTCTTCTGTGTGGCTGGTTCCTTCAAGTGTCAGCTTTCGAATTCAGGACATTCCCTGAATTCTCTCCCCTGCCTTCATAGAAGGTCTCATCTTGGTGCCTTTCTTATGTGCTGCCAAAGCATCATCTATTTTCTTCATTATATCCTTGCTATATTGTGTTATAATTGTTTATTTAATTGCATATCTTCCTCCTCGTTTAGGGAGTAACAGCAAAGACCCTGGTTTTCTGGGTTTTCTTGGTGACCCCCAAGGTGGGCACTAAAGAAAGGTTTGACCAAATGAGTAAAATTATTAAAAAAAGCAAAACAATAAAGTAGCCATTTTTGTAATACATTTGTTTGGCTGTTTACCTCTTCCCCCTCCTTTTTTGATAGATGTGATAAGCTAAAACTTATTTTCATGTATCCTATATGTCATTATAACTTGGGATTTATATTCATTTCAGTCTATTATTATGTTTTCCAGGCTGGCTTATTTATTGACAAAGGTGTCAAAACAACCAATGCTAGTGCTGCTGACCCAAGGGAGTACCTCTGTTTGGATAACAGTGCAAGGTAGAACTGGTCCCTTTAAGTCACACTCGAGCCATATCTTGTCAAAGTAAAACTTTCTGAGTTGAGCCATTGCCCTCTTCTCCAGTAACATAGTTAAACTGAAGTTTTCAAGGTTTGTAGTAGGGTTTTGAAAAAACATTTATTTTGCTGTTCTAGGTACTGTGGCTGGGCTTTTTATCCTAGTGAGATGCCAAAGAAATTGATGCTTCTTCTCTTTTTGACAGTTGCAAATTGATGTTAAAAGGAGTTGTAGAAAGAGAAATAAAAAGAAGAGAGATATGTTGGAAAAGGGTCCAAATTTGGCCTACAGTAAAATATGATTCATCAAAAACAAGCTAAGAAGCTAAGATGTTTTAATATAATCCCTAAAAACCAAGGAATATGTAATTTATTGTTAGTGGTCAAAATGGAATGTTGCATTAAATCTATTTCAAAGGGAAAAGTCTCAAACTTGATCAAGTTAGTTCTGGTTCAGTTGTTTGTAGTCTCAGATTCATATCATAGCTGGGCTCTTTGTTATTCTCCTTTATAACCACAAAATGTAATTGGAATATGGATCAACATTTCAACAAAGTTTTTTTTTTTTTTTTTTTAATCATCCTGTAAATGAGCCAAAATAAATAAAATGTCTCCAATGGAAACAAAATTTTCCGGAAGATGGCAACTTAAGGTCATATTCAGTAGAAACTGTGTATGACCTTAAGTTGCCATTTTTTCTGGGAAATTTTGTTTCTATTGGAGACATTTAATTTATTTTGGCTCATATAGTGCATGTTAAAAAAAAAGAAAAACTTTGTTGAAATGCTGATCTATATCCCAGTCATTTTCCAGGTGGCTCAGTGGTAAAGAATCTGCCTGCCAAAGCAGGACACGTAGGAGACATGGGTTCAATCCCTGAGTCAGAAAGATCCCTTGGAAGAGGAAATGGCAGCCTACTCCAGTATTCTTTCCTGGGAAACCCCATGGACAAATGAGCCTGGTGGACTACAGTGCATGGGGTTGCAAGAGTCAGACATAACTGAGTGGTTGAGCATGAGCATGATATGAGCCAAAATAAATAAAATGTCTCCAATGGAAACAAAATTTTCTGGAAAATATGGCAACTTAAGGTCATATTCAGTAGAAGCTATGTGTATGTTATTTTTCTATACTTCAGATGGATTGACCAACTAAAGGATTTGAAAAGGTGCTAGGTTTAACAGACTCTGTTTGCATTCATTTGAGAAAAGGATCCCAGGTGCTGTTGTTCACAAAGCAATAAAGTAGGAGCCACACTGTAGGTTGATGAAGCGGAATCATTGTGACGCAGTAATAAAAGGTCAAGAGAAAACATGAATGTGTTAGTCACCAGTCATGTCCTACTTTTTGTAACCCCATGGACCGTAGCCCGCCAGGCTCCCCTGTCCATGGAATTCTCCAAGCAGGAATACTGAAGTGGATTGCCATTCCCTTCTCCAGAGGATCTTCCCAACCCAAGGACTGAACCCAGGTCTCTTGCAATGCAGGCAAATTCTTTACCATTTGAGCCCCCAGGGGTGGCACTTAAAGAAAAGGATGCCAAGTGTTGTTCACAAGGGAATGAAGTAGGAGCCACACTTTAGGTCAGTGAAGCAGAATCCTTGTGACACAGTAAAACTGGGGAAATAAGTTAGTAAAACTACTCATTATGAAAGATCAAGTTAAGCCTGAAAAATATTAAAGCAATGCTCAGATGATGTTTGAGAAGTGGAGAAATTGTGAGTGTTGTTTAAATAAAACACAACAGAGTGGTAGACAATAGCTGAGCAAGATATGACATAGAAAAAGAGGAGATAAACTTGAGATGAAATAGGAGCATATAGATGGCAATAAATTATGAACCAAAAAGAGAATAGTAACTGACAAAACAAAGGAATCTTGCTAGATTACTACTGTTTTTTGAGAGTTTGTTATAACTGGTAGAACTAGTAATGTGTGCTTTGCTAAGGTATTAATAGTATTAATCAAAAAATCTTTACATAAAACACAATCGACTCTCTTATCTGCCTTAAAAATTATATATGTGTATATGAAGGGATGAATGAAGAAAATATATTTCAGAATCTTGATATTTTCATTATACTTGATAATAAAACAAACCTATTCATAATGGCCTAAGAAGCTCCTTACCCTGTATATGCATGTCTGATATCATGATAATGATAATCTTTTCTGTGCTTTCTATACTTTTCTCACTAGTTTATAAAGCATTCATGTTGGTAAGGAATTAGACTCCATTTGGAAGTTGTTATTGAAAAGAACTGATTGTAGAAGAGTAACAAGACATTTGGCAGCAGGCAATGGCACCCCACTCCAGTACTCTTGCCTGGAAAATCCCATGGACAGAGGAGCTGGAAGGCTGCAGTCCTTGGGATCGCTGAGGGTTGGACACAACTGAGCGACTTCACTTTCACTTTTCACTTTCTTGCATTGGAGAAGGAAATAGCAACCCACTCCAGTGTTCTTGCCTGGAGAATCCCAGGGACAGGGGAGGCTGGTGGGCTGCCATCTATGGGGTCACACAGAGTCGGACATGACTGAAGTGACTTAGCAGCATATACATTTAATTTTGTATAAACTGATGAATAAAATATGCCACATGCATTCATGCAGTCTAGACATGACTAAAAATGATGAAACTCAAACACAAATGAGGAATAAGTCAGCCCATGAATTAAACATTCAGTTCATGGGATTCAGAAGGTATTTAATGTGTTCATCAAAGGGGAAGTTGACTTAATAGTTAATCAGATGAGTCTTTCCTTGTATCTTCAAGATGTGAAACTATAGGAATCCAAAGATAGAATATTTTAACTCCAGAAAGCTCTCAGGTTAAGACGGAAATTTCATCTAAGAGAGTAAAAGAACATGAAAACTGACTAGTACATTTAAAGCAGAGGACAAGTGAGAGTCGGGAAGTGTGCTAAAGGCTCATAAATTGAAGGAGATGGAAAATTAGCTGCATTTTCTACAGACTAAGTGGAAAGGAAGATGAAAAATAAAGGATATTTAAGCAAGTGGTCAACAGTTTATGTGGATAGGAATTTCAGAAAAAATGAGATGGCTACAGCAGAAAATTAGATGTTGCTTTATTGTATTTTTTTTTTTTTGGCTTTCTTTTAGAACATTGTGTAGTTTCCTTTCCAAAACTGTTCCATCTGCTTGATATTATGTAATGATCGCAGAGCTGTTTGGCAGCAGCTACAATGCCAGAAGAGTGGGCGACGGCTCAGTCTTTTTACCCCTTAGATCAGAGCTGTTTAGTGTAAGGAGTCACATACACAATCTTAAGGGTGGGTGGAGCGCTTTCTAGAGTGCTATCCTTATTATCTGTTCTCTATGTCATATCACCAAGTAGCAGCTAGTGACCAGTTAAAAGTGAAATTCGGTATATCATTGCTCTGACTGCGTGTTTCTGACAACTTTCCATCACACTTATTGATCCACCTACTTTATTCAGGTATGATTGACATGTAAAAAGCTGTGCATATGTAGTGTCAAGAACTCAGTAAGTTTGGAAATAAGTACACACTTACGAACTATCAAGGGCAAAGTTTCCTTCTGTCTCCTTTATGGACGTTATTTTATGAAGTAAAAAATTAGTTTTTTGTCAAAAGACCTATAGACTAGCTCTCTAGAATTTATTTCTCTTATGAAACTAAAGCTTTTATACCCTTTGACCATCAGCTTCCCATTTCCTCCTCCCTCCAGACCCTGGCACCGCCATTCTACTTTTCCCCTTGCATTTAGAATAAAGAACCACATCCTTGCCTGAAACATGCCTTTCTCTGTCCTCTTCCTCTTGCTTTGTACTTAACCAGCCAACCTGCTTGTCGTTCTTGAACATGCCAAGTTCGCTCAGGCCTTTGCACTTGCTACTTTCTCTGCATAGTTGCCTCTCCCATCATAACATACATCTTTGGTGGGCACTACCATGTCCCAGCAACTTTCATAATAGCATTTGTGTGAATGATACTTCATGGTTATATGGTTGAAGTATCTCAACTTGCTGAATGGGTTTTTGTAAAGCTCTCTAGCTTTTCTCTTTCCACCTCCCCAGCTTTGTAAGATTATGATGGAAGTGATCTTATTTTAAGTTAGGAGGCCTTCTGGAATTATTTGAGCTGTTACACTTAACAGTTTTTGACACCAATTTTTTTTCCTTGGTCTTTTCATTAAGATCCTTGTAAACGTTTTAGGTAGAGAAAGAAAAAGTAAAATTAAGTCTTTATAACTAATAAGTCAATGAAACACAGTCTACTTTTTAAAGTGCTGATATTTTATTTTTTATATTTTTATTATAATAGATTTACAGTATATTAGTGTCAAATGTAGGAGAAGGCAGTGGCAACCCACTCCAGTACTCCTGCCTGGAAAATCCCGTGGACAGAGGAGCTGGTAGGCTGCAGTTCATGGGGTCACTAAGAGTTGGAGATGACTGAACGACTTCACTTTCACTTTTCACTTTCATGCATTGGAGAAGGAAATGGCAACCCACTCCAGTGTTCTTGCCTGGAGAATCCCAGGGACGGGGAACCTGGTGGGCTGCCATCTATGGGGTCGCACAGAGTGGGACACGGCTAAAATGACTTAGCAGCAGCAGCAGTGTCAAATGTACACCAATGATTCAGTGTTTTTATAGATTATACTTCATTTAAAGTTCAGTTCAGTCGCTCAGTCGTGTCCGACTTTTTGCAACCCCGTGAATCGCAGCGTGCCAGGCCTCCCCGTCTATCACCAACTCCTGGAATTTACTGTAATTCATGTCCATTGAGTCAGTGATGCCATCCAGCCATTTCATCCTCTGTCGTCCTCTTCTTCTCCTGCCCCTAATCCCTCCCAGCATCAGAGTCTTTTTCCAATGAGTCAACTCTTCGCATGAGGTGGCCAGAGTACTGGAGTTTCAGCTTTAGCATCATTCCTTTCAAAGAACACCCAGGACTGATCTCCTTTAGAATGGACTGGTTGGATCTCCTTGCAGTCCAAGGGACTCTCGAGTCTTCTCCAACACCACAGTTTAAAAGCATCAGTTCTTTGGTGCTCAGCTTTCTTCACAGTCCAACTCTCACATCCATACATGACCACTGGAAAAACCATAGCCTTGACTAGATGGACCTTTGTTGGCAAAGTAATGACTCTGCTTTTCAATATGCTGTCTAGGTTGGTCATCACTTTTCTTCGAAGGAGTGCCTTTTAATTTAAAGTTATTATAAAATAATGGCTTCATTTCCCTGTGCTGTATGATATATCCTTGTTGCTTGGGTTGCCATTTCCTCCTCCAGAGGATTTTCCTCACCCAGGGATTGAACCTGTGTTGCTTATGTCACTTGCATTGGCGTGCGGGTTCTTTACCACTAGCACCACTTGGGAAGCCCTGTTTATTTTATACATAGTAGTTTATATCTCTTAATCCCATACACTATCTGCTCCCTCCTCCCTTCTCTCCACACTGGTAACTACTCTGATAACTACTCCTTTGTTCTCTGTATCTGTGAATCTGTTTCTTTTTTTATTATATTCATTTGTTTTATTTTTTAGATTACACATATAAGTAATAATGTGGAGCATTTATTTGTGTTTCTTTGTCTGATTTATTTCACTAAGCAGAATACCTTCTAGGTCCATCTGCATCACAGATGGCAAAATTTCATTTTTTATGGCTGAGTAATATTCTATAAATATAATCTCTTTTAAATTTAAGGATTTTAGAGACATTGAACCCAGATTTCCCTCTATATCTAAAACATTTCACCAGCACACAACTAAAATAATACTCTGGTTCACAGATATGTATGTTGAAATATATGATTAATTTTCTCAGTAAGTTTATTTTAATATCATGTAACTTAAGAATTTATGAAAACATGCTGTATTTCTTAGTTTGAGGTGTTTATTTTTGAAATGCTTTTAGTGCTTGGACTGTTCTGTAATGTCCACTCTATAAGATAAATTGATGAAAAACAAACTGAAATATGAAATCAGTTCTCTGCAAATTTATGATTTTTTTCCCCCAGTATTTTAAATGCAGATACTAAGTTGTGTCATGGTTTTTTTTGTCTTGCTTTGGTCAAGACAAAATCTTGAATCTTGGTTTTTGATACTTAAGCTTATAATTTTAAATAGCTGATTCTCATTGCCTTTCATTACTCTTTAAAAGTCTCTTTTTTTTTTTTTTTGCTCCCAACCCTAAGGTTTCGGCCTCATCAGGATGCAGACCCTGAAAAGCCACGTGTTGCTGCTTTAATTGACAGGCTCATTGCTTTTAAAAATAACGACAACGGAGCTTGGGTTAGAGGAGGAGACATTGTTGTTCAGAATTCAGCGTGGGTATTTCTATGAAGTTATTATCTGATGACACTGATGTATTTATTTTTTAAGGCTATTTTTAAAAACTCAGTAGCCCGAAAGTACAGTGGTGGTTTCTGAAATCATAGTATCATACTAATAGACAGGACAAGCTCTGAGGAAGTATGTTAACCGACTGCAAATGTTTGGAATCGTCTCATTCTGCTGCTATTATTGGAACTGAACTTGTCTGGTGACATGAGAGCTTTTTGATGAGATTAAACAGAAACTGGGACTTTATATAACAAACATGGTCTATGTCAGAGAACTAAATAAAAATTTCGAAACTACCTGCACTTTTTTCCTTCCTCTTGGAAACTCAGTTTCGTGATGCTCTTCCACTGCCATTCAAAACAAAAGTTGAATTCCACCTTAGTAAGTCTGTTGACTTATGTTTTAACATGACTTGAGGCAATAAGCCTCTCGCTTCTTTTCCATTTGTATACTTTCAGCAGAAGCCTGAGTATGTTGAGCTAAGATTTGGTGTTCAGGAGTTTAGAAAAATGTGTTTTTCTGGCTGATACTGACGTTAGTTGTTTGGCATTTATCATGAAAAAACTGACACTGTATAAAATCTGTAGAAATAATTTGGAATTAATATTGAAAAGTTTTGAAGAGAATACTATGATCTAATTGATAAAAATTAGTCATTCCTTGGTGTTCATGGGGGATCAGTTTCAGGACGCCATTGAGTACTAAAATCTTGACGCTCAAAATCCTTATATAAAATGTCATAGTATTCAGTATTTTCATATAACCTATACACATCCTCCTGTATACTTTAAATCATCTCTAGAGTACTTGTTATACTCAAGACTGTAAGTGCTACCTAAACAGTTGTAAATACAGTGTAAATGCTATGTAAATAGTTCCCAGCACTGGACAAAATTTTGCTTTTTGGAGTTTTCTGGAATTAAAAAAAATGTTTCTTATCCACAGTTGGTTGAATCTGTGGATGCAGAACGCACAGATACGGGAGCCAACCTAATGATCAAAACTGTAAATATAGGCTTTTAACACACATTCTCTCTGGGCGTCCCTGGCGGCTCAGATGGTAAAGAATCTGCCTGTAATGCAGGAGACCTGGGTTTGATCCCTGGATTGGGAAGATCCCCTGAGAAAGGGATGGCTACCCACTTCAGTATTCTTGCCTGGAAAATTCCATGGACAGAGGAGCCTGGTGGACTACAGTCCATGAGGTTGCACAGAGTCGGACACGACTGAGCGACTGACACTTTCACTTTCCATGTGCTCTTTACTCTGTGCCAGATGCTGTTCTAAATAGTTGAAATGAATTAGCATTTTAATGCTTTCAGATATCCTATGAGGAAGCGTATAGTATTATTTCAGCCTTTAGGTGAGAAAACTGAGGGACACACAAGTAACTTGCCCAAGGTCACACAGCTAGTAATTGGCAAAGCTGAGATTCAAAGCAGGTGCCTTTACTATGGAGACTATGCTTTTAGTTATTGGAGAGTGAAATTTTTGTGTGGTCTTGGAGAGTAAATATTATTGGAACTTCTTGGATTTTATGACAATTAAATATTGAGAGAATTACCTCTTACATGATGTGATAAATTAAAATGTTCCTTCATTCTCTTTAGATTTGCAGACAATGGAATAGGACTGACCTTTGCCAGGTTTGTAATTACTTTAAAAATATTTATCTGTTTATTTTAAAGTTGTAAGGTAAAATAACCTTGATTTTTTTTTTTTTGATAGCACAGGAATGCTATATCATTTATTAATGTTTAAAAAGTAGCACTCACTTCTTGATGCCACTAGAGGGCCAAAAATACATTTTTATTGATTAATTGAATTCACACCAAAGTAGGAGGTTGCTTTAGCTGGAATTGCACAGAAGGATAGGCCCATCATATTTTTTGCTTAGAAGAAAACCCTTGAGCTTTCGATTAAAGATCTTAAAAAGTAGGGGAATAAAGAGGAAGGGAGTAAAAGTTGGCAGCAAATTAAATATTTTCTTTCTTAAAAGTTGGTCTCGTTTCACAATGGTCCTTAAGTCCTGAACTTTTTATGTTATATATTTTTCCCCAGATAACAGTTACTCTCATGCCCATCTTAAACATGTTTGTCATCTCATTGTTGTATTTAGGGCAAGTTTATTCTCCTCATTTGCAAATTGTTTTGTGAGACTAAAATAATTAGTTGTTGCTGCTAAATTCTCATTTGTTTAAGTCTAATTTGCAAACCACATATTAATTTATAAGAGGTATACTCACAATTTAGAGGTACCTTTTGATGACTCACTAATATGTATTTAAGAAGCTGCTGGCTACTTTGAAAATTATTAGGTTTTTAAAGTTATAGTTTGCCTTCCTGTGTGATTAATGATTATTCTTATTTTAACAGTGATGGAAGCTTCCCAAGTGATGAAGGTTCCAGCCAAGAGGTATCTGAATCTCTCTTTGTTGGGGAGAGCAGGAATTACGGCTTTCAGGGTGGTCAGAACAAGTATGTAGGCACTGGAGGGATAGACCTGAAGCCTCGGACATTACCTAGGAACAGGTGAGCATTGCTTTATCAGGGGAATGTTACCTTTAAACAATAAATGAAGCTCTAACCCTTAAAAAAGTTTCCATAATAAGCCTGAATGGATTCCCACCGTAACACTTTTCCTACCATATTTATTATTATTAAAATGATTCATTATTATTGCTATTTCTATTGTATGTATTATCCTCTGGGATTCTGGAGCATTAACTATTAAACATTATATATAGATGTCATTATCAATTTTATGGGGCTTCCCTCAGTGGTAAAGAATCCACCTGCAATGTAAGAGCCCTGGGTTTGATCCCTGGATCAGGAAGATCCCCTGAAGAAGGGAATAGCTACCCACTCCAGTATTCCTTCCCCGGGAAATTCCTTGGACAGAGAAGCCTGACCGGCTGTAGTCCATGGGGTCGCAAGACTCGGACATGACGTAGCAAGTAAACCACCACATCAGTTTTATAATGAAGGAAACTATCCTGTTTATCCTTCTTGGATAAAGTCTTAATGCAAGCTGGTAGTTTTTTTTTTTTTTCCTTTCTTGAGCCACAGAAAGTCACCAAACCATAAACTATGGACATCAGATCAGTTTTTCCTTAATATGGTGATGTTAGTTTTAAGAAATAGCCACTGGAAAAAAGAAATTACTTTTGAAAAGAGTCCTAGAAAATCAGTTGATAGATGCCAAAGCTGACTCAGAACCTAACTAGCTGTATAATTAACAAGGTTTCAGATGTTGAAAGGCTATGGGGTAGACTTTGGCATGTTTTCTGTCAAAATAATCACAGTCATTAAAATAGTACTTAGCACTATAAAGATTCTTCAGAACTTTTGGGAAACTATTACCTAATTAATCTGTACCTCAGCTCTGAGACACAGTTTAGAGTTGTCATTTTACTTGTAAGAAAACCAGGTAGAGAAAAATTAGTGTTCTAAAGTCCTTACATCAGAGCTAATGTCAGATTTCGTTAAGCATCAGTCCCCTTAAAGCTATCCACTGCGCCTGGACATTGGGCTGGGACAGGTCAGCGGGGTAAGGCAAACAGACAGGTGACTTTAAGGGACAGGTGGTGAATATTGGCTTAACTAGCTTCTAGCAAAGGGCAGCCTATCCTTCGCCTGTCTCCCCTGTGCTTATTGTTGGGAAATACTAAACATCTTTACTACATGCTACACTACGTGTGGAGAAGGCAATGGCACCCCCACTCCAGTACTCTTGCCTGGAAAATCCCATGGATGGAGGAGCCTGGTGGGCTGCAGTCCATGGGGTCGCGAACAGTCAGACACGACTGAGCGACTTCACTTTCATGCATTGGAGAAGGAAATGGCAACCCACTCCAGTGTTCTTGCCTGGAGAATCCCAGGGACGGGGGAGCCTGGTGGGCTGCCGTCTATAGGGTGGCACAGAGTCGGACACAACTAAAGCGACTTAGCAGCAGCACACTATGTGTAGAACTTCCTTTAGTCAGACCGTGGAAGCCACTACGAGAGGAACTTCATGGATTTTTAATAGTTAACATTTACTAAATGTTTATTGTGTATCAGGCCCTGTTCTGAATATTTTATTATTCAGTTAATCCTTGTAAGCCTGGTGAGGTAGGTGTTGTCATTGTCCTGCTTTATAAATGAGTAACTTACTAAAAGTAGCTAATGTGGGACTCAAAACCGGTTATTTGGCTTCAGTGCTCTGCTTTTTGTACTAAGCCAAAGCTGCTGCTTCTAATATGTAAATTAAAGGGGAAAAAAAGCTGTATTAGTTGGGTATGGGCTGCAGTAAAATAGTGGGCAATTCAATTTCATTATTTTTATTTTACACTGGACTCCAGTTTCACTTCAAAATGCTGTTGCTTCTGTGCTAACAAGGGATTTTTAAACAAAGATTGCTGGCTGGTCAGTGGGCCTAATTTTTATTTTACTGTATCTTTGCAGGCTTTTCTATTTTGCGATATATTCTTGGATACACAAAGATAGGCATAGATTTTTAACCAGATTATTTGACTTTCTTGCTAGTGTATATGATTTTTTATTGTAAAACAAGTTATAAACTAATTAGTTGCTATAGAAGTCCTCTGCAGTGCCATTAAAAAACTTAATAGGGGAAAAACCTAAGGGATCCAGAATATTATGGGTTTTGTACATTAATTATGGTTAATAACATATGATTAGTAAGTTAAGGAGCTTATGTTTGAACAGAAAGAGTAAAATGAATAAAATAAATTTCTCAGTATAGCTATAGTAAGCCTTGCAGACTTATACTTTTGTACCTTTAAGTATATCGTTTCTCCTTATTACTGTTATTTAGTGGCTTGAAAGGAGGTCTCTCTGATTAAGCACAGATTTGTCTTCTTTTGCTAGATTTCGGAATTAAAGCTAAATGGTATGAGTTATCAAAGAAAAGATCTTAACTGAGTTGATTCAAGGAAGCAAAGTCACCTCTTGGAGAGGCCTTCACTATATCTGAAATAGCATCTCTGTCCTACTCAATTCTATTCCATTACTATGTCTTTTGTTATACTCTTATCTGAAATTACCCATTATGTTTTTGTTTTCCTTTCTCACTGCAGTATAGGTTTCGTTAGTTGGAGATGTTGCTTTATTAGCACTGTATCCTAGAATTGTACTTAGTGTATATGGGATATTTAACAGTATTTATGAAACAAATATGTAAGTGAAATGCTGTTAAACAGATGGGCCATATGCATTAAACAAAATTTTGTATTTCAACAGGACATTTCCAATTAGAGGCTTTCAGATCTATGATGGGCCCATTCATCTAACCAGGTGCACTTTCAAAAAATATGTGCCAACTTTAGATAGATATACCAGTGCTATTGGCTTCCTCATGAAGAATTCCTGGCAGATAACCCCTAGAAATAACATCTCCTTCGTAAAGTTTGGTCCACATGTAAGTACGTTCTTATGGTTCCTATACAGTGACTATGGGTACCAAGCGGAGGGATGGCACATTTCCAGAGAAAGAAACACAAAGATGGGATTTGCACTGAGTTTTTAGGCTTGGGAGGCAAATTCTATGCAAGAGTAACTCCTGATTTCAGGTACTCTGTCCTGCTGAGTTTAGGGTGAGAACAAGTCCCTTGTGACCTAGAGTATTTTTGATATTCTGGTGATATCATCAAGGGGAAAATGACTTAATGTGATGATACAGTGGTGGGAATTGTAGAATTTCATAGAAATAAGAGGACGTATGATTTTGGGGAATTCAGTATAATAATCCATAAAGAGATTTGGGTTTTACCTGGTATTTTACTTTTCTGAGATCTGTTCTTCTGGGGAGCTGGAGAACAAAAGATTGGGAAAGAAGAGAAATACTGGGGTGATAGGAAACAAATTGGGTTATTTCTGATATAAACTATTGGAATATTTTTATGAAGATTGCAAAAAAGACTTAGAAATAATTGTTTACAATACAGTAGGCCACAGAAATCATTTTCTCAGTAGCTTCACCAGTACCTTTCTTACCATCAATACATAGGCCAATCTGATTATATACCCCCAGCCTCTTCCCATCTTGCCACTTCTAAGATGACAGTGGTGTAGAGATTGAGTCTCAGACCATCTTGCTTTCTGCTCCCACAGGCAGCCACAATTGTAGAGTGACTCACAGTTTTGTTGTTCATGTCCATAGGCAAACTGTGGTTACCCAGTTTAAAAGAGAACTTAGGTTAGTTTACCAAAGTCTGTAACTGGTTTTTGTGATAGCCGAGGCATGGGACAGAGGCACAGGTGCAAATTGATAGACTGGTTCTCGTCTAGACTGCTTTACTCCAGGGGAAGAGGAAGAGCTACACTGTGGACAGGGCTGCATGTAAATAGGGTGGGTCTTGGATTGCCTCTCCATTGTGGAGGTTGGCAGCTCACTTACAGCCTGGATGTTCTCTCCATACATAGAGTTTAGTGATCACTGACATGGTCATACTGAAAAAACGGTTTTTAGATGTTGCATTTGTTGCAGTTAGAGTTCTCACAGCCTAAGAGAATCCATTCTGTTTAAGGCCTGTGTTTCATCAGCCTGGAATTTTCTAAAGTGCTGATGCTCTGGAACCATTCGTGAAGGATATGTTCCTCAAATTTGTTCTTTCTGAAAAGATGGAGAATATGTCCTAGACTTTTAAGATTTAACCGTGGGAAGTATAAGTGAAGAGAGAAAAGAGTCTAGAACTAAGAACTTAGAACCATTTGTTCCACACATCACTGACTTTCCATTGAATTGTTTATCATTTAGATGTTCAGTTGATTTTAAAACTTGCCAGGGCAATGAGTGCGTAAAAGCATCGTAAGGTGTATCTTCATGGTTTGAATAACGTTAGCCTGGTGGGCTACAGTCCATAGGGTCGCAAAGAGTCAGACACAACTGAAGCAACTTAGCACACACTGAAAGATTATAAATCATGTAACCTGTAGCCTGCTTTGTAGCTAGCTATGTACTATGTGTTTGATAAAGGTATTGAATTAATGTTATCGGACATGAAAATTGCTGAGCTGGACTTAATCTGTGTTGAGGAGAGAAAAAGATAATAGACACCTTTCAACAGGTTCTAATGAGTCCAGTGGTCAGGCAACCATACCAAGACAACATTTAGACTGTTTCAGTTTGGAACTGTACTTATTTTTTGGTGACAGGAGTCATTCACAAGTTAACGAAAACATTTGAAGTAAAATAAAATGATTAGCTCAGGAGATCGAACTTGTAATATATTTAAATTTAACTGAGGTATAATTGCATACAGGGAAATGCAGAGATCGTAAGTGAAAAGGTTTTAAGTTTTAACAAATACATATGACTACATAGTTCCTCTTTCCAAAACTATTCTGGTTTCTGTTACCATGAATTCGTTTTATCTGGGGAACAGGTGATTGTTTTTAAGTTGAAAAAAGGGAAAACATCAAAGATGAAGTTGAATGCTTGCTGCCGAAACTAAGGCTTCAGGAAGTTTTTTTTTCCCGTTCATGTCATAATTAATCAAAAATGTTGGTTGACAGCTATACTGTGACTCAGAACTGCATAGCCTTAAAGGAACTGTAATGCATTGTAATGCATGTGAAGTTGGGTTCTTGCAGGGGACGCTGGGGAACATGCAGGAGCCCTCACTGTGGGATGTCCTTGTTTTTCCCCCACTGTCAGGTCTCTCTTAATGTTTTCTTTGGAAAGCCTGGCCCCTGGTTTGAAGACTGTGAGCTAGATGGTGATAAGAACTCCATATTCCACGACGCTGATGGCTCTGTGACAGGATACAAGGATGCTTATGTCGGAAGAATGGACAACTACCTGATCCGCCACCCAAGCTGTATGAACGTGACCAGATGGAACGCAGTGGTGTGCAGTGGGAGCTATGCCCAGGTAGGCCAGAGTGCATTGTGATACCTGACCCCCCCAGCTCCTGACAGCACTGTTCCTGTGAGGAGTACTCTTCAGGTCTTCGGGCTGATGAATACTTCTCAAAGCATGATTTTTTTTTTTTTAAAGCAGTGAAAAAAAAGAAAAATTTCATTAGAAATCATAGACTCATAGAATTTTATTTAAAATCCCCCCACTACAAACCAATTTAAAAGTGGAAAAGTGAGCCCAAGAGAAGTAGGATTAATTTGCACGTAGTTAAATATGGTTGGGAGATAGCTGGGGTGAGAAACCATATTTCCTGAATCTTAGGCCAGGTTTTCTGGCTGTGCTACAGCTGTGCCCCCTGAGAAGCCATTTTATTCTTTGCTTTTAGGGTTACTGAGTGCTAAGTTGCTTCAGTTTGTCCAACTCTTTGCAACCCTATGGACTGTAGCCCATCAGGCTCCTCTGTCCGTGGGATTCTCCAGGCAAGAATATTGGAGTGGGTTGCCATTCTCTCCTCCAGGGGATCTTCCCAACCCAGGGATTGAACCCATGTCTCTTACAGCTCCTGTATTGGTAGGGGGGTTCTTTACCATGAGTGCTACCTGGGAAGCCCTTCAGGGTTATTGTCTCTATTTATCTCTAAATTAGGGAATCTAACTTGTGGGGCAGAATATCACATGGAAAGTAGTATATTCTCAGAAACAGAGTTGGAAATTGGAAATGAGTGGACAAGGAAGAAATTCAAGGAAATTCTGCAAATCATAATGTATCTATGAAAATATGAAGATGTTATAGCTTGGGAAACAGTTCTTTGAAAACATTAAGCTAGTGTGCATTTATTAACTTGAAGCCAAGTATAAGAGGATGGAATACTTTGGGAGGTATAATGTTCAGAAAATAGATGCTGGAACTAGACCACATGGCTTTGAATCCTGGCTTTTTTATTTTCTTAAATACGAGATGTGTAAGTTAATTAGCTGCTCTGTGCCTCTGCACAGTGAGGATAATATTAGATTCTTTCATATGTGGCTGTTGTGAAGACAGAATGCATGAGTACTGATAATACATTTCACCCATGGCCTAGCACATAGTGAAGTGCTTGCTGCAATTAGTATTGTTGGAAGAGCAAGGCTCTAAGTTGCAAAGATGATTTTAATAGTGATATTTGGATGGATAGAAGATTGCAGAATGAAGGTACCAGTTGCCCAGAATTTTGAAGAGAGCAGAATTTTGTTTCAATATTTTAGACAATTACATGGTCATATTTAATAATAAATGTTGAGGGAAATAAAAGAATAAAGGAAAAGGATAACTGGAGCATGAAGAGGAGAATTAGAGGAAGAGCAAGGTATTCTCCAGGGCAGACTGGGCTCTTAATAGTCTCAAAGGCAAGAAAGAAGCCTCACTTGCTGATGCGCTGCTGAATTCTCTTATTTGTGGATGGGTTTTTCCTGGGGAAGGACCAGTTTGGTGATGGAGTACCTTTGCTGAACTCTGGCTACTTAACCATCAAGTGTGTGTTTGTGGCTCCTGCTTTTCAATTTCTTGAGCCCCTGGAGTCTTATGGTTTCTGCCATTTAATAAGCCTTCTGTAGTGGGAGCTTCTTGAAGCAGATTTCTTTATTACTCTTCAGACTTTGAATCATCATTGTTAAAGAATGCTATGATTCTTAAATTAAAAAACAAAAACAAAAACAAAAAACAGCTTCAAAAAGATTCTCATCCATAGACAAGACAAAGGGCTTAAGAGGGATAAAGATTAGAGAGATTTTTCTGGCATCTTTTAATGGAATACTAGCTTCTTTGTTGTGGGATTTCTCATCCCCACGAGAGCAAGAAGAATCATACTTGCCTGAGTTCCAGGAAAGACCAGGAAAGGATGGAGAATTAATTATAGTAAAAAATAAAGAAGAAAAGAATGTGGTTAAAAATATGATTTATTTTTTTATTCATTTTATTCTTAACCAGAATTGCCCTCTAAAATTAAGTAGACTCATTAATGCCTAAGAAGATGTAGAAATTCGAAAATTAAAACAAAAATCAGAAGGCTTTTAAATTCTTTAATAGCTACAGTTGTAGGTAAATTGCTAGCCATGTGTCTTCAAAGGAACATGTATCTGTTTGTCTTTCTTAACGTGGTATGTATTAACTAATGAAGACTTTATATTTTATTTTACATGTCTCTGTAATCTGGATTTCATATACTTGAGAATGTGAACCTGATACTTCTGTCTTACAAAGCAAAGTAGTAATTCTATTTTTTGGTTGTTTTTGTTTGTTTAATCCTGCCCACGAGGCTCTGGGAATGGTAAGATAGAAATTTTCTCCTGGGGATTTGAAATTTGGGCTGGGAGCCCAGATCTACAGCCATTTGTTGTTCCTTGGATGATATATAATACTGTACATTTTTAGCAAAAATTAGAAACAACTGGATCTCAAGGTAGAATAATCATTATTTAGTATTTGTAAACATTTTTAATGGAATGTCTGCTTTTTGCTGACCCAAGGATAAAGGTACTCAAGAAGAAAGGTGGTATCATAAGGAGCACGCTGTGCTGTGCTTAGCTGCTCAGCCGTGTCCAACTCTTTGTGACCCCATGGACTGTAGCCCACCAGGCACCTCTGTCCATGGGGATTCTCCAGGCAAGAAGACTGGAGTGGGTTGCCATGCCCTCCTCCAGGGGATCTTCCCAACCCAGGGATCGAACCCTGGTCTCCCCCATTGCAGGCAGATTCTTTACCGACTGAGCCACCAGGGAAGCCCAAGAATACTGGAGTGGGTGGTCTACCCTTTCTCCAGGGGATCTTCCTGACCCAGAAATTGAACCAGGGTCTCCTGCATTGCAGGCGAATTCTTTACCAGCTGAGCTACTAGGGAAACCCTCAAAAGGAACATGTGCCACCTCAAATCCTTGGATTTGAAAAAGGCAGGTTATAGATATGTGTTTGGGGTGGGGTGTGTATTTTATTATATTTTATATATAACCTTTATATAACCTATGATTGGGTTGGCCAAAAAGTTCATTTGGGTTTTTCTGTTGCCATGTAATGAAAAAATCCTGAAAGAACTTTTTGGTCAACCCAATGTAATGAAGTACAGGTCACATATAAACATTTAAATAAACAATAAGTAAATATAATATATTAAACATATATATTTAAACTAAGACAGTCAGTCTTAAACTATATATTTCCTATCTGTATTTTAATCTTTACATGGTGTCAGTAGAGAAGAGTTATATCAAAATAGTCAAACACAAATGAAAGTTAAGACTTCCTGGCTCAAAGAATTTATAATTAAGGAATCACTATGGACAAAACTGTGGAATAGAGAAACAGAAAACAGAGAAGTCGTGTGGATTAAATGCAGCATTCTGCAGATGTTTCGATACTTCTGGGGAATTCTGTTACAGATGCTGATTTGTTTTAGGAAATTGTTCTGAGGTTTGTTCCTTAGAGGATGCATTTGGGGAAGATTTTGTTTGGTGTAACATGAGGCCCAAATGCCATTGGAATAAACTCAGGGCTTTCAAATTTGCCTCAGTTTAATGTTTTTCCAGTTTTTGCAGAACACTTTATAACTTTTTTTTTTTAATGGGTGAAAAATGACTTCTTGGGCTGATGCAGGTCATGGAAAATCGAAAGCCAAAGCTCTAAGATATTTTAGATTTCCACCTCTTATTTTAGAGGAAAGCCTTTCAGATTTAACTAGAGGGTATCAGTTTTCACATTAATTTACTAATTTTTTATATGTGTGTACTTCAGAGGGATTTTTTATATGTGTGTACTTGAGGGATTTCTTTGACAAGCTATGTAAACCACAAAGGTTTTATATTCTGATGAATAAGCTGGCCTGTTGTGGAAGAGATGATGAAGATCTTGGCTAGCAGAGCACATGGTCTGTTTTTACCATTTCAGCTTAAGTAGGCTTCATTGTAAGTGGAGCTTAGGATGAAGTTGGCTACTACTCATTTTTGTCTGGCACAGATCACAGAATCTCTCTTTTGAAAGTAGAGACACTTGACTTTTGCTGGAAATGTTTTTTTTTTAGCTATTTAAATTTTCATTCTCTTTTCTTTAATTCTTAATTATTTTTGAAGGTCTACGTGCAGACATGGAGCACTCCGAATCTGACTATGACTATCACACGAGATGAGTATCCAGACTATCCTATGGTGCTCCGAGGAATTAACCAGAAGGCAGCTTTCTCACAGTACCAGCCTGTGATCATGCTGGAGAAGGGCTACACCATCCACTGGAATGGGCCAGCACCCAAGATTGCTTTTCTATACCTCATAAACTTCAACAAGTATGTTTCTGTTACTGTTATTTCAAATAGTTGAGCAAGTAGTAATTTAGTGGAGAAAAATAATAACCTATCTCCTTTGTAGCAAGTAAAGAATGCCGGCTTTACGTATTTTGTTCCTCCTGTGGAAAGGCTATGTATGTTATATTAATAGAATTAAGGGATAATATAGGTTAAATCTTCTCCTTTAAAAAGCATTATTTTTTTCTATGGTCAAGGTATTGCAGAAAGCCATTTAACAGTAGGATTTATTTTTTTAGCTGTGCCATGTGGCTTGCATGTGAAAATGTGGGATCTTAGTTCTCCAGCCAGGGACCAAACCCTGGGCCCTCAGCAGTGAGAGCACCAGTCTTAACCACTGGCCTGGCAGAGAATTCCCCAACAGTAGATTTTAATACTGTATGCTGAATACTTTAATTCTCCATAGCTGGGATAGGAAGACATTTTTATCTGGTGTTCCAACTAGCACTTGGTTACCTAGAAAGTAAAAAGGTTTTTGAGGCCAAGTTTAGACTTGACAGAAGAGAGTGGTATGATTGATTATTCATGTCATCAGTGGGCACAGAGTGGAAAATTGTGGCCTGAATGCCAGATATTTTGCACCTCTGCCTGTATGTGAAAGCATCTTTCTGTTCCCTCTTGACTTCTCAATTGTCTGCTCTCATAGTATTACTTTTAATCAAAACCTCTGTTTATTTATTTAATTTATTTAATTAATTTAAATGTTTACTGTGTGCCAGTTGATATAAGGATGACCGAGAGAAATATTTGTCCTTTAGGAGCTCACAGTATACCGGTAGAACAAAATGTAAGTAAATAAGCCAGTACTATTTTTTTAATGGACAAAGGATAAGAGCAATTATTCTGCATAAGGGAGTTGGGCCAAGCTACACTGAGGAAGTGACAGTAAGTGATCATTTTGTTACAAAAGCGGCAGAGTCAGTAAAGGGCTAGTTCTGCTCAAAGACTGATGCATTGATTGCCATGGGAGCCTAGGTTGGGGGAGTGACAGAGATGAGACTAGAAACCAGAACTGGGACTATCTAGATATGTGTGTGGTTAAACCATGGGACTTCATGAAACTGCTCAGATATGTCCCTGAAAAATTGAAATGGTTTGTTCACCTGATTGGTCATAAACTTTGACTTGTCAGAGCTCTCTTAAAGTACTAACTGAAATGAACAGAAATGGACATAGATCATGTAAGCATTTGCCTCTAGTAGGCCACTTTCAAGCATGGCTGAACATATGGTAGATGCTCTTATTCTGAGATGTCAGGCCTCTGGCATATGCTCTAAACTGCACCGTTACTGTTTTCCTATAATACTTGTTGCTGCCAAAGAACTGCACCTTCACTTACTGAGTCAACCAAGTCAAAAAAAAAAGAAAACAAACTCAGGGCTTATCTTTGGCTCTTTCTTTTCTCTCATTTCTCCATCCTGTTGGTGGCCAAGCCCGGTTGGCCCTGTCTCCTTAATATTGTTCAAATCTCTTCACTCTTACCACCCTCACTGCTTGTGACTAAGTCATTATCATCTCACCTAGATCCCTGCAGCAGCCTCCTACTCGGTCTCCCCACCTCCCCCCACTTCAGTCCTTGGCCCACATTGTGTCCAGGGTGTAGTTCTTTTTAAAAGCCAGTCTGATCATATCACTCCCATCTGTGAGCTACCTAGAAGTCAATTAAAGAACAGATGATTGTCAGAGAGGGTGGGGGAGACATGCCAAAGAGTGATCAGCAGTCCAAAAAGTTATAGCTGGCAGATTGTGAACCTGAGGGTGAGATATTACAGTCAAAAGGTAAACAGGGTTCGGTACATAACAAACATAATTTTTTGAATAAATACTGAGCAAGTAAAAAACATTTTAAAGTGAAAAAAGGGCTGAGCCAGAAGTTTCAAAACTCCATATGGGCTTGAAATTCAGTCAGACTTTCCTTGTTTAATCATCTAAAAGTCTGTAAGAATTCTATCGTGGGCAGAGGCAATGTAAGAGGAGGAGATGTAAGTTTTTTTCCCCATGTTTAAGATAATTATAGAGAGATGATGGATTTTGTCATAGTGGCACTTTTGAAAATAACAGTTTAAAAGTTATAGATCTATACTTATTGCACAAACTAAGAAAATGCAGAAAAACAAAGAAAACTGCAATAACCTATAATTCTTCTAATCAAAGTAAGGCATTATAAATGTGTATAGGGTTCTCGTCTCTTTCCACCCTCAAAGGTTCTCTGAGTATATCTAATACCAAAATGTATTTAACTATTCCATTCCCCCATGAATATTTAGATTGTTTTTCTCTGGTCCCTCCTCCCCTTTTGCTATTACAAATAATACTGGATAGAACATTTTTCTTGTTTATTTTTAGTCTATGTTTCTAATTCTTTAGTGGGATTACTGAATGAAATTTGTGTGAACAGCTTTAAACCCTCATTACATATTGTGTTAAAATTCTTTAGAATGATTAAAACGTTCTGGAAATGAGTAGTGGTGATGATTGTACAGCCTTGTGAATGTACGTAATGCCACTAAACTGTAAAAGTTAAAAATGTCGAACATGGCAATTTTTGTATTTTACCACAATTTAAAGAACATCAGGAGAAAGCAAATGATGAAAAGAGGAGAAATATTTTTAATGGTTTTCAAAGAGTATTAATTTTATATCCAAGAACATTAGGTAAGAAAAAACACTATTGCAATTTGGTAATATTATCAAAGACTTTAAAAATGCATATACCTTTATCTCTAGCAATTCTAGGGCTTCCCTGGTGGCTCAGTGGGAAAGAATCTGCCTGCCAAGCAGGAAATGTGGGTTTGATCCCTGGGTTGGGAAGATCCTCTGGAGAAGGAAATGGCAACCCACTCCAGTATTCTTGCCTGCAAAGTCCCACGGACAGAGGAGCCTGGTGGGTTACGGATACAACTTAGTTACTGAACAACAACAATAACAGCAACTGGCAATTTTGCCACTAGGAATTTATCCTAGTGTTATTATAAAAGATACAAATATATTTATGAATAAAAAAATTCTTTGGAAAACTTTTAGCAGTGTACATTTCCACAGTCAGGCTATTAGTGTTTATTCCGTCTTAGTGTACCCATTCCCAACCATCTCATTTAATTTTATTATCTGCTTACAGTATCTGAGTACATTTTATCCAACATCTGTTCACATTCTCTGAAATCTTGTTGCAAACAAGATTTTTCTAAGCCATATCATTGTAAATATAAGATGAGAGAAATCTGGGTAACATGGAAAGTTGGAAACTTATGTGTGTTTAGGGTTCAGGACTTTCATTGTTACACATGTAACATACACAGTAGAAATTTAAGAAGGAGAATATCATGGCTAAAATTTACATATGCTGTAATACTCAAAAGATATTGGCTTAAATGTGGACTTGTGTTTTTATTGTCTCTCCTTTATAGGAATGACTGGATTCGAGTTGGTCTCTGCTATCCATCAAACACAAGTTTTCAGGTTACCTTTGGCTTTTTACAGCGGCATAATGGCTCGTTATCCAAAATGGAAGAGTATGAGCCTGTGCATTCGCTGGAGGAATTGCAGAAGAAGCAGTCTGAGAGGAAATTCTATTTTGACTCCAGCACGGGGTAATTCAGGGCAACCAGTGAACGAAAATTTTTGCTTTTCTTTAATGGTGAAATTACTAGTTCTTCAGTGTAACTAAGAATAGGCTGTGATGTGACGGCTAGTTAGAAAAGCAGCTGATGTGGGTAATTCTCTGCTCATCACCATTAGAGGTTTAAGGAGAACTAGAATGACTCATAATTACAGTTGGCAATAGGAATCGAGTGCGATGTTTGCCGTATACCTATTAAGGCAATTTAGAGAGAGAAATTATCCTTGTCAATAAAGAACCAGTAGGCCCAGTTGAAAATTAAAATAATGTTTTCCATAACAACTCTAAAGATGATTATTTCCATATGATATAGTTCATATTTTAGCAAAAGCTCATTTTTCTCTTCCTTTAAGGCTATCTCTCAAGTTGACCTTGGGTTTAAAAGAAAAACAAAAAACACTGTGTAACCATGGCATATTTGCTTTCAACTCTCTCTAGGCTGCATCTTTCCACTTTTTAATTCTAATCCTGTTCACCTGGGGTCCTGTTGGCTTTGTCTGCTTTTATCCAGTTACAGTCTCTCAGCCTTTGGGTTATGGTAGGCTTGATCTCCTGTACTCTTCCAGAAAGTAGCATGCTCCTCCAATATCCATTCCTTAAGCTGACATTTCTACTCCACGCCATTGTCTAGATACTATAAAGAGACCATGTAAATAAGATGCATTTCTTCTGCAAATTCACTGTCCACTGAAGGGTGTGGGCATGTAAAGCAAGTAATTGGAGGGTGAAAGGTTTAAATGCTGTAAGTCCTATAGCGAGCCTTTTGAGATAATCCACAAGTTCAGCCTTGGGTGGTCAGTGACAACCCACGAGGGTGACACTGGGGCTAACTCTTGAGGAGTGAGTAGGAGGAGACGAGTAAGTGTTTCAAGAACAGTATGGATGAATGCATGGAGGCATGAAAAACATGGCATGGCATGTTTGGGGAAAGAAAATTTTGGATTAAACAGAAGGGTGGCCGGGCTGACTGTGGGGGAATGAGGTTGGAGTTCACTCAATTGCCTTGTTAACCTTTGGGTAAGAAGCAACTCATTTGCCCTCCAAGGCTGGTGCAGCAGCCAGTGTGATTAGCTTAAATCCTTTCATATCATTTTCTCTTATGTTTAACTTCTAATTAACCTTTAAAAACCTAGTTGGACTTTTATTCTATAGATGACAGAACAGCCACATTCCCAGTTGATTTTCTGCAAAAATAAATGTAAGGCCCACATTTGTAAGGACATTCTAGTGATCACAAATTAATGGTTAATATGTACAATGATAAGGAAATATTGCTTCATCTGAGTATTTCTAGAACCTTTCAGCCTTTAAGGTTCAAGAATTTGAGGTTCAAATTCTTTTTAATTCTGTTCATTTTGATGATTTCAATTATATATCAAAAGGCACATGCCTAATTAGATCTCTGTCATTCCTTATGTATAGGTTAAAATCACTAGATGTTGGAACAGTGGCTGATTTTCACCTCATAATCTCAACTTTGTATTGTTTGTTGACTTCATTTTAAAATGTGAACTAGTGAACTCCAGTAATCAATCACAGTTGATCAAGTCATTTTTAGAATCTTGACTTCCTTTCGTTTAGAAGGCCTAGGTTTGCTGACAAGACATTGGACTGCTGCCTAGAAGTTGCTTTTCTATTCATTTTGGAGGAGAGTTCAGGCTGGGTGGGCTGATCATTTCACTTGATTTTGGCCAAAGTATAGACAGAAGAACTCCAGGCCCATCTGCTCTTAGTATACATCACAGGAATAGATTTGAGACCATATCTTGGCCTTAAACAAGTCTCAAAGTTGCTGTTTTTATTATTCAGGTTTTGTGCCTTAAAACAAAATAATGTATAAACTAAAAGAAAAAGAAAGAAAGAATAAACCACCCTAATTTACCAAATTCTAAACTCAACATAAGTATTAAATTTTCCAAGGAATTTTTGAGCCAAGCCAAATTCCGTCTTCCTGAATTACCTATTGAGGTTATTCAAACCAGAAATTTACTTTGATACTGTCCATAATGATGGAATCAGATTTTCATGATATTTTCTAAAGTGGTATTGTGTTTGACTTGGAACCCTATGAGGACAGAAAGGAAAGAGAAACAACTTTATTAGTTTTATAAGTTATTTTTCTTTTGAGAAAAAAAATACTTTATTGGAGGACTATCCCCACTGGCCATGAGTTAATTTGAGGAACTTTTGTAAGTTTTTGAGAGTCAAAATCTAATACCCTTTGGACTGGTCTGTTTTGTGCAGGTTGCTTTTTCTGTATCTTAAAGCCAAAAGCCACAGGGATGGTCACAGTTACTGTTCATCTCAGGGATGCGAAAGAGTCAAGATCCAGGCAGCAACAGACTCAAAAGACATCAGTAACTGCATGGCCAAAGCGTATCCCCAGTATTACAGAAAGCCATCAGCCCTCAAGTCGATGCCGTCCATGCTCAAAGGACTCTGTCAAGGCTGTGGAACCCGTCAGGTAAAACAAGGAGTAAAAGTGGGCTGTAGTCCAAGAGAAAAAGTCAAAAGGTTCTGTGTAGTCATCACATTTTTTCCCCCCTGAAACATCTGTGCTGCCCATTTATTTAATTTTTTAAATTTATTTTTAATTGGAGGGTAATTGTTTTACAATATTGTGTTGATTTCTGCCATATATCAGTGTGAAACAGCCATAGGTTTACACATGTCCCCTTCCTCCCGAACCTCCTCCCACCTTTCACTCCATCTCACCTGCTAGGTTGTCACAGAGCACCTGATTTGAGCTACCTACATCATATAGCAAATTCCCCCTGGCTATCTATTTTACGTATGGTAATTTATGTTCCCATCCTACTGTCTTAATTGTCCTCCTTCCCCCACAGTGTCCACAAATCTGTTTTCTATGTCTGCATCTCCCTTGTTGCTCTGCAGATGGATTCATCAATACCATCTTGCCAGATTCCATATATATGCATTAATATACAACATTTGTTTTTCTCTTTCTGACTTCATTCTGTATAATAGGCTGTAGGTTCATCCACCTTATTAGAACTGACTCAAATGAATTCCTTTTTATGACTAAAATTCCATTGTGTATATGTACCACAGCTTCTTTATCCATTCATGTTGATGGACATCTAGGTTGCTTCCATGTCCTAGTTACTGTAAATAGTGCTGCAATGAACATTGTGGTACATGTGTCTTTTTCAGTTATGGTTTCCTCAGGGTATATGCCCAGTAGTGGAATTGTTGGAGAAGGCAATGGCAGCCCACTCTGGTACTCTTGCCTGGAAAATCCCATGGACGGAGGAGCCTGCTAGGCTGCAGTTCGTGGGGTCGCTAAGAGTCGGACACGACTGAGCGACTTCACTTTCACTTTTCACTTTCATGCATTGGAGAAGGAAATGGCAACCCACTCCAGTGTTCTTGCCTGGAGAATCCCAGGGACGGGGGAGCCTGGTGGGCTGCCGTCTATGGGGTCGCACAGGGTCGGACACGACTGAAGCGACTTAGCAGCAAGCACAGCACTACAATGCAAGAGAATTCCCTTCTCTCCACACCCTCTCCAGCATTTATTGTTTATAAATTTTTTGATGATGTTTGCTGCCAGTTTATAAATATTGAATGGTTTCTCCTGAATTTTGGCCCACTCTAGAATTTAATGATCATAAGAAGCAAACCAGTCCAAATTTATAATAAAATCAGTCAAAATGTATTTACACATCAGTTTTCCCTGGGTCATTGTGGATTATTTGTTGTCATCTTTTCTTTCTCAGCTGTGATTCCATTACATTATCACTATTATGTATACATGTCAGTGATGTGGAAATATCTGTTTTCTTGGCAGTGTGAAATTTATCTTTAGAAAAGGCACTCATGAATATTGTTTCCTTTAAGATGAAAAACCATTGATTTGAAGCATATGCTATTATGTTTACCTACAATTAAAAGTACAAACTGACTTTGGCTAGAAGTAAAATGCTTCCTGTGACATATTCTTAATGAGATAGTCTTCTAGATCTTGAGAAAACTTGGCAGTGAAAGTAAATCCAAAGTATGAGCTAAAATCAGGCATGGGAAACCCCATAGGAAGCCACATTGATTCCAGGAGAAAAAGAAGTATGGAATCAATTTGCCCTAATTAATATTTAACCTATATATAAACAAATATGGGTCAAGAGGAATGGTTCTCAACTTGTCCCCAGACCCCAGCATCAGCATCACCTGGGAACTTGTGAAAAATTCGGACTCTTGGGCCCCACCCAGTTCTACCCAATCAGAAACTTAAGGAGTGGGGATTATGGTCTTTGCTTTAACAGCCCTGCAGGTGATTCTGATAAATATTCACATTTTAGTTTCATGGGCCTGGAGGAGTTTTTTAAAAAGTTCTTACTGCCACAGAAATGCGTACTGTATTAAGAGGGAGAAAACCTCTAAATATTTCTTTTTATTTCTTATTTCTAATTTTTCTTGTTTCTGTCCATTGGTGGCAGTAAGAACAGGGAAAGGAAGGGGGATTTATGCTTCCTGTTGTGATATATGATGATTATTTTTCTGATGACAACTCACTATCACAGTCTTGCTCTCTTATACCCTTGAGCCACCTCTATACTCCAGTTCAACTAAACTAACCAACAGACCAGAAAATAATCCAGGTACAAAAATAAGCTTATATGAATCCTTGCCTGTTCTGTGTAATGTTTTGACTGTTAAAGTGAAATTGTCAGATAATCTTTGTGGAGAAGTAAATTTTCCAGCCTAATTCTCAAGTGAATTTGTTAAGAAAGTTCTTCATTACTGAGAAGACTTCAAATAATTTATACTTATTATAAGAAATACTAGAATTTGTAAAGATAATTTAATCATCTGATAAGTAGGAAAATTCACAAGAATTTTTGACTTCAGACCTGAGACTTCAAACAAATGTTCAGCTCCTGGATACTTAACATCATGATTATTTGCTCTTGCCATGATTATTTGTTCTTGTTGGCATTGATTTATAAGAATATACATATATATATATATATATATATATACATGTGTGTATATATATATAGACTGTACCACATGGCTTGTGGGATCTTAGTTCCCTGACCAGGAATTGAACTCAGTCCGAGGTAGTAAAAGTGCTAAGTCCTAACCACTGCACTACCAGGGAATTCCTCGGTACATATACTTTCAAGTGTTAAATTGTGTGAAGAGTTGAGTGCTTTTGATTGAGAATATAACCTTTAGGGAAGAGGTAGATGGTGGGATTTGGAGGTTGGAAGTGGTTTGAAGTAGAAGGGAAAATGGAAGGGCATTCTTGGGGAAGGAACAGCGTCTGAAAAGGCAAGTGGCAGAAGAGTGGAAAACTGAGGGAACTGCCCTGCATGTTGAATGTGGATAGAATATAGGAAATAGAATAGAATAGTGGCTCTATTTGTGGAACATTTTGCAGGTCAGGTAGAGGGATTTAAATAAAATTGGTGATGTACAAGGCCCCTAAGAGTTTTTAAACAGAGTAATCCTTGTCATCTATACTTCTTTCCTCAATCCTGGAGTGATTGAATCACAGTTGAGGATAACTGGTCTGAAAAGAGCCTTCAAAAAGATTTGTGACTTTTTTGCATGAAATGTTTATGAAGATTTAAATAAAAGCATATTTATATAGTCATTTAGAGAGCTGATCTTATTAACAAGATTGCAATGACTTGAAACTGGGATTGCTCTAGGAAATGAGGAACATACCATTCTCCTATTAAAGCTTATATCAAAAAATAAAATTCCAGGTCATGAAATATGTACAGAAATTCAGAGAAAAAAAAACCAAAAAACCATTCACTGGCTTTGATATAGTTCAGTTTATTTTGAAGGATCTTTTTGGAAGGTTAACATAGATATGGAACTTCTTCCCCATGTAGGTGGTGTTTACAAGTGATCCTCATACAAGCTACCTCCCTGTGCAGTTCCGGTCACCCAGTCAAGCAGAGACTCAGCGTGGAGATGTGTCTGTTATTTCTGTGAGTACCATCTGCTGTGTGCACTGCCTCAGCTTCTCACTTTTTCATTCTATCTGGTAACATAAATTATCTCTGACAACATTCACTTGTTTCTAATCACATTTTGATTGTTGGTAGTGAGCTATCCAACAGAGGTATAAATATTCCTAAGCATATGTATTTTTAAATAAGTGAAATTTATTAAAAATTTTTTCTCAGTTTATTGATTACTTTTAGGCAAATGTTAAAATTATTCAGGTGACTCAGATTCCTTTTCTATAGGAGAAAAGGTATTTTTGGTTTAAAAAATTGTCATTGGTAATTAATATGTAGGAAATTTTTTTTAACCTCAGTTTTTGAAACTTTAAAGAAGCTCCTCAGTTATTTGTTTAAAATATGGAAGGTAAAGGTTTTAAAATTCCTCAGCCTCTTATTTTGAGATTGCCTGGCTCCCAGTTTTTCAGCTGAGGAAGGTGACAATGCAAAGTGTTAATTGTCTTTAAGTAAGTTAATGGAAGTATAAGCGGTAGCCTGAGTGTCAGTATTGGAATGTGGCCTAAAAGCCAAGTTCGCCAGCAAGGTTAATCAGCTCTAGGAGTGAAAGTGAAAGTCACTCAGTCTGTCCGACTCTTCGCGAGCCCACGGACTATACAGTCCATGGAATTCTCCAGGCCAGAATGCTGGAGTGGGTAGCCATTCCCTTTTCCAGGGGATCTTCCGAACCCAGGGATCAAACCCAGGTCTCCCACATTGAAAGCGGATTCTTTACCAGCTGAGCCACCAACGAAGCCTATCCTTTCTCCAGCAGATCTTTGCAACCCAGGAATTGATACAGGTCTCCTTCATTTTAGGCGGATTCTTTACCAATTTAGCTATCAGGGAAGCCTGCTTTAGGCATGTGGCCTGTCCAAAACTGAGTTGACCGGAGTGCATCTAAATAAAGGACTCTTTGGGTAGGAGGTTATCTAGCCAACTGATACCCAGCCAGGGCCTGGGCTCAGTCTCATGTGGTCTCTTTGGGAGCTGTTTTTTTTTTAAGTGGTGGACAGCACATTTACAAATTCACATATATGTGAACAAACTTAAATCTTTTTTTTCTTCCTCTCTCAATCTCTTTTATTATGTTAAAATACACATAACATAAAACTCACCATCCTAACCATTTTAAAGTATATAGTTCATTGGTATGAAATACATTCATAATATTGTGTGGCCATCACCATTATCCACTGCCAGAACTTAACTCTGAATTAAGAACTTTTTAATAATTTTGGATTAAAAATACCCCTTCTTAAGATGAGGGAGGTGAAATGCAGAGTTATTAATCATCAGGTGTAAAGTTTCAGTTGAGTAAAATACATAAACTCTCAAAATCTGCTTGACAGCATTTCCCCTGTAATCAGTAATAATATATTGTCCACTTAAACTATTTAAGAGGATGGATTTCATGTTAGTGTTCTTATCACAATTAGGAAGGAAGGAAAAGAAAGAAAGATCCCTACTTAAATATAACTTCAAGGTTTCTCACGTATATATACCTATTGCTCTATGTTAGCATGTCTTCATTTTGTAGTATATTCATGATGTAGGAAGTTTGTTAGCTCAACATCTCAGTAAAGTCAGCAGTGTGAAGAACCCATCCCAGCCTCCTTGTGTGGAATCTGGTGGGTGTCAGTTGCAAAGGGATGCAACTGGGTGCTGAGTCTCTGCTCTACTAGCTTACCAGGTAATTAAACAAGATACTGTATTGCCCAGACAGTCTCAGGTAGGGTATTGCTCGGGGTCTGCAGACATTGTTTGGCTCCATTGCTGGAGTCACTGCATGCCTGGGACCGTAAAGGAGGTCACGGAGGACGTGTTTTGTCGTGTTTACCTCCAACACTTTTCACATGTATTACCTGAAAAGTCTTTGCTGGATGTGGCCTTGCTTTAGTTTTTATGGAAAATTTTGTGTTTCTTTTAAGCAGCAGGTTTTTGGAGGTACTTTTGGAGGACAGTTTGAGTGTGTTAAAGATCATGATTTTTTTTTTAATCAAATGTGTCTCAGTTCTAAGTATTCAGATTTAAAGAAATGAGTCACTTTCAATCTTTCTAAATATAGAATGGCACCTTATATTAAGCACTTCTAGAATTATTCTCTGGACTAGAGCAGTTTAAATACAGGCAAAAAGCCATTTGGAATTCCTGTGACATCCTTAGTAATTAGAAATAAAATTTAAGTATAACTTCTCCAAGTGAGGAGAGGTATAATAAAGAGAGCATCTCTCATTTATTAACTTTTAAGATAGTTTATAATTTTACACATTTTAAAGAGAAACAGTGCCTATGGCTTAGTGTTAAATCATTTTTCAGTCAAGATTTTTTTCTTTCCTTTTTTGGTTGAGGAATTTATGAGATCTGGGTATATCTGGAATTCCTTTTTCTTGAAAATGTCTCAAGCCATTAATTAAAAGAGAGCGACTGAAACTTTCAGTTCACAGTAATTGTTTAAGCAAGATATCACTTCCCGTGGTTTAAATCCTGGTAAAATTTTCTGTTTTCCATTTTGATTTTAAAGGAGACCTACATACGGAACAAAGCAGATGAAACTATCTGCCTCCTCTGATATTTCAAACTAAACTCTTGACGGGGCAGGAGTTTATGTGGGTTAAGGAAGTCTATCTCTCTACTTACTTACCTATATGACTAGATACCTATTGTATACAGTGTATACAATATATTTTTTCCTGAACCAATGTGACAACATCTGAGCTTCAGTATAGAGGCTGTCACCTGATCGCTGAGTTGGAAACTGACCGCAGTGAGAGAGTATGTATGTAAGAAGGAAAGCCCTGAACCGGCAGAGTCACCCTGCTCAGCTGAATGTAGGCTGCCATGCTGCTTAGAGCATCTTAGCCAGTCAGTAAAGACCAGTCAAGGTAAAGGCCTATGAAAACACAGACTCAATTTCAAATGTTGGCAGCGGAAGAGTGATGGAACGTGCAGTTTGAATTTTGGAATTATTATTTTTGATTCATGGGTTTAGAAGACAGAGGGAAAGGGGCTGGGAAGATACTGAAATGGTAATGACAGCAGAGGACGATCTTGCATTCTCAGATCAACGGCACCGACTTTCCCTTCAGAAGTGTGGGCGTCCTCCTCCTGATTGTGGATGCCTGCAGTGTTCCCTTCCGGTTGACAGAAAAAAAGGTTTTCTCTTTCACTGATGTCAGTCGCTTGGAAGAATACTTAAAAACAAGCATCCCTCCAAGGTAGGTGAAGCTTGCCCTGTATAAGGGATAAGGTACCTTAAAGATGACACCTGGCTAACTCTGAGTTTTGCTTTGTCTACTTTCTTTTTTACTCTGGGTATTTCGGATTCTTGAAGGATGGATACTCACTCCTTTCCGTTTCAGGCTGATGCCTGTGTGATCTAAGTTGCTTATCATTGATAAGTGAGGACTTGGATGTTAGAAGAGTTTGCAAATGATGGGAAGGTTCTTGGAAGGAGAAAAGCTCAACATTTTGGATCGTTCCTATCCCACTTCTTAGTATTAAGCTGATCTACATTGTACCCAACTCTTTCAGAAGGCTCATTATCATTTTAAAACAATTTTATTGAGTTTTGCCTTTGTAACAGTCTATCCGGCTGATGAACCCTTGGACAGCATTGTGCTATGACTCTGGTATAGGAAGTTGCCACCTGGGTCACTCGGAATTGACTGGAAAGGACTAAATTGATTTTTTAAGTGGATGAGTGTGTGATCTCTTTTTTAAGAGCCCTAGCATGATTCATTTTTCTTTGTTAGTATCTGAACAAAAGTGCACCTTGCTGTATTTGTGTTGGGCAGACCCTAACTGGAGGCAAGAAGATAAATTCAGTCCCCTTTCTGCCCCCTTTGCTTTCCTGCAGACATTGATTTACACGCAGGCTTTCATTTAATGAAGCCTCAAAGGGAGGAACATAGGCTTCCTAGGGAGCAAAGTCCTATGTAGCTTTTGAATCATCATCAACTGATCTGGTCACTTACGCTCTTTAAACTTTAAAGAGCCAGATCTCAACAAGTCCTGTAAAGTCATGATATTCTTTGAGTGTAACATTCTCTGTGTACATATAGCTCTATCTTCTGGTTTAATACATTTGTAGGTATTTACTTTGCAAAGCCTCAATTTTCTTTATGTATCTAAAGATTTTTTTCCTAATGTTGGAAAATAAACACAGTCAGTCACTTCACCTAAAACAATCTGGAACATAAAGCTCACCACAGATGTTTAGAGCAACACAGTAGTCATCAAGGCACCCAATATATTAAGAAAAGAAATGCTTTATTAAAGGATACACGATAAGAGTAAAAGGAGAGGCTCTCCCTGCTTCTGGATGGAAAAGTTAATACTGTAAAGTTGTTCAGTTCAGTTCAGTCACCCAGTCGTGTCCGACTTTTTGCGACCCCATGAACTCCAGCACGCCAGGCCTCCCTGTCCATCACCAACTCCTGGATTTCACTCAGATTCAACGTCCATCAATTTGGTGATGCCATCCAGCCATCTCATCCTCTGTCATCCCCTTCTCCGCCTGCCCCCAATCCCTCCCAGCATCAAAGTCTTTTCCAATGAGTCAGCTCTTCGTATGAGGTGGCCAAAGTACTGGAGTTTCAACTTCAGCATCATTCCTTCCAAAGAACACCCAGGACCGATCTCCTTCAGAATGGACTAATTGGATCTGCTTGCAGTCCAAGGGACTCTCAAGAATCTTCTCTAACACCACAGTTCAAAAGCATCAATTCTTCGGCACTCAGCCTTCTTCACAGTCCAACTCTCACATCCATACATGACCACAGGAAAAACCATAGACTTGACTAGATGGACCTTTGTTGGCAAAGTAATGTCTCTGCTTTTGAATATGCTATCTAGGTTGGTCATAACTTTCCTTCCAAGGAATAAGTGTCTTTTAATTTCATGGCTGCAGTCCCCATCTGCAGTGATTTGGGAGCCCCAGAAAATAAAGTCTGACACTGTTTCCACTGTTTGCCCATCTATTTCCCATGAAGTGATGGGACCAGATGCCATGATCTTCGTTTTCTGAATGTTGAGCTTTAAGCCAACTTTTTCACCCTCCTCTTTCACTTTCATCAAGATGCTTTTTAGCTCCTCTTCACTTTTTGCCATAAGGGTGGTGTCATCTGCATATCTGAGGTTATTGATATTTCTCCCGGCAGTCTTGATTCCAGCCTGTGTTTCTTCTAGCCCCTTGTTTCTCATGATGTACTCTGCATATAAGTTAAATATACAGCCTTGACGTACTCCTTTTCCTATTTGGAACCAGTCTGTTGTTCCATGTCCAGTTCTAACTGTTGCTTCCTGACCTGCATACAGATTTCTCAAGAGGCAGGTCAGGTGGTCTGGTATTNTTTCTTCTAGCCCCTTGTTTCTCATGATGTACTCTGCATATAAGTTAAATATACAGCCTTGACGTACTCCTTTTCCTATTTGGAACCAGTCTGTTGTTCCATGTCCAGTTCTAACTGTTGCTTCCTGACCTGCATACAGATTTCTCAAGAGGCAGGTCAGGTGGTCTGGTATTCCCATCTCTTTCAGAATTTTCCACAGTTTATTGTGATCCACACAGTCAAAGGCTTTGGCATAGTCATGTTATTCTATCTAAATTAAAATTTAAATCTAATACATTTCTGTTAGTGTACCAGTAGGTTACTTTTCTATTGTATTTGACAGTTGATGATGAAGTTCATCTGGAAAAATAAATAAGGGAGTCATAAAACATTTTAAAACTAATTACAATAATACAAGGGGCTCATTTTATCAGATATTAAAATAAACCATAAAGTGAAAGTCTCTCAGTCATGTCCAACTCTTTGTGACCCCACGGACTATACAGTCCATGGAATTCTCCAGGCCAGAATACTGGAGTAGGTAGCTGTTCCCTTCTCCAGGGGATCTTCCCAACCCAGGGATCAAACCCAGGTCTCCCACATTACAGGTGGATTCTTCACCATCTGAGCCACCAGGGAAGCCCAGACCATAAAGCCATAGTAATTATGTGTGGTAGTGGCAAAGGAGAGAGAGATCAGAAGAGAAAATCCACAAACAGATCTGATTGTATGTGTCGATATACTCATAATAAAAGTAGCAATTTAAACCGAGCCATGGGAAACATTTTCTTTTTTTCTTTCTTTCCTTTTTTTTTTTAAGGATTGACATTTATCCATTTACTTAGTAAATAGATAGTAGAACATAAGTAGATGTATAGAACATCTGAAACAAACAAAACTAACCTCTTCTGTTAAAATAGTTTGCTCCATGAAGGAGCTGTGTCCCAAGCCATCCACTAGGTCAACTGATGTATATAGGACTTTCAGTTCAGTTCAGTTCAGTTGCTTAGTTGTGTCCGACTTTTTGCGACCCCATGAATCACAGCACTCTAGGCCTCCCTGTCCATCACCAACTCCCAGAGTTCACCCAAACTTATGTGCATCGAGTCGGTGATTCCATCTAGCCATCTCATCCTCTGTCGTCCCCTTCTCCTCCTGCCCCCAATCCCTCCCAGCATCAGGGTCTTTTCCAATGAGTCAACTCTCCCATGAGGTGGCCAAAGTATTGGAATTTCAGCCTCAGCATCATTCCTTACAAAGAACACCCAGGACTGATCTTTAGGATGGACTGGTTGTATCTCCTTGCAGTCCAAGGGACTCTCAAGAGTCTTCTCCAACACCACAGTTCAAAAGCATCAATTCTTCGGCGCTCAGCTTTCTCACAGTCCAACTCTCACTAGTTTTCCCTATATTTAGAGACCTCCTTGTAATAGAAACATTAAGTTCTAGGTGCAGAATTGAAGTAGACCCTTGTAACAGCAAGGATGCAAAAGCATGTGGAGTGCTTTTTGTTTTTTGAGTTCTGCTTTTATCTAGTAGTTACTTCAGAAAGGTACTCAGTAAACACATGTTGAATCATTGAAACTTGCTCTGATTTTCTAACTTTTACAGGTCAGTTGTCCTGTTGAGCACAAGAGGACAGATAAAGCAGTTGAATATTTCGGATTCATTAGTACCTCTGGGATTAGCCAAGCCAGCCAATCTTTATAACAAAGGTTTGTATCTGTATTCTTCCATAAAGTTTTTAGGAGAGCAGCAACATATGCATTTTTATAGTGGAGTGTAGTTACCAGCCTGCTTACATGAGCTTGTTAGGCTGGGGTGGGTATTATGAAGATAATTTCTAAATCAGGAGACAGTGTTAGAGGAAGTGTGTTGGGATATAGTTTGTTATTTGGGGCAGGAGGTGGGTGGTAAGAGTTCATTCTCTGACGTAAGGAAGTATCGTTTTTTTTGTTGTTTTTTGTTTCGCTCACCTCCACCTCACCTTTCACATTATCTTGCCTGAAACTAGCAGAGATACAAATTGAACTTGTTTTGTTTTTTTTAAGGGAGTACCATATTTTTGGGATTCAATGGAAACTTTAAACCATCATGGACTAAGCTGTATACCAGTCCTGCTAGACAGGGCCTCGGGCTGCTTGAACAATTCATACCTTTGCAGCTGGACGAATATGGTTGTCACAGAGCTGACACTATCCGCCGAAGAGACCTGGAGCTGTTGAACAAACTTCAAAGGCACATTAGAGACTTAAGTGTAACTTAAGTGCTGGGGGATAAAATGTGAACTAACTTATTTAATTTATGGCATTTTAAAATGACACTGTTAACCCAACGGAACCATTTTCCTGTTTGAGGCAGAAAGGGGAGAAAAGTAAGAGTTTAAAGTGATTGCTTGAATACCAGCTCATGCACCTTCTAGTTGTACAAAATGTTAAAGAATTTATTTGTATTTGTTAGGCTGGTATATTTCAGAGATCAGTTCTCTTATCCCTCACGTCCCACTCCTGTGTTTTGTAGTGACCATAAACAGTGCTTCACCTTTTGTACAAAATGGGATGTTGTGAGGGAAGGGGAGCTTCTGAGAGTCAGCCTGAGTCCTTGAGAGGACCAGCTCTTGTAGCACCTTGGATACTTGAAGTCTAATGTTCACTTGTGTCGTTGACTTTGGGTCAGCAGTTGACTTGGGTGGCTGGCATGTTCAGGAATGCCTGGGCCCTGATTCCAGACAGCCTTTGAGGATTTTGTATGATACTGAATGATGGAGTTTTAAGTGGCAACTCAGGCCCAGCTCATGCCCTTTTTTACTTGGACATGTGCTATTTTTATTGATTTGTATATTGATTCCTTCTAAGGATTCAAATTTCAAACAGCAAGTAGTATTGGGGAAAAAAAGGGCTTTTATGGGTTCAACATCCCTTTAATCTGTGACCATTGGGCAAAAATTGGACCCGCACCTTGGTCTGATATTGGTGGGACCATTTTTGCAGCTTTAATCCTTAGCCTGTTTGACTGTATATTTGTATTTAAAATGCAAGAGCTGAGCTAAATATTTACATTTTTTTAAAAAAGGAGCAGGCCATTTTCCTGAACTATTAACTTGTGTCATTTCAGCTTGCACAAAGGAAGTCCGTTCTTGGAGTTACTCCTGCACCCGTTTTTTAAATTTGTTTCTGTGTGTGAATTTTTTAAAAAAAGCTTCTCTGCTCACTAACCTGGCAGGACAATTGCAAAAAACTTAATGATACCCGAAATATTATACTCAGGGAGAGGAAAAACAGGAGAACCTTTTAAGGGCCAGAATCAAGGAGAGAATATTCCGAAACAAACCTCTTTTTAGCCTTAGAGGAGTCCATCACTCTTAAGTAAATCATTAGAGCCCACTGGAAAAAAAGGCACTGTGATGCCCTATTTTTCTTCTTACTGGGTGTGTGCGTCTCCTGCCAGTGAGGACTGCATGTGGCTAAAGGAGATTGGTGCCATAGCCAGGATGTCACTACACCAAGAGGAAAGAGGTGTTGAAATGCTTTTATCTTTTCCTAAACCCACAATGTATGAAGTGTAACGTGGGGATGGCCACAGCAAGGAATATGGTCAGGCTGACTTCGGCAATGAGTACAGACAAATTCACTCTTCTCTATCAAGAGCAACAGCTAACAGCCTGTCCTTTTGTGTCCAAAAGAAACTGCAGAGCAGCTCTGTGACTTTATTTCCATTACTTTACAAAATATGCTACCTCAAAGTGCTACCGATAAACCTTTCTAACTGTAAGTACTCTTGTTAAAAGAGTACGTGTCTTAATCAAAGTTTAGGTTTTGGGGTGTTTTTTTTTTTGTACATTGATGATTGAAATCTTACCTATTAAATATATTATTGGATCATGGTTCCTCAAGGTGATTAAAGTTTGTGTGTGTGTGTGTGTATGTTTTTATGACAAATATCTTTTATGTATGATTTTTAGAGTTTGGCTCTTTAAAGATTTGAAGAGGATATATAAGTTCTAAAGCACTAGTTTTTCTGATTTATATGCTAATGGTCAGGGCCCAATTTAAATAAAATAAACATATGTGTGCATGTATTTTTTCATGTATGTGTGTGACTGTCTATCTAGCAAGCAGTCAATTTTTTTTTTTCATTCTATATCCCATCTGTAAAGAAGCTATGGGCAGAAATAACGAGGAAATTTTCATCCTCTAGGTAGATTTTGTAAGACTAAGTAACTTCAGAAGGCTGGTGCAGAGGTTCTTAACTTTGGCTGCACATTGGAGAAGCTTGGGAGCTTTAAAACCTATGATGGCCTGGTCTGTTCCCTCCACTCCAGCTCCTGCTTCACATTTAATTGGTGTGGGGTGCAGCCTGGCCATTGGAATTTTTTTAAAAGCTCTCTGGGTGATGCTAATAACATGTAGCCAGGGTTAGGTATCACTGCACTAATATAATAGGCCCACTGTTTAACTCAGTCTATAATTTTTTGTGTGATAAAAAAAAGATTATAATTATCTATTTTTATTTGTGATTCCTATATTGCTTATGGAACTCCCAGCCCTAAACAAAACATTTTGCTATTGTCTGAACTTTCAGACAGTGTTTTCAGTCCTTAGTTGTTTCAAATTGTTTAAATTGGTTATCAAAGCTGATACACATATTTCAGACTATTGGGAGCTTGCAGTCTGTTTTATTTCTACTGGGAAAATGTGTTCAAAGGTAATTTATGTTTATAAGCATTTTCCATCAGGTGAGGCAGTTGGTTGAGTTCCAGAAATGTGGCCGTCCACGAATTGGCCAGCTGATGAGAAACACAGGGCCTTCTCATATATCGACAGACTTGGGTTTTAAGTCTTTCCTGTGAGATTTCTCCCTCTCCACCTGAATCAGCATGTTGTATATTATCTTCAGAGGCTGGAAGAGAGTGCATGTGAGAAGATGAAAGGCAGGCTCGTGGTCTTATAGAATAGGACTCCAAAGCAGCCACTAAACTGATGTTTAGACCTGAGAGTGGGGAGGAGGTTTATGACTCCTCTGTTCTCCAGCTCCATCAGAAGAGAACATATCCTTGTACCATTAGATGGAATATTTGGTTTGGAGGAGGGGTGGGCAATGCGGTGATGGATAGAAGCTTGAATGCTTCAGATAACTTATGTTTTCATTCCTTAAGGGATGAAGTAGTGTTTGGATAAGTCCAGTTGAAAGGCATTTCAGTAAGCAGGTATGCACTTAATTTAAGTATGTGGTTTTTTTTTTAAGTTGGTTGTAGTAGGTAAATACTTAAATTCCATTGTGACAGTGTTTGTTATTTCATGATGCATGGTTGGAGTTTACCCTCCAGAATTCTTGTCTGGCTTTCAGATACTTGTGAAATCAAGTTTAATAAACTGAGAAATTACCCTAGAAGTGAATACCATGAATGGGAGTAATTGGGTAACATGTTTGTATATTTATAGTTAGTCTTAACTTAGTAACAATCCAGACTTTTAGAAATATGAGTGCACACTCTGGACTGGAGCTCATTTTCAACAAAAGGGAGGGAAAAAAATTAAGAAAAGGCATTGCCAGCCCCTTGCTCACAAATAGCAAAATGCTGTTTATTTCTTGCTAGACTCTTGGCATCATTTGTAAGACTGAAAGTTTTACTCACATTTATCTTTGATAGGAGAGAGAAGCTGAAAAAAATGATGCTAGTTATGCCTTGGTGTTGTAGGGAAGGGCACACAACACTTTGCTTTTATATGATAAAATTAAAGAATGACTGATTGAACTATGAAGATTTCTGAATGAGGAACTGTGCCCCACAGGGCATCCAAAAATATCAGCCATAGCAACATCTGAAAATCCAACAAATAGTGGGTCAGAAAACAACTTCATAGATTCATTAAAAATTTTTTTCTAAGATGAACATTGTAATTAGTCTGGTTATGAAAGGAATAACAGATTTAAGATTCATCCTCAGAAAAGCTTAGACGTTTTCATCAAAATTGATAAGTCAAGAACTGGAAAACTAACCTGTCGAACAAACCTGTCCCCTTGACCGGTTTTGTACTAATTTTGAGCTAAGAATGGTTTCATATCTTCAAATATAAAGCATTAGAAAAAGTCAAAAGAAGAGTGATATTTTATGATGTGAAATTATGTATACTTTATATTTTGGTATCCATTAATAAAGTCTTATTGGAGGACAGTCATGCTCATTTTGTTACATATGGACTATAGCTTGCATATGGCAATGGCATGTTTGAGTAGTTGCCCAGAGACCATGGCCTGCAAAGCTGAAAATATTTACAGGCATGCTTTGTTTTATTGTGCTTCACTTTATAGCATTCCCACATATGGGTTGTTGGACTTTTTTCTTTAATTGAAGGTATGTGGCAGTACTGCATGGAGCAAGTCGATTGGTACCATTTTTCTGTAGCATTTACTCACTTGGGTTTCACATTTTGGTAATTCTTGCAACATTTCTAACTTTTTCTAACAAATTATATTTGTTATGATCTGTGATCAGTGATCTTTGATGTTACCACTGGAAAAGGATTTCAGTACTCACTGAAGGCTCAGATGTTGATTAGCATTTTTTAGCAATAAAGTTTTTAAATTAATAAATGAACATAGTTTTAGACAATGCTGTTGCCCACTTAATATACTACAGTATAGTGTAAACTTTTATATGCACTAGTAAAAAAAATTGTGTGACTTGCTTTATGGTGATATTGTTTTATCACAGTGATCTGGAACCAGACTGGAAGTGTCTCTGAGGTATGGTGGTGAAGTCGCTCAGCGTGTCCGACTCTTTGCGACGCCGTGGACTGTAACCTACTAGGCTTCTCAGTCCATGGGATTCTCCAGGCAAGAATACTGGAGTGGATTGCCATTTCCTTCTCCAGAGGATCTTCCCAACCCAGGGATCGAACCTGGGTCTCCTGCATTGGAGGCAGACGCTTTCTGAACTGTATTCTTTACTGAAAGAGTTTGCTGACCCTTGATCTTGGTGTAGAGTATACTGGTGTTCATTGTACTATTCTTGGAATCTTCCTAAGGTTTGAGAATTTTAAAAACAAAATTAAGGGAAAAATCTTCATCAGAATCACCTGAGGTACTTGATGAACCTACAAAATCCCAGGCTCCAACTCAGACTGGAGAATTGGCATTTCTGGGAATTGCAGCTGGAAATATAATTGTATAATAAACTTCTCAAGGGACTTCCCTGGCGGTCCAGTGATTGAAACTCTTGAGCTTCCAGCGCAGGGGGCACTGGTTCAATCCCTAGTTGAGGAACTGGAACTCCACATGCCACACAGCAGAGCCAAAAAATTAAATATAATAGTAATAATAAAAACAAGCTCCCAGGTGTTTCTTATGAGCACTAACATTTGAGAACCCCGTAACAAGTAGTAAGCCCCTCTTATCGCTCTCTTTCTTTTCCTTTAACAGAGGATACAGCTGAACAAATTTTTTTTTTAACTCTGACAGCTCCATCTACACGGTCTTCCCTACAATGTTTGGTGACTAATACAGGGCAGAACTGGTACGCAACAGAGTATGTGGTTGTTTCTGGGGCAAAGGTTTGGAGCCTGTGATAAAGTCTCTTCACTGTCTGAAAGTCTCACTGTTAGAATTATTCCTTTGACTAAAATTACTTCTAGAAAGAAATCCCAGCCACCCTTGAAAGTTCTTTTTATTATTTTAAGGAGTCTAAAGGGAAATGTCCAGTAAGCTACAATCAGGTTGCATGACTAACAATAACATAAGTTTTTTGCTTTTGGATGGAACTGTATTCATCCTAGTTATCCCACATTTATTAAAGTGCTGATTGGCAATTGCAGGTCTATTTTTTTTTTTTAAGGTAGAATGAATTATTTCATATAAGCAAGTTGCTTTGTATGCAAAAGCCTCTTAATACATAGCTTCATGGAGAGGTTTTGGAGAAGATTGGATGGATTTGAGGGGTCCTTACCAGGAAGGAGGGCAATATACTCTCTGGGAGGGCATGGGAGGTTTATCTTGTTCCACCTTCTCCCACCAGCTTTCATTGATCATAACACCCAGTTCCTGAGGGAGGAAGGCTTTGGTCAGATAGGTTTCCGATGTGGGAGAATTTAAGATCTTCAAGCTTGGGAGACAAGGGGCATCATTAGTTCCAATATGATTGAGAGAAGAAGGGAGTTTGATGGGAAAGACCATGCCGGAACTTGTTGCCTCTTTCAAAATTATGCATGTGAGCAATCTTCTTCTCAGGAAAATAGCTCAGTGAATAATGGATTCCAGACAGAGTGACATGCCTGATAGGGTTCATTGTTGAAGGTATGGTGGGTGTTTTATCTGATGCTACTAAGGTACTTACCAGCAGTGTTTCTTCAAACTGTTTCTAATCCTGATCCTCAGCCTTTTCGGAGAAGACAATGGCACCCCACTCCAGTATTCTTCCCTGGAAAATCCTATGGACGGAGGAGCCTTCAGTCCATGGGGTTGGGAAGAGTCAGACATGACTGAGTGACTTCACTTTCACTTTCTACTTTCCTGCATTGGAGAAGGAAATGGCAACCCACTCCAGTGTTCCTGCCTGGAGAATCCCAGGGCCAGTGGAGCCTGGTGGGCTGCCGTCTATGGGGTCACACAGAGTCGGACACAACTGAAGCAGCTTAGCAGCAGCAGCAGCCTTTTCATCTATTAAGTGGAATTACTAATAGTTTTGTAAAATTACAGAGGGAATCAAGTAAGAATAGTCAACAAACCTAGGTGTTTTATTTACAAAGAAAATCAGATTTCCAGACGATTTGTTATCCGAAAACTAGGTTTGTCTCTTGTTGGGTATTAAGCTGAAGGACACAACCAAGCTACAGACTGGGAGAAGGAAAATTTATTACATGTAATGAGTAAGAAGAACACCAGGGGTCTTTCCCAAAGCAGTGTCTCCTGGAACAGCAAAACTGAAGTTTTAAGCTAAGGGTACAAGCACAGTCATGAAGGGGCTTGGCTGCAGACAGAATCCAAGCTTTAGTTGACTGAGGTCAGAAAAGGTCAACATTGTTGTCCTGTTGTTGGTCAGTCACTAAGATGTGTCTGACTCTTGGCAACCCTATGAACTACAAGTCTGGCTTCCTTGACTTCACAGTCTCCCAGAATTTGCTCAAACTCACGTCCATTGAGTCAGTGATGCCATGCAACAATCTCATCCTCTGCTGCCACCTTCTTTTGTTTTCAATATTTCCCAGCATCAGGATCTTTTCCAGGGCTCTTCACATCAGGTGTCCAAAGTATTGAAACTTTAGCTTCAGCATCAGTCCTTCCAGTGAATATTCAATGTTGACTTCCTTAAGGATTGACTGGTTTAATCTTGCAGTCCAAGGGACTCTCAAGAGTCTTTTCCAGCACCACAGTTCAAAAGCATCATTCTTTGGTGCTCAGCCTTCTTTATTGTCCAACTCTCACATCCGTACATGACTACTGGGAAAACCATAGATTTGAATATAAAAATCTTTGTTGGCAAAGTGATGTCTCTGCTTAAATACACTGTCTAGGTTTGTCATGGCTTTCCTTCCAAGGAGCAGGCTGTTTTAATTTCACGGCTGCAGTCACCATCTGCAGTGATTTTGGGAACCAAGAAAACAAAATCTGTCATTGTTCCCACTCGAACCCCTTCTATCTGCCATGAAGTGATGGGACCAGATGCCATGATCTTAGTTTTCTGAATGTTGAGTTTTAAGTCAGCTTTTTCACTCTCCTCTTTCACCCTCATCAAGAGGCTCTTTAGTTCCTCTTCACTTTCTGCCATTAGAGTGGTATCATCTGCATATCTGAGGTTGTTGATATTTCTCCCAGAAATCTTGATTCCAGCTTGTAATTCATCTAGCCCAGCATTTTTGATGATGTACTCTGCATAGAAGTTAAATAAGCAAGGTGACAATATACAGCCTTGAAATACTGCTTTCCCAATTTTGAACCAGTCTGTTATTTCATGTCCAGTTCTAACTGTTGCTCCTTGACCTGCACACAGGTTTCTCAGGAGACAGGTAAGGTGGTCTGGTATTGCCATCTTTTAAAGAATTTTCCACAGTTTGTTGTGATCCCCACAGTCAAAGGCTTTAGCATAGTCAATGAAGCAGAAGTAGTTTTTGTCTGGAATTCCCATGCTTTCTCCATGATTCAACAAATGTTGGCAATGATCTCTGGTTTCTCTGCCTTTTCTAAATCCAGCTTGTAAATCTGTAAGTTCTTAGTTCACGTACTGCTGAAGTCTGTCTTGAAGGATTTTGAGCATTACCTTGCTTTTGCATGTGAAATGAGTGCAACTGTACTATAGTTTGAGCATTCTTTGGCATTGCCCTTCTGTGGAAGTATAATGAAAACTGACCTTTTGCAATCCTGTGGCCATTGCTTAGTTTTCCAAATTTGCTGATATATTGAGTGCAGCCTCATATATTCTAATTTAGTCTTTTTTTTTTTTTTTGAGGACTAAGGATTAGGGAATCTATATTTTTAAAATTTTTATTGGAATGTTGTTGATTTACAGTGTTGTGTTAGTTTCTGCTGTTGGGAATCTGGAATCTCTATTTTTTAAACAAAGTTCAGAGATAATGTGAGATTTGAGAACCACTGAGAGCTCATTACAAAAGCCCCTGCCCTGGTTTTAACACACTTCCTGTACTCAGTTGTTTGTATCTAGAAAAGAGGCCCTCAGGGCAGGCAGTGCTTGTTTAGTGAATTGGTTTGCGCATGCAGAATGAGGTTTTCATTTAGGCCCTTCCTTGGACTGGCACCATAACTCAGCAAACCAGTTGTGTTCAGACTGCAGCTAAGAAATGTGGAAAGACACCTGTGAAGTGGAAACATGCGGCTGCACCCTGCTCTGTAGCTGCGTGTGCAGTTTCCTCCTCTCCACTCTCACGAGTGAAAACTGACGTTAATGGCTTGCCTCTTCTAATCCCTTTCAGCATAAACTAACATGGAATGCAAAACACTCACTTCCAATTCTTTTCCAATACTTTATCCACATTTCACTCCTTCTTATCAAGTAGGAAAAACGCTACTGTGCAGTGAAATGGTTCAGAGGGAAGGTATATGTGATAAGGTGAAGCTGAGTTAGAGGACTTGGAAAGTGAGCGCCTTTGGCAACAAATCTCACTATGTTTACGGTACCCCATTTCTCTCTAGCACAGCTCCACCTCCATCTCCTCTTCACTGCCCAGGGGCCACTGCTACGGCCTTGTCACACTGGGCGAGACCATGTTCCCAACCCTCTTTGTACCTCGGATTCCCCATCATTGCTCACATGTCCCATGTCCAACCCTCAGCATCCTTAGCCCTTTGTAAACTAGTTCAAAGTCAGACTGGTTCACGTGTCTCAAACAAATTCCCTCTCAGGCAAAAAGGCCATTTTCATATCTGCCCACAGTGCCTGTAATGCTAAAAATAGTGTGTGTTGCTTGAAGTTTTTCTGATTTGGTTGGTTTTTAAGACAATTTTGCCCTCCTACATACTTCACCTGCACATGAGGCTGATTCCTTTGAAGCCTGGAGGAAGTTTACAAAACTGGAAAGTTTACAAACCGGATAATCATTCATTAGGTAATGGAGTCACTACCATCTACAGGATATGAATAGTTGTATTTGAACAGAGTCCCTTCCAAAGAGCTTCAGGAAGGTTATGGATAATACTGTGATTTTCCTCCTGCTTAAGCAATGTTCTCAGAACATGGAGACTAGATGAGTAACTCTACCTGGCTCTGAAACATATAATCTATTTGGATTGCAGGCCCAGGGTCTTGGCCACAAAAAAGTGTATTTATTCCAACATCTTCCTGGAAGCTGTGCTCTATGAGCCCTGGAAAATCCCCTTTGTTTATGAGATCCTGCATTTCTGTAAATCACCTTATTTCAATAGCTGAGAGGAAGAGATTTGGTAATTATAGCTTTCCTTTGTTGCAGCTCTATATTGAAAACATATGCCAACAAGGTTAGGTAAGAATCCAAGTGGATAGATGATATATAAACAAGATTAGGAATCATGAGGATTAGGGGCTTCCTGTGCAGTTTTATTCAGAAGAAAAAGGTCAATTATAATACAAACCCCAAATTAGTTTATTTTTTTTTTGCTGGAGGGTATATGGTTTTATTAAACCAATAATCTATGCTTTCTGTCTCTTGCTTACAATTCCTTGAAATGAGTTAGTTTATTTCAATTATAAATTTTTAACATGCTATCTACAAATATTACATTTAAAATCTATTAAGTATAACTGTTGGGTGGTCAACTTCTAATTTATCAACTTAACACCTATATTGCAGCTACCTATCAGATTACAATAATGAGAGTTTCTTTAAATTTTATTTAGTTCTTTATTTTATCTGTTTACAGAGGGTAAATGATAAAAATATGAGGCATAAAGGTAACCAATGAAAGACTTGGAAGTAAAGGATGAGGAGGGAGAAGAATGACTCTACCCTGGTTTTCTTTAAATTTTACTTAAGCTCTCTCTGTACTTAAGTTAACCAGTCAGAGCCAGTTGAATCTATCTAGTCATTGAACTTCTGAATTTGCTTAGTGAGATAATACTATTTTAAACAAATTCTGCCCTCCTTCTTAGTGTGTGTGTTTTGCTCTCATATGTCTGAAAGTTTATTCTTTGAACCAGTATCATTATTTTGGTGAGAGCTACAGAAAGAATATCACACTGGTGACTATGATGCTAAAGGAAACGTATTCAAGACACTTGTTAAAGATGGTAAGGCAGACTTTATTCCAAGGGGCTATTACAATGGAGTTTTGCAGTAGGGGAGAGAGATGGAGTGCAACTCCAAATATAACAAGGACATGAGAAGAATTATACCCAAGGAGCAGGGTGGGGACTGGTGGATGTAAAATGACTAAGAAAAAGCAGCAGATGTTAGGGGATTCTGGCTTGACAGGAGTTTTGCTGAAGCTGCACCCAGGTGATGAAATAGTAAAGAGTGGGGAAAGGGAATGAGATATTTGATTAGATATTAAGGATGGGGAGTTTTCAGTACATTGGAGTTTTGCTAAAACTGGATTAAAAAGGCCAAGGACAGAGCCCAAGGTCAGGAACCTCATTAGAAAAAACCCAGAGGAGCCTGACTCAAGTTTAGTCATGGAAAGAGCCTTTGTCAGTGGTTCAAGAGTGAAGGTAAGTCTACTGTTAATTACCATGGGGAAGTTAGCTATTTAGATGTACTCACCTCCTTGGTATTAAATTGAAAGCTAGATAAAGAGGGTTTAGACTTTCTCTCTGATTAGATTTCTGTGAGTCAAACTGCCTTGAAATGGGCTGTTGAATTATGAATGATAAAAGTTTCAGATACCACATGGAAAAAGAACAGGTTTTAAAGATGGAGGAATCCTGGTTATGGATTCTCTCATTATCTATTGTTTCCCAAAGTACAGGATTATCTTTCTTAAAATGTAGTTTGTGAGCCGGTTCCATCAGAACCATGCAGTTTACTGTCAAAACTGTGGATTCGTAGTTCCATTCTAAATGGGTTGAATTAGAATCTTTGGTTAAAACCCAGAAGTCTGCATTTAAACAAGCAACCTAACCAGTGAAGTGAACCAAAGAACCCAGAGGCAGATTTGTTTGTTTGTTTTTTTTAATTAATTTTTATTTTTTTAGTTTGTTTTGCTTTGCAATACTGTATTCGTTTTGCTATACATCGACATGGATCAGCCACGAGTGTACATGAACTCCCAATCCTGACCCCCACATCCCCCCTCCCGCCAAGATGGCATCACAACCAATGGGTAAAGGATACACTGTCCAATACATGTGAGAAAGGTTGATTTTCCACATAGAAAAAAATGCAGTTAGATCCCTACCTTGTAGTATGAAGAAAAATAAAGTCCATGTAATTGGAATATTTAAATGTAAAAAGCAGTACTATTAAAACTTCCGAAATGAAGTGAAAGTTGTTCAGTAGTGTCCAACTCTTTGCAATCCCAAGGACTGTCCATGGAATTCTCCAGGCTAGAATACTAGAGTGGGTAGCCTTTCCCGTCTCCAGGGGATCTTCCTAAGCCAGGAATCAAACCCAGGTCTCCTGCACTGCAGGCAGATTCTTACACTGAGCCACAAGGGAAACCCATTAAAACTTCTAGAGAGTGGGAATTCCCTGGAAGTCCAGGGGTTAGGACTCGCTGCTTTCACTGCCATGGGCTGAGATTCAATCCACAGCCACCCAGTGCAGCCAATAAATAAATATATAAAACAAGAGAAAATATAGAAGAATATAATTTTGATATTGGAATGACCTTAAATACATGAAAGATACAAAACATGAAAAAAGTAATTCTACTAAATTACAATTGAATAATTTTGTGTGACAAAAGATAAAACAAGCAGTCAAGAGAAATACCACAAACTTGGATAGGGTATTTCTAACAAGTATAACAAATAAGAATTGGTATAAAAAACCTAAGAACTTCTCTAAATCATTAGGAAAAATAAAAGCAAACCAAGGGAGGTTTTTAATCAGATTCAACTCAGAACAGAAATCTGAAGCAAATACACATACGAAAAGATGGCTAACTGTATGATTATTTAGGGGGAATTCAATTAAAAAGTGAAATACTATTCAAAGAGTTCATGAATATGTAGAAAAAATGAATTTTTTAAATAAAACTGTTGGCTGGAGAGTATACAGGTACAAACACTTTGGAGATCAAATTGGCAATATCTAATAGCTTTGTGTATATGCTATCCTAATTATATATATGCCTATGAATTTTTTGTTCATGTGTGCAAAAGAGGTATGTAGAGATACTTACTGCTGTTTTTATGTGGGTCAAAAATTGGAAGAATGTGAACACTCGTCATTGATGGACTGCATAAATACATCATATCAATAGTGTACTCATACATGGGACTACCATACTCCAGTCAAAAAGAATGAATTATGTCTTAGTGCATCAATATAGATACAACCTATCTATGGGTAGGGAGATAGGCAATGGCACTTGGGTGCTCTGCTGGGTAGTGGAGAAGGCAATGGCACCCCACTCCAGTACTCTTGCCTGGAAAATCCCATGGAAGGAGGAGCCTGGTGGGCTGCAGTCCATGGGGTCACTAAGAGTCAGACATGACTGAGCGACTTCACTTTCACTTTTCACTTTCATGCATTGGAGAAGGAAATGGCAACCCACTCCAGTGTTCTTGCCTGGAGAATTCCAGGGACGGGGGAGCCAGGTGGGCTGCTGTCTATGGGGTTGCACAGAGTCGGACACGAGTGAAGTGACTTAGCAGCAGCAGCAGCAATGCTGGGTAGACAAGGTACAAATTGATACATATGAAATGATAACATTTATGGATACAAACATATTGTTGAAGTTGCATGATTCAATTTCCTCTTACAAGAGGTTTTCTTTCTATTCTTGCTAACTTTGGAAATTCATTGTCTTGTATTTTGATATCAGAATATTCAGGCTAAATTACTTTATCATTCATATAGTATTATCACATCCAATCTTTTGTATTTTGTTTTAGAAACTCTTTTAAAATGAACTGTTAATTTAATTTTATTTTTTTCTTTAATTAATTTTTATTTTTTAGTTTGTTTTGCTTTACAATACTGTATTCGTTTTGCTACACATCAACATGAATCAGCCACGAGTGTACATGAACTCTCAATCCCGACCCCCACCTCCCCCCTCCCGCCCCACACCCTCTCTCTGGATTATCCCCGTGCATCAGTCCCAAGCATCCTGCATCCTGCATCAAACCTGGACTGGTGATTCGTTTCACTTATGATATCACACATGTTACACTGCCACTCTGCCAACCCATCCCACCCTCTCCCTTTCCCACAGAGTCCAAAAGGCCGTTCTATACATCTGTTGAACTGTTAATTTTAGAATAGTTTTAGATTTATTGAAAAATTGTGAAGAGATTTCCCATATACCTCACATCTATTTTTCCCATTAACATTATATCTTACAATATTAGTATATTATATCTGCTATGATTAATGAAATAAGTCAAATAAAGTTCATATTTTATTCAGATTATCTTAGTTTTTAACTAATACCTTTATTTGTTCTAGAGTCCCATTTAGGATACTATGTTAAATTTATTAATCATGTCTCCTTAGGCTCCTACAGGTTGTAGAGTTTCTCAGACCTTTTTTTGTTAATGACTTTGACAGTTTTGAGTTGTACTGCTCAAGTATTGTAGAATTCCTCATTGGAGACTGATATTTTCCTCATGATTAGACTGGGTTTTGGAAAAGAAGACCACAGAGATAAAGTGCCATTCTAATCACATTTCAACATTATTAACATTACTTATTGCCTTAAATGGCAATCTTTATCACCTGGTAGAAGTCGTGTTTGTCAGGTTTCTCAGCTGTAAAGTTGTCTCTTTGTCCCCTCTTTCTATACTGTACTTTTTGGACGGAAGTCACTATATGCAGCTCACACTAATCTCCTTTTTAAAAAGAGAAATTGTAGCTCAGAATGATAATGTAACTTGTCCTACATCATCCAGTTACTTATACCTAGTCCAGGGGCCACAGTAAGAGGCTTACTTCATGTAGTTTATCCCTGGTGGCTCAGACAGTAAAGCGTCTGCCTGCAATGTGGGAGACCCGGGTTCGATCCCTGGGTCAGGAAGATCCTCTGGAGAAGGAAATGGCAACCTACTCCAGTATTCTTGCCTGGAAAATCTCATGGACGGAGCCTGGTAGGCTACAGTCCATGGGGTCGCAAAGCGTCGGACACAACTGAGCAACTTCACTTCACTTCATGTAATTTAATTTTAAAATTAATCAGTGTGATTCAGTTAATTTTATTTCACTTAAATTTTACATTTAATTTACATGTAAAGTTAAGGTTAAGAGAGTGCACTTAGCACATGAAAAATAGTGTCTCCTTGCCCCGAACAATCCTTCTACTCTAAATACATAGGTTTATTAAGTAACATGTTGGTGCATGTGCGCGTGTATGCACAGACACATACACACAGCTGAACTCAAAATGAATACAGGAAAATTTATACAGGTTGGAACTGGAGAGGAACTAGTATCAAAGAGCAGGAGCTAAAGTTCCATGGGAACCAGAAATTTAAACCAGAAACTTAGTCTGCCCTTAACATTTGCCATCCAGGCAGGAAATTCCAGGGTCCTGAATCTTTTTTTTTTTTTTTAAATTGATTTTTATTTTTTAGTTTGTTTTGCTTTACAATACTGTATTCGTTTTGCTACGGTCCAGAAGACAAAAGGTGCATGTCCAGATGGCTAGATCTTCTTCAACTCCTGGATTCCTTAGCTCTTAAAGATAGACACACAGGATGAAGGCCAGAGGGACCCTTTAAAGTGCAAGGTCACACATCATCAGGGCCATATACCAGGTCTGAGGGTGTTAGTCTGAAAAGTCAGGGGGACCATACTCCAGGAAAGAGAAAAATGGTTGTAAAGTGAAGCTATGGGGTGCAAGAAGTGATGCTGAACAAAGGAAGCAGTAGAACATATAATTCTAAAAAATACTTTCCACAGAGTAACAGGCATATCAAAATGTGTGTTTGTGTTTGAAAACAGACTAGAAATAAAATACCACATACTAACTGAAAGTTATGAAGTAGAGGAAGGTACTATGTGCTAAGGTCCTTGTCTTTTTCAGGAGAGAAGAGAGAGACTGATTGGCTTTGTCATCATATTATAAATGCTTGCTAAAAATCAAGCACAAAATGCGTAACTCCCAAACTAGAAAGCAAAAAGAAATGTTTGAGAAATCTATTTAATGAAAGATAACACCACCCCCACAAAAAAAAAGAGAGAAAAAAGAAAACCCATAAAAATAAATAGCAAAAAATAAAACATAGAGTAAAATGGTACAAATTCAAATGTATCAATGATTACAGTAATTAGCTTCAGATTAAATTCACTTTTCTAATATTGGATTAAAAGATCTGGTTAAAAAATAAAATATAACCTGTTTATAGGCAGGCCTTACACAAAATATTATGGAATAGTTAAAAATGAAAAGAGAAAATAGCACTTTATATATATAAAAAGTTGATGTAACAATATTAATATTGAATAATATTAATAGAATACTGCAAAAAAAGCAGAAAATATATATTGAAAAAAGAAAGAAACATAATGTTAGGAGGTAGCATTAAGGGACGAAAATAAATATCTCAGAAAAGTTGATAGATCAAGAAAGCCAAATTAAGGAACCAGTCCCCATGCTGAATCATGGAAGTAGGAAATAGGCACTCATTTGCTCTCGAATTCAGGAACTGTGCTTCAGTCCCCAGTTTGCTTTACAGTGTATGCCGCATATTTCCCCTGTATTTCTTTAGTACATATTTTCAGTTCTGCAAACTTACCACATGTTCTCTCTTGAGCTTCATACAAACTTTTCTCTCTACCCACCACATCTTTCTCCTCCCTACTCCTTTTCTTGGCTAACTACCTCTGATCTTATTTTAACCATTCTATCCTCTGAGGAACTGTCACTGTGCCGGGGGCTCCCGTAGCACCTCATACTTCTCCTGCAGTGGCACGTGCACACCTGAATTGTAATTGCCGGTTACTTTTCTTTCTCCTCTGCTATGTAGTAAGTGTTCTGAGACTAAAGCTATATCTTTTCTCTTATTGTAGTACACTGCCTGGCGTATGATTTGCTTCTTGAGTAAATAAATCAGTGAAGGAATGAGATAAGTAAAAATGAAATCTGATTGCAGCTGGAGAGATTAATTCTACCTAAGCTTAGAGACCACTTCAAAGAAGAAGAGAACTTTAAGAAAAAACTTGGAAAGTGAATTAAAGGTTGTTCCAGGTAAAGGGAACACTGAGAACAAAGGCCTGGAGGCTAGAGAGCAGGGAACAGCAGGGAATTTTGAGTAGTGAAATTTAGTGTGAGTCACTCAGTCATGTCTGACTTTTTGTGACCCCGTGGACTATACAGTCCACGAAATTCTTCAGGCCAGAAAACTGGAATGAGTAGCCTTTCCCTTCTCCAGGGGATCTTCCCAACCCAAGTCTCATGCACTGGCAGTGGATTCTTTGCTAGCTGAGCCACAAAGGAAGTCCAAGAATACTGGAGTGGGTAGGCTATCTCTTCTCCAGCAGATCTTCCTGACCCAGGGATCGAACTGGGATCTCCTACATTACAGGTGGATTCTTTACCAACTGAGCTATCAGGGAAGTCCTGAAATTTAGGGTAGCTGGAGCACTACCATATATAGCAGTGAAGGAGGGAGAATGAGGCTGAAAATTGAGATTGGGATCACCCTATAGAGCCTGGAATGCCATGCTGCTGCTGCTGCCGCTGCTAAGTTGCTTCAGTCGTGTCTGACTCTGTGCGACCCCATAGACAGCAGCCCACCAGGCTCCCCCGTCCCTGGGATTCTCCAGGCAAGAACACTGGAGTGGGTTGCCATTTCCTTCTGCAATGCATGAAAGTGAAAAGTGAAAGTGAAGTTGCTCAATTGTGTCTGACTTAGCGACCCCATGGACTGCAGCCTATCAGGCTCCTCCTTCCATGGGATTTTCCAGGCAAGAGTACTGGAGTGGGTTGCCATTGCCTTCTCCAGGAATGCCATGCTAAAGAGTGTAAACTTGGGTCTTTAGGTGAGATCAGTTCAGTTCAGGTGCTCAGTCATTCCAACTCTTTGTGACCCCATGAACCACAGCACGCCAGGCCTCCCTGTCCATCACCAACTCCTGGAGTTCACTCAGATTCACATCCATCGAGTCAGTGAGGCCATCCAGCCATCTCATCCTCTGTCATCCTCTTCTCCTCCTGCCTCCAATCCCTCCCAGCATCAAAGTCTTTTCCAATGAGTCAACTCTTCGCATGAGATGGCCAAAGATCTGGAGTTTCAGCTGTAGCATCATTCCCTCCAAAGAAATCCCAGGGCTGATCTCCTTCAGAATGGACTGGTTGGATCTCCTTGCAGTCCAAGGGACTCTCAAGAGTCTTCTCCAACACCACAGTTCAAAAGCATCAATTCTTCAGCGCTCAGCTTTCTTCACAGTCCAATTCTCACATCCATACATGACCACAGGAAAAACCATAGCCTTGACTAGACAGACCTTAGTCGGCAAAGTAATGTCTCTGCTTTTGAATATACTATCTAGGTTGCTAATAACTTTTCTTCCAAGGAGTAAGCGTCTTTTCATTTCATGGCTGCAATCACCATCTGCAGTGATTCTGGAGTCCCCAAAAATAAAATCTGACACTGTTTCCACTATCTTTCCATCTATTTCCCATGAAGTGATGGGACCAGATGTCATGATCTTCATTTTCTGAATGTTGAGCTTTAAGCCACTTTTTCACTCTCCTCTTTCACTTTCATCAAGAGACTTTTTAGTTCCTCTTCACTTTCTGCGATAGATCCATTAAAAATATTTAAACAGAAGAAGTGATTGTGGTAGTTATTCGAGCAACTCACCAAATAGTTTCAGTTCTTCCCACTTCTAAGCCTCTATTAGGATTATACTTCCTTGTCTGCCTTTGAAGTATGACCACATAACTCACTTTTACCAATGCTAATATATGCCATGTCGTCAGAAACTGTAAGAGACACTATCTGATCTGCCGTTAAGTCCTGGCCTTAGCTCTTCTAGAAGCATGAATTTTGGTCCTTGAGTGAGAATGACATAAAGAAGACCCTTGGCTATTGTCATAGACATCAATAAGGCACAAGGTTTTGTTGTTATAAGACACTGAGATATAATGCTTACTGCCTGTTTCTGCTATAATAGGTTCTTTTTTTTTTTTTTTGCCTAATTTTGTTTCAATTCTGACAGATCAGTTGGACTTAAGGCTGGGAGAAAAATTAGGAGACCATTCTGTTATGGTATTGGCAGTAGGGAAAGTGAAGAATGGACTGTGAGCACAAGGACAGGGACTGCAAGGATTTTACTCATTTATGAATTTCTGGTGCCTGGCACAGTTCCTAGAATAAAAGAGGAGTAGGGGGAGAATTCTTGTTCTCATATTTTCATAAGTATTGTTTAGTATTGCCCCAAACTATCTGTCCAAGTTATTTTGACTTGTAAATGTGATCTTATATTGAAATAGAATCTTGGTCCCATCACTTCATGGCAAATAGATGGGGAAGGATAGTGATAGACTTTATTTTTTGAAGCTCCAAAATCACTGCAGATGGTGATTGCAGCCATGAAATTAAAAGATGCTTGCTCCTTGGAAGAAAAGTTACGACCAACCTAGATAGCATATTCAAAAGCAGAGACATTACTTTGCCAACAAAGGTCTGTCTAGTCAAGGCTATGGTTTTTCCAGTGGTCATGTATAGATGTGAGAGTTGGACTATAAAGAAAGCTGAGTGCCGAAGAATTGATGCTTTTGAACTATGGTGATGGAGAAGACTCTTGAGAGTCCCTTGGACTGAAAGGAGATCCAACCAGTCCATCTTAAAGTAAATCAGTCCTGAATATTCATTGGAAGGACTGATGCTGAAGCTGAAGCTCCAATACTATGGCCACCTGATGTGAAGAACTAACTGACTCATTTGAAAAGATCCTGAGAAGGTGGGAGGAGAAGGGGATGATAGAGGATGAGATGATTGGATGGCATCATCGACTCAATGGACATGAGTTTGAGTAAACTGGAGTGCTGCAGTCCATGAGGTCACAAAGAGTCGAACATCACTGAGTGACTGGATTGAACTGAACTGAGGTGATTAAATAAGGATCTTGTGCTGTGAGTTTTGCTTCAGTCCTGTTGCACTCTTTGTGACCCTATGGACTGTAGCCCACAAGGCTCCTCTGTCCAGGGGATTCTCCAGGCACGAATGCTGGAGTGGGTTTCCATGCCCTCCTCCAGGGAATCTTCCCCACCCAGGGATTGAACCCTTGTCTCTCATGTCTTTGAGAGTATCTTAGATACGGATAGGCTATGAATCCCAAGGCTGTTACCCTTCTAAGAGAAAGGGGAGGAAAGTTTGGCACAGGGTTGGGGATGGGGAAGCCTTGTGAAGATGGAGGCAGAGACTTACAGTTATGCAATTACTAGCTGAGGAATGCACAGTATGCCAACCATCATCAACAAATAGAAAATAGGTAAGGAATGGATTCTCTTATCAGAGTCTCCAGAAGGTACCAGTGCTGCTGACACTTTAATTTTGGATTTCTGGCCTCTAGAACTCTGGGTGTACATTTCTGTTTGCCGTTTTTGCAAAATTTGTAGGTTTATTTCATGGGGTGGAGTGGGGGCAAGTCAGAAGTCCTGCTTGCGGGTCACCCTCCTCCTTCCGAGAGCATTCTCCGGTCTGGTGTGGGCCTCGAGGTCAGAGTGGAGCCGCTTCCCGCGCAGGCGCCCTGGTCTTCACTCCGCGCTCACACCTGTGTGGCCCGCAGCGCTGTGCCGCCGCCCTCCGTGTCCACCTCGGTCCCAGGACCTGCTTCGAGATCATTCCTGAGAAGAGGTCCTTCTCACCAGGGAGAAGCGTTGCTGAGGAGGGAGGTGAGGCGCCAGAGGAGTTTCTGGTGCTGGGGCTGGACACCGGGCCTGGGGTGTGGAGCCTGGAGGTCCGGTCTTGGAGGTGTCGAGGTGCCACGCCCTGGCCAGGAACTGAGAGGCTGACGAGGAGGTAAGGAAACAGATGGGGAACTTGAAGCGTGGAAATAGACGGGGAACTTGAGGCTCCTTGAAGGTAGTGGCCTTGTGGTAGGTGTTGGGCCCGAAAATGGCCACCTCACAGTATACAGCTTGCCTCGTCCACCAGGGTCACCTGGAAGCCCTCCCTGGTCTCCTCCTGCAGCCCCGTGAGCCGGGTAACCCGCGGCTGGGTCTTGAGGTGAACACAGGGCTCAGGGGCCCTGGGGCGAGCGGAGCTGGGGCTGGGGCTTGAGTGCCCGAGCAGAGCTGGGCCTGGGCTTGCTCCTCCTTGCTGCCCACCGGCCCTGAGCGCCTTGCTTGCTCTGGCACTGCGCCACTTGCTCACCTCTGTCTGGTTGCCGGATTACTGTTGTTTTAAGACACTAAATCGGTGATAATTTTTAATAGTAGCCCTGGAAAATTAGTATCAAACTTGTGCTCCACTTCTCAACAGCGTTGGAATAACATTTTCAGTTACATTCTCTTTCTACATCCCATGCTCCACCCTCTGCTCAGGAGTAAGTGATTAACCTGATTTGTGAGGTTGGGGAGTTGTTTCACCTCATGCTCTCCCAGGCTTTTTTAGACTAGCCTGTGGGATGTGTATGTTCTCTTACTCATGTCTACCATTAATTAAGCAAACTTGGTTGATGATGACCTGAACCTGTTTTTAGAAGATCACCAGGCATGCAAAAAGTGAAAGTCGCTCAGTTGTGTCTTGACTCTCTCTGAGTCTATGGCCTGTAGCCCGCCAGGCTCCTCTGTCCATGGAATTCTCCAGGGAAGAATACTGGAGTGGGTTGACATGCTCTGCCCCGATATTCTTGAGCCAGGGATTGGACTCTGGGTCTTCTGCATTGCAGGCAGATTACTGTCTGAGCCACTGAAAGGCAATACACAGTTCTCCATGTAGTTGGCTAGGCATATATATGCTTTGAGACTGTCCCTTCAGATGATTTGCACGATTGGATGTGTGTTATGGGCCCTGAGGGCTTGAGAAACTGGAGGTCTTGAAGGTTCTGTATTTGAGTCATAACTACTGTGCGACATGTTACTTTAAACTCTTACTGAGGTTTACTTGCTACTCAGCCATGATGAAAAACATAATATTTAATCAACTTTAGGTTCCATTGATTGCAAGACTCACCATTGTTTTATGTACTGCCAAGAAAGAAGAAGAAAACTGCATATGAATCAGCCCAGAAGCCAATTATTGCTTTGAAATGTCTCTCAGCTTTTCTGAGAGTCTGACAATTTCTCTTGCCTCCGGTGGCATCCACTGACTTGTGAGAGTAAGTTCTTTGCATACATCTCAGTAATGAAATATAACATTATTTACTTGCAAACATCTTTTTTCCTCAGTTCCTATAGTTAGTTATTCCCTTATAAGAAAATTTGGCAGTGTGGTCAGTCTTCCTACAAGAAATAGTTTCTGTTCAGTTTCCATGTCTTTCTACATACACAGTAGACTTTGTTTCACTCATATCAAATGTATATACTTCTGCTGTGTTTCTGTGCCTTTCTGCATTTTCCAAACATTTTGTTTAAATGCTGAACTGTAGCAAAAGATTTTTGAAAACATTTAACAGCAGTTAAATTCAGTGCTGTAGTGCCAGATTGCACATGGCTCAGTAGAGGTGATGACATTCATATGAACAACTATGACCAGTGAGGCATATACCAGCAATGACGGCTCAGTCCTGGTGCTGCCTGGCTGGTAGGGATTGTGAATGCAATCCCAAAGTTGTGAATTACAACTTTGGGTTGTAAGAAAATTCAATTTCAGTGTATTAGATTTGAAAAAAACAAAGTGTGCCTTAGATTTGCTGAAATATGTAAATTAAATTTTTTTACAGAAATTGGTAATCAAAATCTACAAATAAACTTTGAACATAATTATTTTCCCTTTTTTTTTTCCCCCTGCAGTAGGGACCTAGAAGGAGGTAAACCTATTATTGATTAAATCAGTATTTCAGTATTGTATCTTATTGGGAAATGACCTAGATAATCAGTGAATGACCTAGATGTCAGTTCACTTGATAGAACTCTACCAAGTTTCATTTATAAACTTTTACTCACATCTGTTGATTCACGTTTCTAACAGTCATGTTCAGATTAGTCATAAAAATTCCACTAGATGATAAAGACTAACTATTATCTTGCTGGCAAATTTATAACAGAGATAGTGAAAGGCACTCAGTTGTGTCCAACTCTTTGCGACTCCATGGACTATATAGTTCATGGAATTTTCCAGGGCAGTGTACTGGAGGGGGTAGCGTCTCCCTTCTCCTGGGGATCTTCCCAACTCAGGGATTGCACCCAGGTTTCCTGCATTGCAGGCGGATTCTTTATTAGCTCAGCCACAAGGGAAGCCCTTAACAGAGATAACTGATTTGTAAATGCAGGTATAATAAAAGTTACATGTCTGCGTTCAATTTAATGCTGGTAATTCTGAAGACATGCCTTTTTAAGTTAAACCAGCAAATTTAAACTAGCTGTTATTTACTGAAGATTATCCTAAGTCATGAGGAGGGCATGGCAACCCACTCCAGTATTCTTGCCTGGAGAATCCCATGGACAGAGGAGCCTGGCTATATCCATAGGGTCGCAAAGAGTCTGACATGACTGAAGCGACTTAGCACGCGCACAGGTATGCATGAATGCCAAGCAAGGAGAACAGGCATCTCATACTCAAAAGACTGGGGGCTTTCAGGCAAGGGCTTTTAAAGTTATCATTAGGAGGAAGAGTTGCAAGGTGTGATCAACTCTTGGACATTCTTCTGGTTGGTTGTTAGTGAGGTTTCGGGTGATGTTTCAGAAATCTTAATCATCAGCCTTTTGGTTTCAGCCAGTCTAGGGTCTGTGTACTTGTGGTCAGCATGTAGTCACCATCCTCCATCTGCACGGGGTCTTAGTTTCTGCAAAATTACTCAAAGGTATGTGTCAGGCTGTTAAGTATATCCCTTGAGGAAGAACTAAGTTTCCTATGACTCTGTTTTATTGCTGAACTGTTGTTTAAGCTTGTCATTACTTTTCTTGCTTGACTGCTTTTCCTTTGTTTCTGCATTCCCTCACTTTTCTAATCATTCAGTTCAGTCAGTTCAGTCGCTCAGTCGTGTCCAACTCTTTGTGACCCCATGAATCACAGCACGCCAGGCCTCCCTGTCCA